>CM062816.1:753152167-753489613 GCA_031772625.1 Pinus tabuliformis
ATCCAGCCATGAACATCCTTAATAGTGCAATTCAACCCAAGATCAGTGAGGAAATCAAGAGAATTTTGCACTTGACAGATTAGGAAGATTTGGGATTGGTATTTATACCAAAATTATACAGAAAATCAGGGTGTATGTTTGTGAATTGGCACCCTATAAACTCCCCAAATACCTCCCAATGAGGATTTTTTCTTGGACTATATTAGACATATTCTGAATTTGGATGACATCCATTTTGTGTGCCAAGAAGAAGTCACAGTTTAGAATATAAACACAAGTGGGACCATTTGAATGTAGTAGCACAACATGAGCAGGTGAAGAAGCAGATAGAATGATTAAAGAGATGAAGTGCAGCTTGAGCTTTACAAGGTCTTATGACCCCTGTGGCATCATTCTCAAGCTCATAGTAGAGAAATAAAAGTACTCCTTAAATTCATACTTCAAGGCTAGAAATAAAGTAGTATGCCAATCAGCTGGAATGGACAGAAAATACTTTGCAGGAAGCTGAAGAAACACTCTTTTCCACTTCTAGTTTGCAGACTCCTACTCCTCAAGAAAAATGAAGCAAAAGACAGAGGGGAGGATGATCATCATCGACAACAGGAAGTGAAGCCAAAGAATTCAAGATCAGCTACAGGAAGAGAACAAAGTTAACTCCTAGAGTAGAGTTGGACAAAGAGATTGATGAAGCAGGCTACCATCATAGTCACAGATTCAACACGTGCAACCAACAAATTCACAACATCTCCTACTGAACCTTCATCTTCATAGGGTCACAAGGAAATTGAGCTAGAATCACAGAATGTCCAAACAGAAAAAAGAAAAGACAGTTTTTGACCTGGTACAAGGAGATTAAGCTAAAAATGAGATTCTAAAAAATAGTACTTATAATCAATTCTGGAAGCAGAATTCTAGCTCACAGAGTAGGTTGTTGTTAGTATTTGACTCAGAGCATGGAAAAACTGCAGATGACCTCTCTTGAGGCCAAATTCCACAGCCAAAATCAGTAACAGATTGCAAGAGCACTACTTTTTGAGTTCAACACTAAAGAAATACATCCCATTGATAAAATGGAGATGCACAAGCAAATGGGAAAAAATGATATCCTCCACTTTGAATAAAACTACTATGCCACTATCTAAATTGTAGTTTTCATTTGAAAATCTTCAATCACAGTTGAAGATGGAGAAAGTTTTCCTCCTTGGCAAAGGATAACAGGATCAAGTCTTTTGGAAGAATTGGTGGTTAAGATAGGGTATGACCCTAAAGATGTCAATGCTCATGAGGAGGTTATTAAAAGAAGAAACTGGACATTATAGCCTTGAGAAATCAGCTCAAGCTGTCAACCACAATGGATCCATTGACCAAGGACATTGAAGAAAGTGAAGCATAGAAAGCAGACATGATGAAGCTGATCATAGAGTAGAATATACAGATTAGGTAGATGGAGAAAATGATAAAGGAGAAAGAGAGAATTAGAAGATGGAAATTGTCCCCCTGGATTCCATACCTATTTCTCAGCTTCCAGCAACAGGGACAACCATTGCAGCCACTTCTTCCACTCAGACTGCGAGTGTGAACAAGTAACAAGGAGGCCAGAGCTGAACCTGCTTAGGTTACTGGAATGCATAAATCCCAAAGACTGTTGGAGAAATTGCAGAAGGTAGATAGAGAGAGACACTTCAATTGGTCAAAACCTTGGCCCAAGCCAAGGAAACCATTTGGATGAATATAGTAGACTCTATGAATGAGATTGGCCTTCTATCCAAATCATATTTGAGCAGAAAGAGCTGATAGAAAAGGCTACAAAAACTATTGTGCAGGGAAGAGAGAAGCTGGGAGAGATGCCCACAGAAGCCTCCAACATTATCAGGTTCTTGAACTCAAAGTCCAAGTATGAGCTTGAAGAAGTAGGGATCAGTGATAGAGCTGCCACCATTTTGGAAGTCAAGAAAGTCTTGACAAAGAGGAATCTCATTGATCAGTTGGAAGAAAAGATGTGAAACCTTGGAGCTGCAAGTAAACAGGTTCACTAACAGAATTGAAGCATTGATCCAGAAAGGACTGCCCAACATTTATGTGATAAATGACAAATTGATCACTCAAGAAGACTATATCCTGAAGATGAAAGAAATGGCTAGAAGCAGCATCAAGTTTAGTGGCATTAAGGGTAGTATGAAAAACAAAGGCGCTTTTTGGAAACCACGTCTAATGATTTCTATGTACAGAATGAGGTAAAACACATTTCTATGTGAAGCCAACTTTTACAAATACACAGAGGTAGATGAAATTTACTGTAGGGTAAAAAAATTGACAATACCAGATGAAAAAGAGGGGGAAGAATTATTCGATTTACTGGATCGAAGGATAATTCAAGAAACCATAAAACAATTGCCTTCGCAACATCCAGCACGACGGTTAGTTTAGAAAAGAAACACAGTTTTGGGTTGACTCAACAACCGAAACCATCAATACAGGGCCACCTTTCCTTTCAGCTACCTACGTGGCCTATTTGTCTGCGGGGTTATATCATATTGTTTGTAATTAGGCTAATATTACATTGTCAGTTTGACAACGAATTTGTAAAGGATTTTGTAATTTTCATATAAATAATTCACTATTTAAAGTATTAAGGGTTGATTTCAAAATGTAATTTCTTCTTCTTATTGTTTTTTTCCAAGTACTGGAACATTCAATAATACAAGGACCTTTCATAGGATTCATGTGGTGTACCAAATGGTGATGTTTCTCTTCTGTTTATCTGATTAACACTATTTTTTCTTTCTCTGTTATCCTGAATATCTGAATTGTTTAACATAAACTGTGACGAATAGGATTTGTTATTTAGAGCACCCTATTCTGGATGTTTTAATTTTTAATGTTTTCCACTGAAGTCAATCTAGGAATTCTTATTTTCTCTTGGATTTCTTATGAACCTTACACTTCTACTATTTCACCATGCATTTATATTTATGAAAAGATCCAAATAGTGCAACCTAGCTTGCCCTGTGAGAAACTCCTCTAAAAACTGATGCAAAATCTAGTTAAATTTATAAACTCCATAGCCCAATGGAATTATAACACTCAAATCCACCAAACAAGTCAAACAAAACAAACAAGTATAGTCATAACTAGCCTAAAATTCACATAAAAACAAAGCTAAATTCCCTATCTGAAGCTAGCAAAGGCTAGATCCCAACTTCCAACGTGGTTTTGATCTTGTCTATGTGTTTACTCCTTAACCTCAAAAATACAGAACGCAACACCATCCATATTGTTAATAAATGCCTGGTGATCTACCTTCTTATTATCCAATGTTGCATAAATTTGAGGAATACTCTATCCAACATCCGCCACTGTATATGATTATTAAGTATTGTAGATTTGCGCTCTACACCTTGATGTTGTGGACAATCTCTCTTGCGATGCTTTCCTCCACAAGTCCAACAATGCAAGGCTTACTTGCATCACCCTTGTTATCCTCCTCAAACCAAAATGCCTATCCTTTATCAGATGCATTGAACTTCTTAGGCGGTGCTGCATTCTCTTTGTTACCTGTGTCCTAAGGCCTTGTTCCTCATTACCTTTATAATCCTACCAAGACTTGGCTTATGCTTTGATTTCTCATAACAATGATTCATCTTTTTTATAGCTTCTTCTAACGATCTAGGCTCATCAAATTCAATCATGTACTTGAATGCTACCGACAACCCACTAATGAATCGCTAAATCTTCACTTTCTCCTCCTTAAGATAAGGAACATATCTCAATACCTCTAAGAATATGCTAGTATACTCCTCATCGATCATAGATCCCATCTGCAGCTCATAGAACTTATTTTACCTATCATCATTTATCTCTCTGATAGATACTTCTTCTTGAATAGTCTCTCGAACTCACCAAGTAAACTCTTTTCGAATGCCTCTGATATTCTTTACATCTTCCCACCAAATGTACGCTTTACCTTTAAGACTGAAGGTAGCTATTATGGCCTTCATGTTCTCTGACTAATCATGCAACTAAAATAACTTATTCATCCCAAGAAACTAAGATTTTGCATCTTGTGACTTCTTCATTTCTCCATCAAATGTAGGTGGTTTTTCTTTCTTGAACTCATCTAGAAAATATCCCTTGTCACTCTTGTAAAGATGATAGAGATGATGGCCATGATATCTGTTTGAACCAGAACTAGAGTAAAGCCCATGTCCCACTACCTCATCTATCAGGTGTATCTAAGCATCTTCCATCTCTAACAGTGTAATCTCTATCCAACCTGTGCCCCACCATGTGACATGCTACCATATGCTCCATTAGTCCCATTTTCTTGTCCATGACTAATCCTCAGTAGTCCCTACCTTTGCAAGTCTGACAAACTCTTGAAGAATTAATGCATTAACTTCTGCTTGTTTTCTCCTGTGCCCTAACAAATCTCTCTTGTGATTGAATGATTCGATCATTATCTACTATACAAATTCTTATCTATGCCTTTAAAATTCTTGAAGTGCATGCTATGTGAGGGGATTACTCATCACCATGTTGCTCATCTAATTTGTAGGGAGAATCTCATGAAATGTAGTCTACCATCTTGCTAGTCATCTTTGATTGTCTTCTTCCTAAAAACATATGATGTCAGATAAAAACAAATACAAAATAATCAAACGTACCTTAATGAAGTTCAGGGGAGGCTATCTCGTCTGCAAGATCAATATAGATTAGCACGATACATGTATAATCATAATAATAACCAATATATAGACATCATCTCAATCATTATCCCAGTTACATGCATGATGTCACAATTATAACACTGACTAGTTACAATGCATGCATAATGATACATATACAATCGACATACATTCATGACAAACATACCTCAACAACAACATCATCAAACTCCTGCCTAACAATACAATGACAACAATGACCAATACCATGCAAACATAACAAGAACATAGACTACAAGAATAATGAACGTGTATGAATGACAAGCACATTCACCCAAATAGAATAGAAACCCGACATCACCCAAGGAGAACGAAACCTTACTCTGATACCACTCTGATAAATAGTAGTTTTATTATTTTTTTATTTTTTAATATTTTTACTTTTTTCTCCAAAAATGGTGAATCATCCCCCATGGCTGACATCATTCATCTTGAATCCTGTTGGTTCATATAAAGTTTATTTTTGGTTGTACATTTTTTCTTAGGAGTCCCATTTTAGACCGCAAAAGTCCCTAATGACCCAAGCTTACTGGTCCACCAGGGTAAATATGTGACAAAGATTTACTATGATATGACTCAAATCCCTAGGTTACAGTTAAGGAAGTGGAATTGACAAACCAAAACCAATGTGACCTTCCTCAAGAGCTAACCAACCACTCTAGGTGCCCAACCCTGAGATAAATTGATGTTTCACTGAACCTGGTCTCTCAGTTGCTCCTTTGACAAGGAAAGCTAGTGGCTGAGACCCTTTAGTTTCTCCCATAGGCCTGCTTCCCAATGTCTGTGGACTTTTCCAGTTAGTTCTATGCCAGCAACCCAAGATCTAAGCCACTTTTTCAGGGCTATGAATCAGGCCTCTGCTAGAACTCAACGAAACTTCCAGAAATGATGAATAACATAAACCAAAGCTTCTAATCCAAAAATTGAACAAGGACTTGACCTGAACCCTCCTAACCTAACACAAAATTTCTTCCAAAACATATCATACACATGTAAGGTACATGTCATAAATACACATTTGAACATAGGGTCTCATAATTATTGAGAATCATCAGAAGGTCTGGTGGCATCTTACAATAGTTGAATTATCATATATTAGTTCATACATTTATGAACATTTCATCTACAAACCAAAACATGATGAGAGCCATAACTCAAGTCTGTCATAAAACATGTTTATAACCAATAAATAACTAGAATAGTAACAATGATAGAACATCATTAAATCCACATAATAACAAGCACATTTACTCATAAAAGATAAGAGGAAAAGAGCTCTAATAATATTTCAAAACCAACCAAGTCAGGGACTTCCACATACCACCTAACCATAGATGGTGTTGAACCAAATCTCTCTTTTAGCTAATTACCCCCGCACCATATTCAAGCATGAATGTGGGATATCATGGAATGAATAAACCAAAACCAAATTAGGGCTTCCAGAGGCCCAAACTGCCTCAACCCTCAACTAGTTATTCACCTCGTGGTTGGACATCACTAACCATCACCAGATCGGTTTCTACCCAAGATCTTCAGGGCTCCAAAAGCGGTTTTTCCAACCAATGCTTCTTGGAATATTAACTCAGCACAACTATTGCTAGGGCTTCTAGAGTGTTTGTCGAACCAAGGCTTCCAGGACTAGTAACTCAAACCACCAAGGTCTCTAAAGCATTTGTCCAACCAAGGATTCCAGGACTAGTAACTCAACCCAAGTTGTTATAGGGATTCCAAAGAGTTTTCCAACCAAGGCTCCAAGAACTAATAACTCAACCCACAACCATAAGGAACATGAGAATCAATCAAAAAACAAAAGGGAAACACACAACACCATGGATATCTAGGAAATGGAAAGGCTAGGCAAATCCACTGTCAATCTAGATAATCCTCCATGAAATTGACAATCATAACAAAACAACCACATGCAATATGCCAAGCATGCCAAAACTATCAAGGAAAACATACATGCAACATACATATTTTGCAAAGTAATCCCATTGTAGCTGCTAAATTATCAATCTTCCTTGCTTGATCTTTGCTCCCTTCGCTTTCTTTTCCTTCCTTCTTTAATGCTAGAATGCTCAAAGAATTCTCTAAGTGTCCAAGAATATGAAGAGAGATTGTAGAGAGAGAGATCCAACCCAAACTAAAAAAGCTTACACTGACAAAAGATGTGAACTGATCAAAAATCATCCTTTTCATAGGCCTCTATTTTCTTATTAATTTCTTTTTTCCTTTTGTTTCCTCCTCACATGCAACCTATGACCTTTCACCTTCATTTTCTCCTAATTTCCTTTATTTTTATTAAATGCCAACAAATGCCACATTTCCTTTGTCATTGTCTTTTCCAATTTCCATAGCCATAATTTAATCACCAGTGATCCCCATCACTTATTTTCCCTAACATTTAACTTGGAATACGTGTCCAATGACCTTGGTTATTATTTTTCTTTTATTAACTTTATTAAGTGGATTTTGACTAGGATTGTTACAATATAGTAAGTACACAAACCCATTAAATCTAAAATTCCTAAATTGAAAAAACCCTAATTGTGAAGTGGTAGAGGAAGTTAAACCCTAAGGTGAAATTTTGCAGGAAGAAGCAAGGGTTTAAGGTAAGTATTGAATTTTTGGTTTTTTGTATGAATTTTAATTAAATTTAAATAGGAAAGTAGATCATAAAAATAATTGCTTGTAAAAGCTATAATAATTTTTTATATACAGGTTTTTTTTTTTTTTTTGAATTTTGAATAAATCTAATAGAAATTGTAAAAATTTTTAACAATAAAATTTAATATTTTTGCTATCCAGGGTTTTGAGTGAATCACCATACCTTTCAACTTCTGATCTTTCAGCAGATCCAAAATATTTTGCAGATCCACAATGCTCCCAATTATTCTCTCTTTTGCAAATGATCTCTCTTTTAATTAAACCCTAACATAAATTGTAATTTTTTTTATTAGTAAAATAAACAATAAAATTTAAAATTTTTACTATGCAAATTTTTGAGTGAATCACCATACCTTTCAACTTCTGATCTTCTAAATAGTTATGCTGCTCCAAAGTATTCTGCTGCTGCATGGTGGCCCTGGTATGTCTCTCTTGCAAATTTCTCACTTGAAATTTTGGGTAAAATAATTAAACGGTGAATACATTTTTAGTATTTAAAAGACTTTATGAAATTAGATTTCGAAAAATTGCACTTTTTTTTTCAATTTCTCTACACATCGGTGCGTTTGTAAAAAAAGTGCACTGACATTGCCCGGGTACCAATTTTTTCAACACACCGACATGATATAATTTTTTATTTTATTTTTGAAATCCCAAAATGGTGCGATTAATTTTTTAATGCAACGATGCAATTTCTATTAAAAAGTGTTGGTGATCTAATTGTCATAAAAGCACTGAGTTTTTTAAATTCGTTTTTATTTTTTAAAATTGGGAAACATGTGCATAACAGTGTTGTTATTTTTAAAAACATTGTTGCGTTTTTGTAGAAGAGCATCGATATGATAACATATTGTTTTTCCAGAATGTTGGAAACTAGTGTGGGTGTTATTTGAATGCCCTGGTGCTATAAAAATTTTATACGCATTGGTGTGCTTTGTTTTGATAAGCACACCAATTGGGTTTAAAAGCTATCTGAATTTTAATTTCACATAAAATGACATATTAATATCAAATTATCCTTTAGGATGCATCCACATGAATTACAGTAGTTCATAGTATACATTTTCTGCTTAAAGTCGCCTTATTCTTGAAAAATACTATTAGCTTGTATGGACCTGACCCACGTTCAGAGGTGATTTAGCCAAACAAATCCTGGTACTACTGGCCCATTCGGAAACAGTTTGTGGAACGCGGACTGAGGTCTCACCGAAGTAGTATGGGAGGGTGCTAGAACCAGGTTTCCGCACCTTGGGGATGTTTGATGAGCTTTTGGCGGTCCGCGGTTTGACCCTGCACGCACGTCGCTACACGCATCTATTAGTCCCTTGCAACCTGTGATGCTGCCTTCATGCAGCCCTACTCGGGGCGCGATCCGTATTATACCCAAGTTCCTTACTATTTAACCTGTTATTACCTGATTACTTAACTTATCTGTGTAATGCTAGTGATAATTAACAGTATATCCAACAATCATATAAGTGCACGCGTAAACAAAATAGTATAAATGTATAGGATGCAATACACAAGCAGATGCACAGAATTTGTAATCAACTTCTCTTTATTATTCTTCGTTCAAGGTTAGATTCAACACCACCCTGCGCACTCAGTTGCAGGGGTCTGCGCACTTAGTTGCAGACTCTACTAGGCCTCTGCGCACTAAGCTGCAGAGCTTCTTCCAACTACTACTACCCAACACACTTAGACTCTTACTCTATGCTTGAACCATTCGTATTCATCTATCTCTTATTCCTCATCTATCTTTACAACTTAGAGCCTCGATCTATTTATACAATCCCATGGTCCACATACCATGGGTAGGCCGACATGACATTACGTTACATTACAAAACTTAGGGCAGACAACCCTATGACTCAACCTATACTTCGCGCTCCGTGCCCACACTTCATGGAGTTTTACAATACATTTGACCAAAACTTGGGCTTTGAGCCCCAAAACATGTTATGGGGGGATTCCATGCCCAACAGGTCCCCAACACAAACATCGTGACTCGCCCTTGAGTCACTCTGTCGGTGAGGCGATCTTGGTGCAGAGTCCCTCCAACTGGTCCCGCACTGCTTGGAGGTCCATAATGCACTGTTCTGTGGTTTGCTGGACCTGCTGCATGTGCTCTTCCGATGCTTATTTGTGAGGATCAAATCCCTGTCTTAGCGCATAGAGCCCTCGATATCTGGCATAATGGTGAAGGCCTCGTCAATCCAGGGGTGTTGGACGCGCACTTTGAGAAGTGCCTCTTTCTGTCTTGCGGCATTCACCTGCTTTTTCAGTGCGCTTGCTTTCGGCATCTTTGGGAGCCAATGAGAACGACTGTAAGTGTAGTTCCTCGGACACTATCGTACTGCTCCTGTAGTTCCCGCGCCTCTGTTTCCAGGCATTGTATGTTGGGGTGCTCCTGCAATGATGTGAGGATGCCAAAGGCTTAGTCCAACATACTGGTACAGTCTTGCACTGCCTGTCCAATTTCTTTCAACCCTGTTTAGATAGCGCTAACGCACTGCTCTCGAACTTCCAGGGGAGTGGAAGGCTGCGCCTTCAGCCGCAGCTCAACAATATGGAGATTTACTAGCTCAGCTGCACTCGCGTTGTTCCTCCGCGCGTTTCAGACTCCACTTGCCAAACAGTGGATCCACACTTCTATTGGTAGGTCTGCGGTGATGGACAAATCTGGGACATGCCGACACACTTCTTCCACTATTTGTACTAACTTGGTTTTGTGACACCAGTTTGTCACGATGTAGACTGAGTTGTTTGATGTTGATCTTTTTCTCACTCATCACCTGAATCGCGCGGCCCTCCCTGGGTGGAGCTCTGCTATTATTCCATCATGCAGTTGATATAGTGTGTCTCATGGAAGGGCAGCCAAATTAAGGCCAAGTCCCTTGATCCTACCAACCACGGCTCTGTCAATCTCATTCTCTGCTACTAGCGCCCCTTTCGGTAGCACTATGGTATTGGCCATCCTTGCACATAGCATCTGCTTTGCTGTTGATGTGCTTGCTGTGACGTAGGTGGCTATGGTTCCTTCCTGTGGGGGCCGCACCTGTAGTTCCTGTAGCTGTGCCCTTAGGGCCCCCAACATAGTCTACTACTTCGACATGACTTCTTGGAGTGCTTCCTTGGTGACATCGCAAACCGTCTCGTTGATGTCGTAGAGGTCACCTTCCGTTAACGTGATCAGGTCGATGGCCAATTTGGAGGCCTTGACCTTTTTCTGTGGACCCGATCTCTCTGTGATGCGCGCGACCTTTTGAGTTGGGTGGAAGTTATGCCTGGGTTTGCGCCTTCTTCTGTAAGTTCTATGTCCTCTGCCTCCTATCCTGTAGACAATTCCTGGCCCTCCTTTGCCTGCGTTGTTGTGGCCCCTATTGTTTGCATTGCTGCTGCTACTTCGGTGACCTTTGCCTACTCCGTGGCTGCCTTTGCTACCTCGCGGACTGCCCTTACCTCTGCTATCGCTTTTTCATTGCGCCTCTTCTCGGCTAGCTGCATGACGTGCAACTTGGCCTCATCCTTTCTTTTCTGTGCTACTGTCCTATCAAACTCCGCCAAATTTGGTGCGTGCCACTCGGGAGGCCATGATTCTAACACTATAAAAATTGCATCATCAATGGCGATGAAGGGGAGCTTGGTCCACTACTACACCGGATCCTTGCGAGCGTTGATGTAAATATTGTGCATGTTCACCTTGAAGTCTGAAAAGCTTCGAAAACTGTTGTATACTGTGGGGGATAGGCACGACCTCCTATTAATCCACATCCAGACACTCGCCTACATGAGCACCAAGAAGATCTTTGTCTCGCGAATCTGCTTCTCGTCCTTGGTAGCCTAGAGCAACGCGTACTTCGCGGCCTCTAGTAAGTCACGCTCAATGCTCGGGAACTGACTGTCTCCGGCAGTTCTCCTGCTACCAACAAAATGGACAAGAGCAACCATGCGTAGTGGAAGGTCTTACCCTGCTCCTAGGCTTCCTTGTAGTTGATCAAGAATTCCTCACAGAGGAACTCGACCCAGTTGAATTGGACCCCCTCTATGCATTGTTCGACCAACACAACTACCGATGCTGGTACTTCATCACCATGACATTTTCTCATTACCTTCCCGGCCAGGAGTTGGGTGGCTACGTGCACCCCTTTATCCTTGATACTGTTGATGGCGTAACCCCTCTTTTTCTTCTCGAGCTTATATTTTTTCTTCATGGCTTCCGCGAGAGCCAAATCGTTGCTCTTTCCTGCTATCGTCGTGGGGTCCTTTCCCTTACAGGGAAGGAAGCCGAGAAATTCTGTGGATGAGATCCGTTGTGATGGGAATAGGCTCCTCCAGCCATAAGTACCCATCATGCACCAGGCAAAGCAGCTGCCTGATGACGAAAATAGTGATGGGTGTGCGATGAAAGTGTGGTATCCACAACATATGAAGCAATCCGGCCTTCTCCACACCGCACAACCATTTTCGCGGCTCTAATGTTATTACTAGTCCCTTCATGCTCTAATTCATGAGGCTCTCCGTCTCTAAGTGTGGGAACTTATCGCTATTCGCAAGGTCCCATTCTTTGAACTTCATTGTGGGTACGTGACCCATGTGCGAGCCCTCAAACACAATTCCATCAGGGAGGAGCGGGGTATGGAGTGCGCTCTTTGTGGCATCCAGATCCTTTGGTATCTTAGTTTTCCTTTTCATGGAGGGACATACTCGGGCAATTTCGCTACAAAGCACACTGGTTGGATATCCTCTTCCATGTTCTCTTCTTCCTCTACCTTAGCAATGAGAGCTTGTAGGTCCTCCTTCTCGTCATCTGTCTCAATTGTGACAACCTTGCCCTTTTCTTCCATTGACAACTTACCAAACCACAGATTCCTCGGGGACATGTGGATTGGTCTTGCTACGTGCTTATATTTTTTCAGTCTTGGCATCCGAGGTGATTTCAGGTTTGGCGTGTCCCTAGTATCTTCATAACATCGTGTACTGTGGGGTTCTACGCAGCCTCGTTGGTGGCTCCTTCTGCAAAGCCCAAACCTCTCCTAGTAGACACTATCTTGTTTGAGCTGTGTGTGGTCTTTCATGAACTTAGGGGCTCGAATATCGCTCAGCGCTCAACACTCTGTGGTCTAATCAACTGCTCAAATCTCAAGTGAACAAGTGTTGTCTCGTGGCTAGCCCCTTGAGTTTTATAGTGCCTTTTGAATTCAATTTCGATTGTTCCCCCCAATTCTAGGCCAACAATGCTTCTTGGCAGCAGATTGTCCCAAATCTTGTCCTTAATTTGCGTCTTAAATGCTCGCCGCCCACATGCATTTGGCCTCAAATCAGACATCCTGTCATGAACAGTGACACCAATGGTCACTTCCCAGCCTACCTACGAGGTAGAGCAGCCCCCCGTGCACGGGCACGAACATTGTGACAAGCTGATTTTGCGCACACCTCCCTTATCGCGCAACACCCAAACAGACTCTTTTATAATCCCGCGCTCTCTTTCAACTGCCTAGAGCATTGAGACTATGCTTCCTATGGCTAGTCAGGTGGTCACACTACCTGTGCAAGGCTTCAACTCGCCTTCCAGTATAGTTCGCGAAAAATCCCCAATTTCCCTTACGTCAGCCGGTGCCGTGCATTCTATCATATGTAGTGCGCTCCCCTGGTTACTGAGTTTGGTGAGATGCAGTCGTAGCTATGGTAGCAGAGTCATAAATTCTCGGAAATAGTCTTCTAATTCAGTGATATGATCATCCACACCTTGCCTTGTCATCCTTGGTTTATCGACGAGACATGCTTGCTTGATCTCGTTTTCCAGCCTCTTGACCTCGGCGTCCATCAAAATGCTTTTCTTCCTCAGTCGTACCCGGTCTTTTTCGAGTTCGCGAAGTCTAAGGTTCCCTCACCGAATGGCTTCCTGAATCCTTATGTGTTTGACCTCACGTAGCTGTGTGATTTCTTCGTCCTGGTCTTTGTGCACTATCACATCTGCGTGTGGATTCCTCTTTACATTCTCTTCAGAAATTACGGTCTCTACTCTGTTCCACATCTTTGGAATCATTTCCGCGGTCAAGGTTTTGTACATGGTCCTATAGGCCCATCGAACCACTAGTACGCACGAGTCCCAATTAGTGCGTCTCACCTGGTGAACCCTATTCAGTACTTTGCACACCCTCTCGAATGCTTCTTCGTGGATAATTGGTAGTGCACGTCACCTTTCCTACTGATGCGGTTTGTTTTGATTCTCTATTTTGGGAGTGGTGTGCGCTTGTGCGGCCTTTACAACATATGTCTGCACCCATCAAGAAAGGTGGGCACACAAGTTGTTCCGCCCTTGCTAACTGGCTCTCGTTCTTAGATGGGGTTTTCTAAAGCGTAGGCACATCATCCTTCTACATTCGCACCAGTCCTCAAACCTTCCTTGATGCGTACCCCACCATTGTGTGAGTGTTTCACGCAGTGCCCACTTCAGAGCATCGAACCACTGTTTTCTGGTACTGCGCTTTCAAATTTGTTCAAGAATTCATCCACCACTATCAACCCATCATATGTAGGCAGATCCCTTGCCTCTATTGTCATGCAGTGTAGTGATCTAACCATCATGTTGCAATTAAGCGTTGTTACTTTGTGCAGTCGATTCTACCATCGCTTTATCTCTTCGTCTGAATCCGAAGTGCAGGAGCTTTCGCGCTCCCACGAAATCCTTCCATCTGCAGTCGGATTCACCCAATCCTGTTCTTGCGCAGTTATCTTGTAAATACAATCGAGATCGTCATCACTATCATTGTTGCACACTGGTTCAGTGTATTGCGCTCCTTCGACTGGATCTAGCGGTACTACTATGCATAGTGACTTTTTTTCAAAGATCATTTTGTGCTTCTTTAGATTTATGACTCTGTTCATATCGGTGGCCCAGTCTATTCCTAGTAGCGCGGGATAGGGATTACTATCATCAACAATCTCTATCACTTCAAAATCCGCCTGCGCGCTCGCACCTTCAATATCTACTGTTACCCCTTGCAATCTTCCATGGGTAAGATCTTCTGTTGGTTTGCCATTCGTAACTGAATAGGAGACCACTGTAGTGCAGGTCTGCCCATGCGTTCCCATGTTTGTTTTGGCAGTACATTCACGTCTGATCTGAGATCCAGGATTACCTGATCCATTTCATACTCGCCGATTTGCGTCCTGTGCGCAATGCATACTTTCCAAGTTTCTGGACCACGCGCGATTCTCCTGACCCCGCACACCTAGTGGTAAGTTCCTATAGTCCTTTTATTGGCTTGCTGTCGCACATTAGTTTCATGCATGTCTCCAGAAAGGTAGTGAGCATTGAAGGATCCATCCCTAGTTCTAGTTGATCCTTACTACCTGAAGTGGAGGCCTCCGTGAAGCTCTTATTAGCTTCCATGAATGTCTCCTTTGCATGTTCTAAATCAAATTCAAGTTCCTTTGTAGGAGCCTTGCGAACCCACACACTTTCTTCTGACTACTTCTCTTTATCATCGCCAGTGGTCATACTGCTCCTGAGCATCATGTTTACATTCATGTCTTCTTCATGCGGCTCAGACCTCATCATCTGAAAATTCTGAGTTAGAGGGGGTTGGAGCACCCCTTTTTCACGCATCCTCGCTATCAACGAAGGGTAGTGTTATGCTTCATGATCAAACTGAGTACTGTACAAACATGATGTCCTTGTCGGGTTTGAACAATCGTGGGCATAGTTCCCTGGCCCTCCGCAATTGTAACAAATTAGTTGTCCGCGACCCCTTCCTGGTCCCATTCCACCTCGACCTCGACTGCACCCTTGAAATCTAGCGCGCGCCATTCCTGCATTTCGGTCTACACTCTGTAGGTAGGAGTTTGATCCATCATTAGTTCGTAGCTTCAGCAGGTGTGTTCATCATGGCCTACCGACCTACAGAAATTACAAAACAATTGCTGGGACGTCTGCGTATATTTCTGCAATAGATGACAATTATCCATAATGTGTTTTCCTCCTATCTGACAGATCGTGCACCATAATGTAGGTGCTGCACTTGGTTCTTCCTGTGCCTTAGGTCTTAACGGCATTGACCCTCCTCCTGCCAAGTAATTTGCGAACACTGGATAGTGGTCCTTGTCATGCCCCTGGCCTTTGCATTTTATGCACCATACCTCCTCACGTGCCTCTGGCCGAGGTGTCTTGTCCTGTTTCAAACTCTGCATCTCCAAACATAGATTTTGTAGTTGCGCGTGGATTTGATGGACTCCCAACCCAGGGTCTTGTATAGGGGTCTCATGCAATCTCATTTCCATCTCCAAAGCTTCGGCCTGGGTGGAAAGTTGTTTCTATGACAGCGCCATCCTTAAGTGTAGTGTTAGTGATGCTAGAAACCATGTGTGGTGTTGTCCATCCGTCAAAGTCATATTGGCTTCGTGAATCATACCCTTCAGTCTTTGGTCTAGATCCTAGGGGGTCTCACCTGGGAGCATCACGATCTCCTTAAAACTGATGATTGATTGTGTTTCCGACTTTGGCCTGCTATTTTCCCTGTTCAGCGCAGTTTGGATTTATGCGATCCATGCATTTGGATGATCATTAGAATGCTTGATGTACCATGTTAATGCACGATCCTGTAGTGCGCTAACCAGCATAGCCTTTTTGATATTGTCATCCACAACTCCTTATGCTTCCCATACCACCCTTGCTACGAACCATAACTAGTTCGGATCTTCATTCCCTACTCCTCTGAACACCGGTAGTTTGATCGCACTCGCCATACTGAACTGTGGTGGTGGCGGAGGTGGGGTGGGTGGATATGGAGGTGAGGGGGGTGAGATGGGTGGCGGTGTAGGTGGAGGTGGTAAGCGTGGAATTCACAACCTTATCAAACTAACCGCGCTTCTCGGAGAAACTTTCGCGAGCTCTTCCTCAATTTCCCGCGAGGGTGAAATTAAGGGACTGGTTTCTAATTCTTCACTACCTCCGCTTCTGTATATCTTCCCACTTCGCTTAGCCCCAAACATTAATTTATTTGCATAACTCGCTTTTCACACAATAGCATATTAATCCAAGTGTTCAAAGATTTTATATACTCACCTCACTGTCCTTTGAGGAAGCGTTGCTCTGCCTCACTATAGCTGAGGGTTGTATCTACCGCAAACTCAGTGATAAATCCTCCTATAAATTGGTCGAGCCAATGGTCCACATCTCGCGCGATCTTATCTCCTGATGCTTCTAGTATGCACACTTATTTCGGAGTCCACACTATTGGTTTGTCGAGTCTACACCTTCCCTTACTTTCTGCTAGCTTCACGATCCACTCATATAGCTCAGAAGGAAAGGATGCAAAGGAAATTTTGTGGATTTCCATATACAAGTAGCAGTCCAACCACTGTTCCTTAGATACTTGCGGATTCCTATTTTCTTGCACCGCGAACTCATGAATCTTCTTGTCCAACCACTCTTCAATTTCTTTCATTGTTGGATTCTAGTGGCACGACATCAGACATCCCTTATGCAGATCCCGGTCCCGACAACAGAACCATTTGTTGGCTTGTATGGGCCTGACCCAGGTTCAGAGGTGATTTAGCCAAACAAATCCTGGTACTACTGGCCTGTTCGGAAACAGTCCGTGGAGCGCGGATTGAGGTCTCACCCGAAGTATGGGAGGGTGTTAGAACCAGGTTTCCTTGTCCTGGGGATGTCTGATGAGCTTCTGGTGGTCTGCGGTTTGACCCTGTGCGCACGTCGCTACGCACATCTATTAGTCCCTCGCAACTTGTGATGCTGCCTTCATGCAGCCCTACTTGGGCCGTGATCCGTATTATACCCAAGTTTCTTACTATTTAACTTGTTATTACCTGATTACTTAACTTATCTATGTAAGACTAGTGATAATTAACATTATATCCAACAATCATATAAGTGTGTGCGATAAACAAAACAGTATAAATGTATAGGATGCAATACACAAGCATATGCATAGAATTTGGAATCAACTTCTCTTTATTATTCTTCATTCAAGGTTATAGACTCGACACTGCCCTGCGCACTTAGCTGTAGATCCTCTTCCTACTACTACAACCCAATACACTTAGACTCTTACTCTATGCTTGAACCATTCGTATTCATCTATCTCTTATTCCTTAGCTATCTTTACAACTTAGAGCCTCGCTCTATTTATATAATCCCATGGTCCGCAGACCATGGCTAGGCCAACATGACATTACATTACATTACAAAACTTAGGGCGGACAACCCTATGACTCAACCTATACTTCGCGCTCCGCACCCGCACTTCGCGGAGTTTTACAATACATTTGACCAAAACTTGGGCTTTGAGCCCCAAAAAATGATGTGGGGGGATTCCATGCCCAACAAATAGTTTGAAAACTATACTGAAAATCAGATTGTGGTTATATGGTTCTTGAGATTAATTTAGATGTGCACAAAAAATTATTTTTGATTTTTCTAAAAGGCAGGGAAAAAATATCAATAATATCAAATAGCCAATTCTTCAAATTCCACCTCGTTCCATATTGCTGATGAAAGTCCTTCACGGAGTTCTCGCTTTCCATCTCTAGTAAGTTAGATTTTATTTATATTTCGATTATCTAATTGAATTTTTTTATTTTTTTAATCCATGTCAATTTGTATAAAAATGTATCCAAATTTGCAGGATTTTGATTCAGAATTGAGTTCAGATGCATAAAATATTCCTCGATTTCAAAAACATTGGTAGCTATTATGAGGAGTAGCATATCACAATCAGTTGGTAGATGAAAATGGACAACCTCTTCACCCTGCCAATTGGAACATGGTATCTTCCAATCGTAATATTGGATAAATGATGGTAATAATTATTTGGTATAATGTAATTTCAACAAACCAATTGCATTGACGTGCTTATTAATATCATTGATAATCATTGATATTGTACTAATGACGCTCAATATTTTTTAAATTAGGATTCTAGTGATGATGAGCGCCCACCTACCATCTTTCGGAGCACCCCACTACAATTTCAACTCGAGAGAAGGCTGCATTAAAAGCATACAAAAAATGGTTAAACCAACCACCCATTCAATTCCCACTACGTTCAGATTCACTAATTAGGAATGATTACAACAACATTAGTTCTTGATCACAAGTTGAAAATGGAGAAAATCAAATAGAGGTTGGTATGGATGATTAATTATAGGACACGACTTCCATGGAGGCAATTTTGTTAGATGAATTCTAGAAAGATGAGCTAGGCGAAGATTCTCATATCATTGATACTTTATTTGAAAGCCTGAAATATGCTTCCACTACCCCTCTCTTTGGACCTAGAAGTAAGTAAACGTCCACTCAGCTAGGGATAACGATGTTCCTCTATAACTTGAAGCCAAATGTTGGCATGTTGAATGCATGTTTCTCAACAATATTGAGGTAATTGACACACATGATCGATCAAGTTCCTTATATTTTGTCACACAATCAAAATAAAAAATGGTCTATTTTATGAATGTAAAATATCGACATTGTATAATTATATTTCTCACCAACTGTAGGATATTCAAATATAAGGTTCTTTAGAGTGATAATGTCTTGTCGGGTAGTTGCGAAGATGCAAATAAATTGTTTAAAATGTTGGGTGTTGAGTATATATCATATCATGCATGTTCGAATGATTGTATTCTATATAGAGGAGAATATGCAAACAAAGAGATATGTTCAAAATGTGGGCATGATAGGTACCATAATTAAAAAAAAAAGGGTAAATCACATGGTCCTCCTCACAAGATATTGAGGCACATGCATATAATCCCAAGGATTCAAAGACTCTTTTGTTGCAAAGAATTAGCTATGTTGTAGGGATGACATGCCTCACACAGAAGTGAGTCAAGAGTTATGTGAATCCCAACAAATTTAATAGCCATGAAGCATATAGAGGATACATGGCCTTAAAAATTCAAGGATGATGTATGAAGTCTACAACTCAACATAGCCATGGATGGCGTCAACCCATATTCCCTCTAAAACACCAACTATTCTATTTGGCCTATAGTAGTGATCAATAATAATACCCCCCCATGGTTGTCTGTGAAGAATGAAAATATTATGTTGGCTCTCATAGTCCCTAGTAGAAAACACGTGAAGAATATGGATGTTTACTTACAACCATTGGTGGATGAATTGAAGGAATTACGGGAAGGGATACATGTGTACGATGTATCAAGACCCATCACAACAAAGATGTTTTTTACATTGTATGGCATATGTGCTTACACCATACACGATTATCCAAGCTTAGGATTTTCCTTTCGTAAATTACATTCTTATTGATTTGTTTGGTAACAATATTGTTTCACATATAAATTTAATTTGCTGCAATTGTTCATATCTTCATGGTTGCTAACTTGCTAGCCTGTATTCAATAATTTTGCAGGTCTTGTAACAAAAGGGTATCATGGATGTGAATGTTGTGGACCTTCTCTAAAGGCTATATTGGAAATAATACTAAGAGGGGGGGTGAATAAATATTATTATATCAATAATTTTTCATTTCCCAAATAGATTTAAATACGCTACTTCTGTGAAGTGAACTACCGTGTAGATGCTACTGTGATTGGTGAATCCAGTGTATACCCAGAGAACTTGTGATTTAGTTGATTTATCATATGTTGATCTATAACTAGTGCATCAACAACTTATTCAACAATGTAGTAAAAACATAATAAACCTTCACACATAAGCAACACACATGAACACCAAGATTCAAGGTGGAAACCCAATGTGGGTGAAAACCACCTACTTCTATCATCTATGTCTTCTTTTAATAATAAGAAAATCTGTTTACAATCTTGTACTGGTGCAGACTCATACCAGTACGCAGGCACCCACCTGTAGAAGGCTACAACCTTCTCTCGTTTTCCAACTTCTACTGGAAGGGAGCTACAACCCCCTAGCTCTTGTACTAGCCAATGTGTTTACTAGTACATAGGCACTGGCCTACAGAAGGCTACGACCTTCTCTCTTCCTCCAGGGACCACGTTTCATAAATTTTCAGACTGGATGCTCTTGGTACACAACAATACACATGAAGGCCTCGTTTCATCAAATTTTCATATTGGACCCATCAGAAACTTTGAAACTCAAACTGCATCAACCAACAATCAATTAATCTGAATAATCAAATCACTGTCACCAGAACACTGTGCTGAACCCAGAAACCTGAATCATCATTCAGAACCGGCTGTAACCTCAAAAAATCATGCATCAAAATGTATACGCTACTTTACTGAACCCAACCTGCGTGTATACGCTACTTCCTTTAATCAAACCTACGTATACCTTCAAAACTATTGAAACATAAAACTTCTGAATCAAGTCTGTTCAAACCAGTAATATATTGAACACCTACTGCCAATTTATAGAGCCTTACAGAGGCAGTAGCAGAGATCACCCTCCTCACTTATACAATCAATCAATCAGATATAAAAATCCTTTTGCATTTAGTTTTACATTCAGATCTAAGAAGACTTCATTGACAGACAACAGTGAAACAACAGTACTGATCAAATAGATCAGTCATCTCTGAATAACATACTTTTATTTTGCATACGCTACTTGGAAGAGCCAAACCAGCATGTATACTCAACTTCACCAAATCAAACCAGCGTACAAATTTGCAAACACTAACTCATAACTTCGCTGCTATTCCAGACTTCAGACAAACCCAGATCATGACATTCAAAGAATAAAATAGGTGTACACAATTAGATTTGGCCCAACCAATATCAGATCATTCAATGATAAGTCATTTCAGGTCTCATGATCCTGATCCAACATTGAATTCAAGGTGCACAAAATATTTCAGGTCAAATCACCAACATAGACCCTGCAACATAAAATATACTTCAGATAGAAGTATTCCTTAGAAACCCTTTTCACTTGCACACCTTGGCCTTATGATCTTCTCCTCCTTATATAGTTTTAGGCCTTTCTCAATACCTCAGACCAAAACCACTTAGGACCCATGGCATTCTTGGGCGAGATCAAATAGTTATTACTCTGCTCAATATTGTGGGCTAATACCATGGTATTGACCCCTAGTATTCTCTACTCTTGAAATTCCTTGATTTTCCAACCTGCACACACTTTTCCTCTTGTGGGAGTGCATGTATACATATACATGATTTTTGTTCTATGGACCTACATGTATACGTTGTTTTGACTAAGAGGAATTGGACATACATCTTAAACTGCTTTTCACCATACTTTACCTTTAACATCTTCATTCTGATTAGTAGACTTTAGTTCTATCTTCATGTTCTTCTGTACCAATGCCCTGTTACATCTGAATGGATTTGTTACACTGTGGGTTGCCTTACATCAAAACTGAACTGACCTGTGAGTGAGTTGCCATCAAGGAAAACACTTGTATCATAATGCCAAAAATCTCCCCCTTTGGACTTGATGGAAACCATGTTGGTGTTGATTACTGCAAGCTGTAGAAACAGTTAGAGATAACAAGCAACACCAAAATACTCTCCCCCTTTGACATCAAGGGCAAGGGGCAGACCAATTTATTCTCCCCCTTTGATATACATTATGCTGTCCATGCTCCCCCTGAGTACATGTCGAGTCTGCAGAGATATGTTTCAAAAGAATAACATGACTCTATAACTCAACTAAGTGAGTATGACGTTCCTATGACCAATGACTCATACATACATCAATCACCCAACCAAGTGGGGATACTCCATATTTGACTCATCCACCCAACTGAGTGGGGATATACCAATTTTTTATACATGACATAAATACATCAATTATTACATCATCCATCCCATGCAAAGTGGGGATAAAAATTACATCGTATGTCCAATAGGACTAATTGAAATGTAGACCATGACAGAAGAAGTCATATCACACCCTATATATTTACATGACTTATGCAACAAATAATATAAGTATCTGAAGCCATAGATGAACTCAGGAACCATGATGGAAACAATGTTGAATGTGTGTGAAGGCTAATCCTCCCCCTGAACCTGTGCTACCTGTGCATTTTCAACAAGTCATCTTTGTCAGCCAAATAAAAATCAATGAACAAAGCATATTGTCAGACTGTAATCATCAATATCAGACAGAGCACCCATGTCAGAGTTTGGCCCACTGTTTTTTGGTTAGAAAAACATATACACTCTTTCAGCCATATAAACCCACGTGTATACGCGACTATACTTCATGAAACCCGTGTATAATAACCTTCCTCTGAAAACTAGATTTAACAGTAGGATGATGCAACGAGTACTCCCAGCTTTTGTATGAGATATTCAAATGTTTCTCTGGGAAGCGGTTTAGTGAATATATCAACAACTTGTTCTTTGGAGGGAACATACTCAAATTTAACCTTTTTTCAAGCACTTGTTCTCGTAGAAAATGGTACTTAATGGGTATGTGCTTGGTCTTGGAGTGCATGACATGATTTTTTGAAATACTGATGGCACCTTTATTATCACATAAAATGGAGATGGGTGGAGTACATGTGATCTGAATGTCTTGCAAAGTTCACATCATCCAAATTAGTTGTGTGCATCAAGATGCAGTAGCCACATATTCTGCTTCAGTGTTAGATAAGGCAATCAACCTTTGTTTTTTGCTGAACCATGACACTAACCGAGAAACCATATAGAATGCACCTCCACTAGTGCTCTTTCGATCATCAACATTTCTTGCCCAATCTACATCTGTATATGCATGAAGAGTAAGGTCTGTATCTTTAGGATACTAGAGTCAAAAGTTCTGAGTTCCTTGAAGATATTTGAAAATTCTTTTCACTGCTTGGAGATGTGATTCCTTTGGAATCTTCCAACAATTCATACCGCATGCACGATATTAGGTCTGGTACTTGTTAGATAAAGAAAACTCCCAATCATAGATCTATAAGTTGGTTGGTTTACTGTTGGTGATTCATCGTTAGAACTGAGACTACATCCTGTTACCATTGGAGTACATACTGGTTTAGAATATTCCATTCTGTACTCCTTCAAGATCTGCTTGAGATATTTGGTTTCTGAAAGAAAGATACCATCTTTTGTTTGCTGTGCTTGTAGACCAAGAAAATAAGTAAGTTCACCAAGAAAGGACATTTCAAATTCTTGCTACATTACTGAAGAAAAATTATGACTCATGGATTCTTCATTTCTACCAAAGATGATATCATCAACATAAACAACAATAATTAGCAGTTTATCATTTTCAAGCTTTGTGTATAAATTTCTATCTACAGAACCTTTTGTGAAACCTTTCTTTTGTAGATATATGTCAAGGCAGTAATACCAAGCCCTTGGAGTCTATTTCAGACCATAGAGATCCTTTTTAAGATTGCATATGAGTTTTGCATAATTTCAAGAATGAATCCTTCTGGCTGTTCAATATAAACTTCTTCTTCTAAATCTCCATTACGGAAGGCTGATTTTACATCCATTTGATATACTTTGAATTTTTGAAAACTAGAAAGAGAAAGAAACATCCTTATGGCTTCAAGTCTGGCAACATGTGCAAAAGTTTCTTCAAAATCTATACCTTCTTGTTGAGCATACCCTTTACAAACAAGTCTAGCCTTGTTTCTAATAACTTCTCCATTTTCATTCAGCTTGTTCTTAAAAATCCATTTTGTTCCCATAACATTTTTATCATGAGGTCTAGGAACTAACTCCCAAGTATCATTCTTCTCAATTTGGTCAAGTTCTTCATCCATGGCCTTGACCCAACATTCATCTTTGTAGGCTTCATTTACATTCTGAGGTTCAATGAAGGATAGTAATGCTAGATAGCTTGAGGTCCCTGTAAGAGTTCTTCTTGTTTGTACACCAACCCCCTTTTCTCCTAGAATTTGAGATTCTGGATGATTCTTCTAAACATACCTAGATGGAGTATTTTCCCTGTTTGTTGTATCTTCTTGTGGTGCTTCATTAGTTTCTTCTTCTATATCATTTTTATTTGATGTGGGAAAGCATTCACCAACTTCCTCACTGTCATATTCCTCTATTGATTTAATTTGTTCTGGATTTCTGCATGCTTCATTAATTAAAACATAAATGCTTTCAACAAATTTTCTGAAGTCTTTTATTATAACATTTGTATCCTTTACTTCTGGATGAATAACCAAGAAGAATTCCTTCGTCTACTCTGGGTTTGAACTTACCAAGTTTTTCATCAGTCCCTTTGATGAAACATTTTCTTCCAAACACTCTAAAGTGTTTTACAGTAGGAGGCTTACCATACCAAAATTCATATGGAGTTTGATTGCTATTTATCTGAACATTTTCTTTGTTGAGAATAGTCATGAAAATAAATGCAGCTTCACCCCAAAAGGTTGCAGGAGTTCCAGATTCATCAAGAATTGCTGGAGCCATTTGTTGAACTATTCTGTTCATTCTTTCCACCATGCCATTTTGCTGAGGAGTTCTTGCAATGGAGAATTGCCTCTTTATTCCATGTTTTTCACAAAAGTCAAAGAATTCGTCTGATATGAATTCTCCCCCTTGATCAGATCTGAGACATTTTATTTTTCGATCTGATTCAATTTCAACTAAATCTTTGAAGGATTTAAACTTTTCAAATGATTCATATTTATGATTTAGTAGACCTATCCAACACATCCTGGAAAAATCATCAATAAATAAAATAAAGTATTCTTCTCCACGAGGTGACTTTTTCCTTGTTGGTCCACATAAATCAGTATGGATGAGTTCAAGAGGCTTACTTACTGATCCTTCTTTTTCATTGAGGTGAACTCTTGGTTTGCTTACTAACTTGACATGGTTTTCATATGGTATTTTCTGGGATGCTGATATCTGGAAGATCATGAATTGCCTTGAGCTTGCATGCATTTCTTATTTGAGAAAAGCTTAGATGTCCCAATTTTCTATGCCTTAGCCAATTTTCATCGGTTTTTCTTAGATAGAATTGTCATTGTCCTCCTTTGAGTATGTATAAGTTGTTTGGAGTTCTTGTTCCTTTGATCATGGTCTTTCCTGTATCAAGCTCACGAACCATACATTTGTTTGATCGAAACACAACTTCATTTCCTTGATCACACATTTGACTGACTCTCAACAGGTTATGCTTTAAACCATCTAGCAACATGACATTTCTAGCTTTAACCTTTTCTTTCAAGAAGACTGAACCTTTACCTTTAATCACTGCTTGAGTGTGATTTCCAAATGAGACATTCTTTTCCTTTTCTAAAGCATTATATGAATGAAGTTTCACTTTATTGCCTATCATGTGTTTGGAGCATCCGCTCTCGATGTACCATTGATTTTTTTGTCCTTCTGCAGATAGAGCTATGCCAAACATTTCTGATTGAGATTCCTTCTTTCTCCATATCTTGGGATTTAATGATGTTTTCTCCTTTTGAAGTGATGGCCGAAATTTTCTCTTGCATTCAGATTCTTCATGACCAAAGTTGTTACAAATCGAACATTCTACTTCATTTTCAAGAGGAGAAAATTTATTATAGGAACTTTTCTTGATTCCTGTTACACTCCTTTGATTTCATGCTTCTCTAGTCATGATGGTTTTGTAAGAAACACATTGAGCAGCCTTATGCCCAAAGTTATGACATGAAAAACATTGCCCATTAAAGAAGTTTCTGTGATCATAGAATCTTTTGGCATTGTTTACCTGTTGGTTGAAGCTTCTACTGATATTCATCCTTGGAGTAAATTGGGTATGATTTACCTGATGAGTAATTTTAGGCCTTTGCTGACGATTGACATACTGTTCACTAGTCTTTGCTGCATCAAGATAGCTTCTGGTGGAGGCTGACGGCTTATGTGATTGAGATGATTCTTCAATATATCCAAGACCTGTCTTTATTAGAGGAGAACACTGAACTTTGATGATTTAATTTAAAATTTCAGATCCTTTAGCAAATCTAAGATTAAGAGATTTTTTCTTCTCAAGTTCTTTTCTTAGACCCACAATTTCACATTCTAGATTTTCATTGTGTTTTTCTCTTTCACTATGTTGGTGTGTCAACATATCGATGATCATATTCTTTTCTTCTAAATAGATTTTGAGTTTAGTAATTTCTTCAAGAAAGTCTTCCTCTTCTAAGGCATCCAAAAAATCATCATTTTCATAATCCTTGGGTAGTCTATAGAATTGGTTAGTTTCATCTTCGTCATTATTGGATAAGCCATCACTATCTTCATGTGTATAGTAACTCCTTCTATTCACAACTTGTTTTCTATTTCCTTTTGCATATTCCTTTCCTTTTTCATATTTATCTTTATGAGGACATTTGGCAGCATAATGGCCGACTCTACCACAAGCAAAGCATTTGAAAGGTAGCTTACCTTTGAATCTTCGGAACCCCATTGAAGCTTCTTGAAAAATTTTACCTCATCTTCTTCTTCTGAAATGTGTTCTTATTCATTGTGCTCTTCCTTTTCTTTTCCCTTTGCTGATGCTTTAAAAGTGGCTTCTCTCATATTTGATGGACCTCCTTTTCTCATTTCAAAGGCAGTTAGGATTCCATGGAGTTGAGTCACAGTAATAGTTTGAAGACCTTGTTTTTCTTCTATGGCAGACACTTTTGACTCAAATTTAGAAGACAAAGATCTCAAAATTTTCTCAACTAAAGTGGATTCCTTTCTCTCTTCACCTAGATTCTTCATACAATTAACAATCTCATCTATACATAAAAAGTAACTAGCAACACTCTCATCACTATGCATCTTAAGAGTTTCATACTGAATTCTGGGAGTTTGAAGCTTAGCACATTTTACCTGAGAGTCTCCTTCGTAGCTTTGAATGATTTTGTCCCATATCTCTTTGGTTGTCTTGAGTTGCATGAATTTGACAAATTCTGATTCTGACAGACTTCCGAATAACGTATTGACAACTTTGGCATTGGTTTCATATAAATTCTTACTTGCAGAGTTCGTAGGAATTGCTGATGGAAATTGATATCCTCCTTCCACAATTTCCTAAACATCGGCTCCGAGTGATTGTAGATAGGATCTGGTTCTTATTTTCCAATATACTAAGTTTCTCCCATTGAAGATTGGTGGTCTGATGGATCCCATGTCTTCGTGATTATTCATCTTGAAAGATCTTCCTTCAAGCGATCAAGCTTCTTCTGAAGAACCTGGCTCTGATACCAATTGTTGGAAATAATACTAAGGGGGGGGGGGGTGAATCAGTATTATCAGATCAATAATTTTTCATTTCCAAAACATATTTATATACGCTACTTCTGTGAAGTGAACTAGCGTGTACATGCTACTGTGATTGGTGAAACCAACATATACCTAGATAACTTGTGATTTAGTTAATTTATCATGTGTTGATCTATAACCAATGCATCGGTAACTTATTAAACAATGCAGTAGAAACATAATAAACCATCACACATAAGAAACACACATGAACACCAAGATTTAAGGTGGAAACCCAATGTGGGTGAAAACCGCCTGCTGCTGTCGTCTCTGTCTTCTTTTAATAATAAGAAAATCTGTTTACAATGTTGTACTGGTGCAGACTCATACCAGTACGCAGGCACCCACCTGCAGAAGGCTACAACCATTTCTCGTTTTCATCTTCTACTGGAAGGGACCTACAACCCCCTAGCTCTTGTACTAGCCAATGTGTTTACTAATACGTAGGTGCTGGCCTTCAGAAGGCTACGAACTTCTCTCTTCCTCCAGGGACCATGTTTCATAAATTTTCAGATTAGATGCTCCTGGTACACAACAATACACATGAAGGCCTCGTTTCATCAAATTTTCATACTGGACCCATTAGAAACTTTGAAATTCAAACTATATCAAACACCAATCAGCGAATCTGAACAATTAGATCATTGTCACGAGAACACTATGCTGAACCCAAAAACCTGCATCATCATTCAGAACCATCTGAAACCTCAAAAATCATGCATCATAATGTATACGCTACTTTACTGAACCCAACCTGTGTGTATACGCTACTTCCTTTAATAGAACCTACGTATACCTTCAAAACTAATGAAACATAAAACTTCTGAATCAAGTCTGTACCAACCAAAAATATACTGAACATCTACTGTCAATTTATAGAGCCTTACACAGGTAGTAGCAGAGATCACCCTTCTCATTTATACAATCAATCAATCAGATATCAAACTCCTTATGCATTTAGTTTTACATTCAGATCTAAGAAGACTTCATTGACAGACAACAGTAAAACAACAATACTGATCAAATAGATTAGTCATCTCTGAAAAACATACTTTTCTTTTGCATACGCTACTTATAAGATCCAAACCAGCGTGTATATGCAACTTCACCAAAGCGAACCAGCGTAAAGATATGAAAATATCAACTCATAACTTCACTGCTATTTTGGACTTCAGACATACCAGATCATGACATTCAAAGAATAAATCAGGTGTACACAATTAGATCTGGCCAACCAATATCAGATCATTCAATGATAAGTCATTTCAGGTCTCATGATCCTGATCCAACATTGAATTCAAGGTGCACAAAATATTTCAGGTCAAATCACCAACATAGACCCTGCAACATAAAATATACTTCAGATAGAAGTATTCCTTAGAAACACTTTTCACTTGCACACCTTGGCGTTACGATCTTCTCCTCCTTACATAGTTTTAGGCCTTTCTCAATACCTCAGACCAAAACCACTTAGGACCCATGGTATTCTTGGGCGAGATCAAATAGTCATTACTCCAATCAATATTGTGGGCTAATACCATGGTATTGACCCTTGGTATCCTCTACTCTTGAAATTCCTTGATTTTCCAACCTGCACGTGCTTTTCCTCTTGCGGGAGTGCATGTATACGTATACGCGCTTTTTGTTCTGTAGACCTGCGTGTATAAACTGATTTGACTAAGAGGACCTACATATACATCTGAAACTGCTTTTCACCATCCTTTACCTTCAACTTCTTCATTCTAATTAGTAGACTTTAGTTCCATCTTCCTGTTCTTTTGTACCAATGACCTGTTACATATGAATGGATCTGTTACACTGTGGGTTGCCTTTCATCAAAACTGAACTGACCTATGAGTGAGTTTCCATCAAGGAAAACACTTGTATCATAATGCCAACAGGCTAGGTGGTCTGAACACCTACGAAAGCCAGTGTATGACTGCTCCAGGGTATTCTTCGCAGAAGAACACCCTTACAAAAGAACAACATCTGCTTTCACTAGTAAACCAGGGAGAACCCAAAGGCCTGCAATAATGACACCAGCTGAATGGATAGACATATGAGAGAGAGAAGGAGGAGTTTGTAGAAATTCTCGATTCAAATGGGGAGCCTATGTTCGATGATCCATAATTATTCAACACCTATGTTGAGAAATTTCCAAATGGGATGAAAAGGAAATCTATCTTTTATGAGCTCACATATTGGGAGAATCTTAAGATTTCCCACTTACTAGATCCCATGCATATATTAAAAAATGTTTCATTTCCTTTATTGAGGCACATATCATCGAAATAAAGTGACACATTGGCTATTAGGAGATATCTTATTTCTTCAAAATCTAAAAAGAAATATTGGCCAAGAAAACAAACTAGAGGAGAGGCTTGTCCCTCTTGGTCTTTAAAAGAAGGTGTTGTCCCATGGATTTTAAAGAAATATCATATTTATTTGGAAAAGGAAGTTATAATGAGCATGAGGGTTCCTTCTTTATATGGGTCTTCACTATGGCACTACTTGATTGTGGAAGACTGCTTGTTGAGGTTGAAATTGCATGACCATTTGAACCTTTTAAGAGTATGTATGTCAAAAACATGATTTTATTATTGTTTTCATTTTTATGTAGTGGTATTTTTTATAATTAATATTTGTATGATGTACTATTTGTTGTGCAATGTCATTATCCTCTGCTCGTGTGTGGGTGTGGGAACCATGACTTCCCCTAAGAGCTATGGCGTGCCACACCTAAATTATCAAAATTTGGACGTTGGATCACATCAATGGATATTCATATGGCTAGCATTCCACAATGGCGTCTAGGGCTAAGATTGTTTGTATGTTTGAGAAGGAACTGCCGAAGAGTTTCATTGACTTGCTGGTACATCTTCTAATTCACCTAGAAGATGAGGTTGAATTAGTTGGGGTCATTTCTTGTCATTGGATGTTCTTCTTAGAGAGGTACATGAAGAAATTGAAAGGTTTTGTTCAAGAAAGGGAAAAACCTGAGGGGTCTATGGCAGAGGGGTATATATCGTATGAGTCTTTCTATTATGTCAGTGGTTACATCAAGTAGATCGACAACAAACTAGGTGTGGTGATTTGGAACAATGAAAAGGATGAAGACAAAATAGAAGGAGAGATTCTTGAAATGAATGGAAAGATGTGCATGATAAAGAGTAAGTGCAGGATTATCATTTTTCAAATCACTACACATTAAATTTTCACACTGAACTTCATATATATATATCTATATCTATCTATCTATATATATATATATATATATATATATATATATATATATATATATATATATATATATATATATATATATATATATATATATATATATATATATATATATATATATATATATATATATATATATATATATATATATATATATGTTGGTTTGATTTCATCAGCGAATTCAAAAATTGAAGCCATCAACAAATTCATTCTTTACAATATGGATGTGACACAACTGTGGGTCACATTATATGGAGAGAAGAGGAGGAAATGGGACAGTGACATGAAAAAATTCAAATGGTTAAATGGTAGAAGCATGCCTTATCTTAATCATTTAAAAGAAAATATCCCAATGACATGACCTAACACTTGGGTTGCTAATTAAGTTAGAGAGAAATAGGGTGCATCTAGTCATTACTCGTGTGCTGAAGTGGATGCACTAAACATAGGGATTGGGTGTAGCAACTCGGTAATTATATTCTCTTATTGTAAAACTTTAACTTCATACTACACCTTTGAATTGTAACATCTATATATATTTGATATTTTTAATTATGTTCGGGTTATTAGATACATGACGCTGTGATTTTTTTACTTTTTTCACGGGTGAATTTGTTCCCATATATGTGGGAATATTGTTGGCAAGAAAAAATTCCTGAAGGTAAGGGTTGAAAAACTCAATAGATTGAAGGAAGACTATTAACAAGAAGCATACATTCAAGCAAGAAAACTTTATAAAATACCAAAGTTTGGTTTGAGAGGAGTACTCGCAGGTCCTACATTTCTTGTCGATCCCGTAGGGTCCAAACCCTCTACTTCCTCCAAAGAGATCAAACTTGCAACACAATACAGATAAGCATATACATAGAACGTAGTTCAAAGTGCATGCATAATAAAAATCTTAGATCATCAAGCATAAAGATATAAATAATGAAATATTACACATGAATCATAAAAAACATAAGATCCTAACATATCAGGAACAAGACAAAGCTTCTTTATTGATATCAGAAAATAGTAGTGGATAGATACAACTTGATCTGACCATGACACCAACGAAACCTTCCTCTGGATTCATCCATCCAAGACTTAAAGATCACCTCTTAAGCATGGGAAAAAGGATGCCATATAATGAAGGATGAGAACCTATGCAAGGAAACAAGGGTTTCCTATGACTGGGAGTGCAAGAGGCAGAGGGAAGAGTCGCATATGGAATTCAAAATATTGTTTTTTAATAAATGATAAAGTATAAATGGGAAAGTGAATCCCAAGGCCATACCAGAGCATCAGAACTACATGAGTGCTAAATGATGCTATAATATATGCCCCCTAATATATGATGTTATAAGGGGTACATGATGGTCAAAATGTATTAAGTACAAAGAGTGATAATTTGAAGACCTGAGAGGAGATCACCAGATTCCAACCCACTGACTACCCTCGAAGGAATGAAAAAGAAGACTCATGTCTGAGGCATGCATACCCATGCTCAGAGATAGTAAAGCATGTCTGTTTATCAAGTATAGAGTGAATCTAATATGTATACATAAGTGTACAAAGAAGACTAAAGAATAGATAGTGGATCATCTGATCATAGCCGTAAAGGAAAACAATAGAGCTATGTCTCAATATTACATATAGAAGAAAATCTGATCAATGATGCTCGAAGAATGTGTGATCACTGATGCTACATAACTTATCCTCATAATAGTACCAAGTCATATAGGTGGAATAGTGGTACTGCATAAAATTGGTTGTCAACATACAGGATGTTGATGTGATGAACTACAACATATAAGGGTGGTTGGCAACACTGACATTAAACTAAAGGAGATGACAAGTGAACCAAGATTTTGACACAACCTGAGGTATTCACCGACTACAAATGGCACATTTCTACACTATGGGAATAAATAAGCTGAAGTTGACCATGTGAGAAATAGTTTGATTACCCATCATTGATGTATACTGTTAACAAATGCGAGACAACTCACCAATAATGATGATGAGAGTCAAAGTACCCCAATACAATCTAACAAGTGTGAATAAATGTGTTGAATTCGAACACTTGAAAGAATCTATCAATAAGGAGACATTGATGTATTCTCACCGTCAATAGCGAAGGAGTCCACCACTGATGACTGCAAACCCTAAGGTACTGAAAAAATGACTCTAGATCTTGTTCCCAGAGCAATGAGTTGGAGTTGATGGGAAAATATTTGCTGGAAGGAAGGCATTAAGGCATCCCACATCAACCAGCGCGATTGTAATCCATAGGCCAATAATTTGGAAGAACTCAAATGAAAAGAGATGAAGTAACAATTCTGAAGTACATTTCCAGTGTACATAAGATGTAGCTAGTGCACGGTACAAACCCTCTGAACCAAACAATAACGAGAGATGACACAGAGGCGAGGAATCCACCAATAGGGTCAAATGGAAACCAAGGTATTGCATGAATCCAAATTAGGTGCCAAAAGAATATCCATTCAAGGGGATGCTGAATTAATTATCAAACAAATTAAAGGAGAGTATTCAGCTAAACACCCTAGAATGAGAGCATACAGAAATGTTGTGCTTGACTTTCTAGAAAGTTTTCTTGAATATGACCTTTCTGCAATTCCTAGAAAACAAAATATCATTCCAAATAATTTGGATTTTTTAGCCAGCTCCTGTAAAATGCCTTATCCTAATCAAGAATATGTATTGGAGGTGAAACATCGACCAACTGTACCAGATAACATGAGGTATTGGCAGGTGTTTGGAAATGATAAACAGATTGAAAGTTTTCTGCAATCCAAAGATGAATTTCAAGATGATAGTATTGATTTGGAATCTGAAGTAGATAGTCAAATTGTTGTACATTCTAATCTAGAAAGGCAATTAGATAATTCAGATGTAAATACACCCATAGATAAAGTTGTAAATAAATTAGAATTTCTTGAGATAGACCCTGAAAAAGAAGAATTTGAAACACTCCAACTCAAAGATAATGTTTTGCCTAGAGGTCTAGCTCCATTAGAAGAATTATTTGATTTCAATGATGTGGCTAAAAAGCCTAAGATTGAGCCCACAGGAACAGTTGAAGAATGTAATTTAGGTATTGAAAAAGACCCGAAAATCATAAAATTGTCTAAATCAATCCCAACTACTGAAAAACAAAAATATATTGCTTTATTCAAAGAATTTAGTGATGTTTTTGCCTGGAGCTATGAAGATCTTAAAACATATGATACAAGAATTATACAACACAAAATCCCAATTAAGGAAGATCAAAAACCGTTTAAACAAAAAATTCAAAGAATAAATCCGGTTTTGATGCCTTTAATTGAGAAGGAAATCAAAAGAAAGTATGACTCTAAAATCATATTTCCTCTTAGGTACTCTAAATGGGTTTCCAATATTATGCCAACTAGGAAGAAAACATGTGAAATTAGATTATGCATATATTTTAGGAACCTTAACAAAGTCTCCCTAAAAGACAACTATCCTTTACCTAAAATGGATCATATTGTGCAAAAGGTAGTTGGATATTATAGGATTTATTTATTAGATGGTTTCTCAGGTTATAATCAGGTCTTAGTCCATCCAGAGGATCAAGATAAAACAAACTTTACTACTCCATGGGGTACCTTCATGTATGTGAATATGCCTTTTGGATTAATGAATGATGGAGCCACATTTCAAAGAGAAATGGATATTTCTTTTGTTGATGAAATCGACAGATTTATTGTGATCTATCTAGATGACATCATTGTATATTCTAAGACTGAAGAAGAACATTTGTTACATCTGAGAAGAGTATTTGAGAAATGTAGAAGGTTTGGGATTTCAATAAATCCTAAGAAAACAGTGTTTGGCCTTGAAGAGGGAAAACTTCTTGGTCATATAATATCTAAGGAAGGTATTAAAATTGATCCTAAAAGGATTGAAGATATTATGAAAATCAATCATCCAAGAAACATTATGAACTTCAATCATTTATTGGTAGAATAAACTTCCTGAGAAGATTTATCCTAACCTTGCAAAACTTCTTTGAAACATAACAAACATGCTAAAACGAGATTCTAAAAACCAAATGGAACATTGAAGCTAGGCAATCATTTGACCAAGTTAAACAAGCATTGACAAAAGCACCAGCCCTTATCAGTCCAGATTTTACTAAGGATTTAATAATTTTTTTATTTGCTTCTGAACATACTGTGTTAGCTGTCCTTTTGCAGAATAATGATGATGGATATGAATAGCCCATTTATTTCTTTAGCAAGGCTTTAAGGGATGCTGCACACAAGTAAAATATAATGGAAAAACAGGATTTCACACAGATAAAAGCGATTAAATATTTCAGAGTATATGTCCTTCATTCTCACATAATTGAATATGTACCAAATGCTAAAGATAAAGATATATTGACATAGAATGGACCAGATGGAAAAAGAGGCAAATGGATTGCCATCATTCTTGAATATGATATGGAAATCAAGCCAACCAAGCTTATCAAAGGACAAGGATTAGCCAAATTGATGGCTGAATCTAATTTTAATGCTTTAGATATCAACTTTGTAGCTGAATTGGATGATCAAGAGGAACAGACGACTCCACAACTAGATGAGGCTTTCATGACCTCACCCTGGTATGCATACCTTATTTATGTTTTATTTAATTTAAATTATCCTCCTGGTATCACAAAGACAAAGGTTAGATTTCTGAAGCTAAGAGCAGTTAAATTTTGCATCATAGAAAATGTTTTAAATTGGAAAGATGCTGGTGGTATTCTACTAAAGTGTCTATTGAGAGATGATGCGTAAAGAACAATGCATGAATTCCATGAAGGTGACTGTGGTGGACATCTGTACTAGAAAACTACTGCTAATAAGATCCTCAGAGCTGGTTTTAACTGGCCCACACTTTTCCCAGATGTTCATAAGAAGGTAACCTCTTGCCACAAGTGTCAAATATTTGAGGGGAAAGAAGATTTTGCCTCTACCTTTGAAGCCCATATTTGCTGAAAGCCCTTTCCAATAATGGGGATTGGATTTCATTGCAGAAATCCATCCACCATCCTCTTCTCAACATAAATGGATCCTTACCACTACTGACTACTTCACCAAATGGATTGAGGCCACTCCTTCTAGACTAGCCATGAATGTTGTTATCATCAAATTCTTAGAAACCAATATCCTGTCTAGATTTGGTTGCCCAAACAAGCTTATTACAGAAAATGCTGCAGATTCTAAGAAAATGATAGATTTCTACAACAAATACCATATAACTTTGGGACATTCAACTGCTTATTACCCACAGGGTAATGGGTTGTCTGAATCTTCAAACAAAAGTCTGGTAAATATTATTAAGAAGTTGTTAGCAAACAACAAAAAGTCATGGCACAACAAGTTAATAAATGCAATTTGGGCTGATAGGCTCACCGCAGAGAAATCAATTGGCATGGCACCATAACAATTGGTTTATGAAATGGATGCTGTTTTTCCATCCTCTTTGGGAGTTCTAGTCATGAAGTTAGTTCAGGAATTACAGGCTGAGCAAAATGACATTCAAAGGAGAATTGATCAGGCAATCCAGTTGTAGCAATCCAGGGAAGAAGTTTATAATATGGCTTAGGTCATCCATGAGAATATCAAGAAATTTTTTGACAGAAGGACAAAAGTAGATGATTTCATCTTGGGTGAAAAAATTTGAAAGTGGGATTCCGGAAGAGAAGACAAAGGGAAGCATGGAAAATTTGACAATTTATGGATGGGACCTTATGTCATTTATTCTTTAAGAGGGCATAATGCATTTTCTCTCAGAAATTTAGATGGGACAAAATTACCTGGTGGACCTGTCAATGGTAGGATGCTCAAATACTATTTCTCTGAGAAATAGAAGTATTTCTAGAATTTATCATTGTAAATATCATTGTCTTTATTATTTGGATTAGGTGACCTATTAACAAAACTTGAAGCCCACAGAGAAGGCCCTAATCTTCTATTGATGTGTTACCATAAGTATTGCAACAAATAAACCAGAGGTGGATATTGCTGAAATAGAACACTCAAGGCTACTGATCAAATGTTCTTGGCACCCCAAAGAGAGAGTGCCATCCCCAGCTGGAGCCACTATTAGGGTCCTATAATTTATAGGATCTCAAGGTAATTGATTATTGTATCTAAGGAATCTTATTTTGTAAATACTTGTCAATCTGCCAATGATTTCCAAATAAAAAAGAAATAGAATAAAAAATGAAAAGAGGGTATAAAAAGAAAAAGAGAAAAAAATAGCCCCAAGAGTTAGCTTAATCGGTCAAATCAAGTGCCTCGCCAATGGGAGGTCACAGGGTCGAATCCCGAAAGCTCTTGGGGTTAGGTCAGTAAATAGGCCGAGGGGTGTTGATGCCCTTCGGGTGGCGTCCACTCAGTGTTTAAAACCCTGGACGTAGCGACTACCCACTGACCCGGGTATCCGTGAACCAGTAAGTGAAAAAAAAGAAAAAGAGATAAAACAAAAATATTGAAAAGAAGAAAAGATTGAACCCCATCAAGAGAAAGAAAAAAAAAGGAAGAATACTGAAAGTGTTGCAAGTCTAAATGCCACTACTCATAAATAGTTTTGCTTCATCACTGAAAAATAAAAAGTTGTGTGCCGCTTGTTCAAAATGCTGCAATCACTAGCTTTTAGTTTAATCATATAGTGTAATCATGATTAAACTCCTTTCAATTTATGTAAATTAGGTTAGTGAATAAAGATTTTCCCAACAATTTAATCTGGGTAAATCAGTAGTTAGCTAGAAAATGACATTGATTCAACTATTTAATCTGGATCAATAGGAGAAATAAGGGATATGTTAGATAGTTTTTCATTCTATATAAAAGAAAATAAAGTGGGTTTTCTAGTCTAAGAGCACCCTAGAGGAAAAAATAAAATGATAGCTTAGCCATGGGTAGATAGATTAGATGATTTTGAAAATATATGCATATGTGATTTTTATCCTAAGTTTGATCATATGGAGAAAAAGGCCAATATATGTGCCATAGGATAAAGTATTTCCACATACATTTTATATTTTATTTTATCCTAAGTCGGGAACACAAATGCGTAAAAGCACAAGTAAAAAAATTTCTTTTTGTTGCTTATGGTTAAAGTACAACAATTTGAAAGCCTTGGGATCTGTTCTCGCTCCTCATCCATGACCCTCATCATCCTTCAACCCCCCCTCTCCATCCTGCCTTTACCCTCGGGGGGGGGTGTCTGAAAAGTTGTTTCTCTCACTGGGCCCATCCCCTATGTGTCATTCTCTCACGATTTCACACCCCCCCTGACCATTCTTGCGTACTGCTTCCTACCCCCTATGAAACTGCCGTTCCCTTTCCCGCATTACCACGCCCCACCACGATTCCTCCACCACTCTCCTCTCGCCACGTCACATAGCCGTTAAGCCAATTAAATTATTTCCTAGCCAAAACGATCATTTTGTATTAAATTAGTAATTCCTGGGTAACCATTTAGACCTAATGGTCTCGCGCCATTTTCAATGGAACATTTGTTGTAGTGTTTAAAAGCTTTTGAACCTATCGCTCTCATCCCTTTTCACTCCTATTTTTCTGTTATTGACAGTTTTTTACAACGATCACTCTCAAAGCTATTATATGGCCAGATCACGACAAAAAACTGACAGTTCCCTTTCTTTTTCACCTGACAGTTCGTTATCCAAACTGTTGCTCGATAAGCCCCTCTGATTAATTTCTTCTTGTTTGCCACTCAATTCCTCGTGTTCTTAGATTATTACAGTCATGCCTCCAAAGACTACAAATCAAGATAAGCCAATTAATCCTTTGATTCCCCCTTCCCTAGATTTAGATCATATACCTTTAGCTGATAGGGATTACAGGATTAATGAAGCCTAATGTGACTGTGATTTTCTTGATCCGGATTTAAACAGGAACACAACAAATTATAGAGATAACCATAAACATAGAGATGCAGCGGAAATAATACTTCATTTCATTAATGTAAAATACTGGAATATGCTTACAAACATAAATGGAAATAAACCAGCTAGGGCGATGGTAGCTTATCTCTGAGAAGAGATGTGGTGGCTACATGCCTCTCAACTGTGTTACAATGAGGCTTGAAGGCCTATTTATTGTTGAGAAACAATGGAAAACCCTTAACATTTGAAAAACTAACCCTAGAAGATGAAATGCCAAATTGTGGGCCCAATTTGGGTAAATTGGTACATCAATTTCCCGGGGTCGTAACTTTGGCATACGACCTCCATTTGATGCATATAATAGCTCGTTAGAAAGATCTATCTGAGAACTATAACATTGGGAAGAGCAAGATCGGTCCACGGACCCATGTTGCTCCCAGATTTCCCAAAAAAACGTCATTTAGGGCCTCAAAACGACTCTGGAAGTTCAGGGCCCGAAAAACTGCTAAAAATAGTAAATTGTTCTACAAATAAGGAAACGAAAAAGCTGAAAGAGACAGTTGCGGGGGTCCAAGTGGGATATGTGGGTGGCCACCAACATCCACCTGGATCATTCCTCCCCCCTTAGGAAGTAATGGTCACCATTGCGTTGAGTTCCTCCCTAAGATGAGGAAGCTTCTGCTGAGCTGGGTTTCTGGTGAGCTGTTTTGCAATCTTTGATGTGTCCAGTAATGGTGGGAAGCATGCTTGACGACGGTCCACATTGAATACTCGGTGTAAGCGAAGGAATGGAGGAATGTTGTGCTCCAAAGCATTCTTTCCAATAGCGTTGGTAATGTTGTAAGGACCATGCCAGAGTGGTCGAAGCTTTTGATGGGCTTGTTAGCCTCCTATTGTAATAGGTGTTCATATTTCATGATTGACAGTGGAAGTGCCAAAAATGTTCATCTTTTCCATACTGCAAAAGTTCCATTTTTGAAGGATTTCACAATAAAGAATTTTGATCCATTTCATGTTTTCAAGTGTTATATCCATTCAGATCACAAATATGAGGCAGTTTTTAATTTGGGTAGCTCAAACGAGGCATGTCTAACTTCCCCTTCTTCCTTTCCCCAAATCATTTACTAACTTCCCCTAAAGAGGTCAAAATCTGCTTGATATCTCTTAAATTCATCATTTTTCATGACCTTTGCCTAAGTAAATATCTACTTTGCTTAGGAGTGCTCATATTTCTTCTACAATCTCTATTTCCCCTTTATAGTCTAAGATCTCTAAGCTTAACACTTTCTTATCGTTCTCATATTAATTTCTAACTATACTATGTAAATCCCTATCTATTTCCCCTTCCCCCTATTAAAAATATGCTAAATAGCTCCCTTATATACTTATCCCCTCCCCCTGGTTGAAAAATAACCATTAGTATGCTTGGAAATTGCTAAGTTTGCCTGGAACTTAGCAAGAACCCTCATTTGCCCCTTCAAATCATCTTCCAATGCATTAGGACTCATTCCTATGCATAAAATCCCTTCCAAGTGTATAAAAACCATCATTAACCATGTCTTAACCTTTTTAAAGGCTCAAAACCCTTCTCACAACATATAAAATTCCTCTTAAATGCTTTTGGACTCCTTCCAAGCATTAAAACCCATTTTTTTAGGCTATCAGACCCCTTCCGATGCCTTAGAATCCCTTCAAAACATTAAAAAGGCCCCTCCGATTTCACAAAGCCTCCCTTTAGTGTTAAAGCCTTGCTCCAAATACAAAAGCTCCCTTTTTTGGACCCCCCTCCGATGCCATATTGCAGTTGAGAGGGGGCAGTCATGTGTTAAAAGCAATATATATATGGGCCCGATTGATAAATTCCGATCGTGATTTCGCCTATCGGCGTATCGCATTGTTCCAAGTCATATATGTATACTCCCCGCTCATGCCGCCGATAGCGATATTGCTATCGCAGCCGATAGCGTATTTCTATTGGGACTGTTTCACCCTATCCATATATATACATCCGCAAAGCTCTGTTTTTGGTCATAACCGCATTGCTGCAATGTTTGTGTTTATCGCATATATCGTTGCATATATTGCATCGCAATAATGTTAAGGGCCGCACCCCCCCATCCACGCCGATCTCCGAAGTGCCAATTGATCGGGAGCCGTTGGATCGGGCCCTCAGATCAACGGCTCCGATCAATTCGTGCGCCCCCATTTTCGCTCGTCCATTGTATATTAGATGCCACCCATATGCGCCTCCCGATGGGCGATCACCGATGTGATATCGGCAATCGGCCCATCGCATTACAAGTTATATATATATATATATATATATATATATATATATATATTTCCGCCTCGATGGAACTCTCGACAGCAAAATTGCGATGAGATCTCAGCCGCCCATTCAGACCCTTAGATCAACGGCTCACATTATGTCGGCAATCGCCCCATTTATAGCTCCGACTGGCCGGAGCCGAAAAGCTATAAAAAACAGTTTTTAAGGGATTTCGGGTCCGCAGACCCATTTTTATTAAACTCCGCCGATTTGGGTTCGCCGATGGGCCGGACCCGATTTCAAATAAAGAGGGCCTTAATGCATTTTCGGGTCCGCAGGCTATATCGCTCATCGGAGGTTTATGTTATTGGGACCGCCGATCGCAGATCGCCGATTGCGCGTCGACCGTTGGATCGGCCCGCGCCGGATCCAACAGCCCAGATCTCCACTCCTCTATAGTGACCTGCCCGCCCAATTTTTCAATGTTTTTTCTATGTAAAATAGTTTTTTGCTTTACAAAGAAAAAGGCGGCCTTTTCACATATTATCAGTTCGCTCCTGCACGCGCTCCACTGGCAATGGGAGTCAAGGCATTCTTCAACAGTTTTGGATCGCTCCAAGCCCAGATTGCTCCAAAATGCAGATTTTCGGCCCCGACAAGCCTCCAGTCCACGCATCCTCCTCTATTTACAGTCATTTCTTCATTTTTGGGAAACTTTTGATCGGCCAGTGCCGATGCTCCTCTAGAGGGCCACGGAAAGTATTGCAGCAGTCAAATCTCACCATAAGTGGCCATAAAGGGGCGATTTTGAAGCGGCAAAGTGTATCAGCGGTGAGAAAGGGCCCAGATTCATGTTAAAGTGTATCAATTAAGGCTAAAGGTGGTTATGAGCATTAAAGGGGACCAAACAAAGTCAATAAGCACCATAACAAAGTTAAAGCCATTTAAAGCTGAAACAGATCAGATTTAGTGGGATTCTGAACCATCTAAAGGCGGCAGGGCCGAATAAAAGCAGCATATAAGAGATTAAAGGCACAATTATTGCAGAATCGACAACAGAGCTACCAAAAGACACCTCAAGGCCTCATTTCTTGATGCGGTTGCCTCCAGCGCACCACTTAGATAGATATTTGCATTTATTTCAAGCATAAATTAGGATTAAAGATAGATTTCCCCAAGATCTGTTTGAGATCTGTTTTTGTAGATATTTTTGGGATATTTTCTCTATATAAACCACCCAAAGCATTGTTAAAAGGGTTGGTTGGTTGATAATCCTCTTTCTGGACTTGCACTGTATATTTCGAGAAATTTAATGAACAAAGATCGCTGGAATGTTGGCTTATGGACTGTCTCTTTGTGGATTTGATGGCTAAAGATCTGATTGCAGAATTCTAATGCTTTCTTCATGGAACAATAAGTCTTTCTCCCTTGTTTTTTGTTTCTATATATGCTATATCATCTATATGTCATGATCTAAATTACAGGAAGAAAGAATAGTCCAGATGTTGCTTATTTGTATTCTGCTCTCAATTCCTGTTATTTCTCCATGTTTTCCTTTGAATTAGTCCTAAAGATGAATACTTCTTTGCTCATATTTACACTAGTTCTTTCATATATGACTATTATTTAGGAATCCCTGATTGCTCCTATATAATGTTCACTCGCCTTCCCCCTGTTAGCATAATGAAAGCTACTTAGCTATCTTTCATTCCCTGACATCCATTTCATCCTTATTCCAACTTTGATATTGTTCCTTGTTTAAACTATAGTGCTCTGTGGTTCCTCTTGTGACCAAGAAAACGCACCAACAACCTTAACCCTTGACTCCATGCCCAATGGTCTAAACTTCTCCCACTATGCAGGCCAACTCTATCTGAACTATCATCCATCCCACCAATTTTCAAACAAAACCCAAGTACATCATAACTAGCCTAAAATCACCCTTAAACAAAGCTAAATCATAAAGAGAGAGCCCTCTCTAATTGTAGGTAGGCTAGGACCTGCAGTCCAAAGATTGGTTTGTGGTTACCTCGGTCGTATCCCTTAAGGAGCCAAGGGACAACCTGAGTGGTAACATACTGGCGACTCCATTGGGGAACGTTCTTAGAAAAATCCAAAAAGCAACTTAGAAGCTGGCTCCAAAGAGGAAATCTCGTTTTCTGGAGAAAGTCATCTTTTTCTTCAGAACCATTTTTACAAGTTTAGTTCTGATCTGTGATGGTGGACAGAGATCAGACACCAAGGTTAATTCATCCACCTGGCGACTCCACATTTTTATTTTCAATCAAGACTCCACTGGAGGAACGGACTTGAAAGAGAAAATCTTTAAGTTTCCTCTGAAACAGTTCAGCAAAGCTATATATCAACTCCTTCTATTATTTCCTCTTCCATCCCAGCTGTTCTGTTTCTTCCTACTGTTCCATTTATCCTGGAAAATATGGCGAATCGTTATGCACCTTTACAGTTACCTGCAAATCTAGGGGCTATGCCTCAGGATTATCAAACCAAAATCACATATTTTGATGGTACTGGTTCTTGCACAGCCCTGCAACATACCAAGAAAATGCAGGACTATTTTTAGATTTATGAAATAGATGATGATGCTATACGAATGAAGATTTTTGTCCAAAGTTTAAATGGAGATGTAAGGCCGTGGTTTAGAGATCTTCCTGCAAATTCCATCGCTGACCCAGAGGCCCTTTACCAAACATTTCTCAACAGATGGGAGAAAAGAAAAGATCCACTGCAAATTCTATCTGAGTATGACACCATCAAAAGAGGCCCACAAGAAGCTGTCTTAGACTATTGTGCTAGATTCAACAATGTTTATAATGCAATTCCACAGAATCTTAGGCCTCAACCTGATCTTGCTTTGTATAAGTTCCCTGATGGTTTTGATTCAGACATGGCATATCAATTGAGGGAAAGAGCCCCTCAAAGCTTAGCAGACATGCAGAATGCAGCTATTAGTGTGGAGGCAAATCTGATTGCCAAGCGAAACAGAGCAAGAGCTGAGAGAAGAACTACTTGCAAAGATGAAACTTCAGTTTCTGAGCAATATATGGATGAATCTCCCAACCTATTGTATGAATATAATTACTTTCCTTCTTTCAGTTGTCTGCCCAAATATCATCAATCTGATGACGATTATGCACCTAATGTCCAAATCAGCCTTGCAGAGGAGTTAGAGCCTGTTTTGGCAGAAAGCACAGTTCAAGTTCAACAGCCTGAACCCAGTGATCAGCTTGTTTAGCTCAGCTATGAAGAAGAGGAGGAAAGTGTAGAAGCGAAGGAACTTTGCCATTTTGTTTCGAATCTTTTCAGTCTATTAGGGAGAATTATCATGCAGTTAATAATCAAGTGTCAGCGTGCTTTGATACTGACCATCTAGAGGAAAGTCAAATCCCTGCTTATGATGCATCACCTCTAGTCTTGCAGCCCCAAAATGCCACTAAATGTCAGATTTTAGAAGGAGACTTGGAAGCAACAACATGTGATCAAGAAGTCCCATTGTTTCCCTGCCGCTCTGTTTTGAATCAGCTGAACTATTTAAAGAAGGGGAGGAGCAGCCTGTGAAAATCAGTCAAGTTCCATCTGAGCCTGTTTGTAATGAATTGCAAGTATCATTCCAGGTTCTGTATAATCCATCTGCTGACAGGTTGAGTGATGGAGGAAATCAGAATTCTTCTCCATTAGCAGGCTGTAAGGGTCAAAATCAAGATGCCGGTGATTTCCCAATTCAAAGGCATGATAGCTATCCTAAACTTTTGTACAGTTGTTTATTTCAACTCAACAATAATGCATATATATTGCAGGACCTTTCTGTACAGTATTTAGATTCAGCAAAGGAGATTAGGACTTTTCTGATCTTCTCAATGGTTAAAAAAGCTACATCAGATTGCAAGATCTCCATTTCAAGCACCAGCAAGCACAAGGAACAAATGTCACTGATGTATATAATGCTTAAGTGGCTGCATTGGCTGTTTCATTTCACCTAACCAGCAAAGAAGGTGCTGATTAGAGTAGGTAGGTAGGATTTCAGTTTTCTGTTTGGATAGCAGCTTGCTGCAGATAAAGCCCGAAGTGAAGGCCCTAAGCTCTTCAAGTTTGCTGTCATGTTCATAAATAAAGCAGCTAGCAAAGGGAAGTCTTCAGAATACAACAAATAGTTGAAGATCAAGGCAATTTGACCTGCTGTTCTTGACTTTTCGTAAGGAAAAGCCATCCCCATGTGGAGCCACCGTTAGCCTCCTATTGCAATAGGTGTTCATATTTCATGATTGACAATGGAAGTGCCAAAAATGTTCATCTTTTCCATACTGCAAAAGTTCCATTTTTGAAGGATTTCACAATAAAGAATTGTGATCCATTTCATGTTTTCAAGTGTTATGTCCATTCAGATCACAAATATGAGGCAGTTTTTAATTTGGGCAGCTCAAACGAGGCATGTCTAACTTCCCCTTCTTCCTTTCCCCAAATCATTCACTAACTTCCCCTAAAGAGGTCAAGATCTACTTGATATCTCTTAAATTCATCATTTTTCATGACCTTTGCCTAAGTAAAGATCTACTTTGCTTAGGAGTGCTCATATTTCTTCTACAATCTCTATTTCCCCTTTATAGCCTAAGATCTCTAAGCTTAGCACTTTCTTATCATTCTCATATTAATTTCTAACTATACTATGTAAATCCCTATCTATTTCCCCTTCCCCCTATTAAAAATATGCTAAATAGCTCCCTTATATACTTATCCCCTCCCCCTAGTTGAAAAATAACCATTAGTATGCTTGGAAATTGCTATGTTTGCCTGGAACTTAGCAAGAACCCTCATTTCCCCCTTCAAATCATCTTCCAATGCATTAGGACTCATTCCTATGCATAAAATCCCTTCCAAGTGTATAAAAACCATCATTAACCATGTCTTAACCTTTTTAAAGGCTCAAAACCCTTCTCATAACATATAAAATTCCTCTTAAATGCTTTTGGACTCCTTCCAAGCATTAAAACCCATCTTTTTAGGCTATCGGACCCCTTCCAATGCCTTAGAATCCCTTCAAAACATTAAAAAGGCCCCTCTGATTTCACAAAGCATCCCTTTAGTGTTAAAGCCTTGCTCCAAATACAAAAGCTCCCTTTTTTGGACCCCCCTTTGATGCGATATCGCAGTCGGGAGGGGGCAGTCATGTGTTAAAAGCAATATATATATGGGCTCGATTGATAAATGCCGATCGCGATTTCGCCTATCGGCGTATCACATTGTTCCAATTCATATATGTATACTCCCCGCTCATGCCGCCGATAGCGATATTGCTATCGCAGCCGATAGCGTATCGGTATCGGGACTGTTTCACCCTATCCATAAATATACATCCGCAAAGCTCTGTTTTTGGTCATAACCGCATTTCCGCAATGTTTGTGTTTATCGGATATATCATTGTATATATCGCATCGCAAGAATGTTAAGGGCCGCACCCCCCTGTCCACACCGATCTCCGAAGCACCGATTGATCGGGAGCCGCTGGATTGGGTCCTTAGATCAACGGCTCCGATCAAGTCGCGCGCCCCCATTTTCGCTCGTCCATTGTATATTACATGCCACCCATATGCTCCACCCGATGGGCGATCGCCGATGTGATATCGGCGATCGGCCCATCGCATTACAAGTCATATATATATAAATATATATATATTGTCACCCCGATGGAACTCCCGACAGCGAAATTGTGATGAGATCTCAACCGCCCATTCGGGCATTAGATCAACGGCTCATATTATGTCCGCAATCGCCCCATTTATAGCTCTGACTGGCCGGAGCCGAAAAGCTATAAAAAACATTTTTTAAGGGATTTCGGGTCCGCAGACCCATTTTTATTAAACTCCGGCGATTTGGGCTCGCCGATGGGCCGACCCGATTTCAAATAAAGAGGGCCTTAATGCATTTTCAGGTTCGCAGGCTATATCGCTCATCGGAGGTTTATGTTATTGGGACCGCCGATCGCCGATCACCGATTACGCACCGACCGTTGGATCGGCCCACGCCGGATCCAACGGCCCAGATCTCCGCTCCTCTACAGTGACCCGCCCGCCCAGTTTTTCAATGTTTTTTCTATGTAAAATAGTTTTTCGCTTTACAAAGAAAAAGGTGGCCTTTTCACATATTATCAGTTTGCTCCTGCGCGCGCTCCACCGGTAATGGGAGTCAAGGCATTCTTCAACAGTTTTGGATCGCTCCAAGCCCAGATTGCTCCAAAATGCAGATTTTTGGCCCCGACAAGCCTCCAGTCCATGCATGTTATAGACATTTTTGGGCCCTACAACCCCAAGCATGAAATGTCCATAAACCAAGGGCTCCTAAGTCCCTAAAAGTGTTGTTCTAACCCCTAAAGGAACAAGGTCAACAGATTATAGCTTCTCCCAGAAGTTCTCCATGAGAAACTGCTCAGAATTGGTCAAAACAGGATCATTGCAGCTGCTCCACTGGCTAAGTGCGTTGCATCTCACCCAAATACACTGTGAGGGTGCGTTGCATTTCAAAGGTCCCTTCTGTGGGGTGCAATGGGTGAGAAATGACAAATGGCAGTGTCATTCTGCGAGGTGGAGAGGCAATGGAAGCTTCCAGAATCTTCTCCTGTGACACTTGCCTCATTGAATTCGGCCAAGGATGAGTAAGAGGCCATCAGTCTCCAAGTGGAAGCAAGAACTATCAGAGAGAAGACACTAATCAAATCACAAGCTGAATCATCCCCCTTACAGATATCTATATATGGATCCCTCATCCCAGAGATCCAGGGGCTGGAATTTTGCATATTGTAAGGAATTGCTGTTGGTTTCTAGAGACAAACATCAGATTGTTGGGTGATCTAAGCTTTGTTTGAGGTGAAGAGGGGCTTCTTTGCTGGGAGGTTGATGCTGGGTCGGAACAACTGGTTGTAACTCCTCTTGGCTCTTTTCTTGTTTATCAATAAAAGCTATTTGATTTTTCCTCCATGCTTTTGTATCATTGATGCTTGTTACATTTGTATGGTCAATTTACATATGATCCTAGATTGTTTATGATTATAGATCCATGTCTTTGTATAGTGCTATGCTTCTGTGATCTTACAGGTACTTTGTGAAGCTGGGCGTGCAAGGGAGCAGGTAGCTGTGGACTATCAAAGAAGAGAGGGATTAAATCAGGAGATTGGCGCAAGATAGAGGTTGGTCTTTCTGTTCCTCTCTATCTATAATTCATAAAGGAAAAACAAAAGTAGATTTTCTCTGTTTGTTTCTAAGGCAGCTGTCACACCTTAGTGGGATAGAGCAGTTCTAAATAGACACTTTTCCCTGTAACAAAAGGGCGACCATACTGGGGAACTAATTTGTTTGTTTGTTTATCATTCTTTGTTGTCTATTTCATAAACTTACAAGTAGCATTCGAACTGCATTTGCCTAACAAATGCAAAGTAGACAACTTCTACTTCAATCCATCTACTGGATCTGTTTATGATTTAAACAACTGATTCACAAACTATCTGATTTCCCTTGTGATAGCTCTTAGATCCTCCTTAGATCTACCCCTAATTGTTGCATTACTGATTGCTTTTTGCTCGGCCAAAACCCAAGAACTGAACTGCAAACTGTGACCCGGAACCCGAACAGAGTCTCGTTTCTGGCCCAGCGTAGGTACTGTTCAGAGATTCTGAATTTCAGCGCACTTCCCGAGTGGACAACCTGCGCTGCATTTCAGATTCTCTGTGTTACAGGTGCGCTAATCAGACTAGCTCTGTGCAGTTGTGGCTTCTGTGATTCATTCTTTCCAGTTCTATTCCTGAATTTTGCTGCCTGTGATCAGTATATGTCTGTTTGAAACCCCTTTTCCTTGCTGTTATTCTGCCTCCTTTGTACAAAAGAACTGTAGATGTTTTTGTGTGTTTGTTGAGTCATTTACAGTTCTCCTTTGCAAAAGTAGCGTAATCGTACTGTCGTCCTTTGATTTGAAACTATTGCAAGTGTCGATTTCAATCTTAGGAAAGAGTTTGATTGCTGTTGATGGTCGATTCTCCTGTTACTATTGATTTTGGTCTGAATTTGTAATTTTCTAGTGTCAAGAACAAGTATTCATTTCAAAATCGTAAGGTGTTGTAATCGTCTCCATTTTTTTTGATTTCGAAAAGAAACTTGTTTATATTTATCGCTTGAAAAGAAATTCAGATTTGTGCATCAACTTTCTTTTTAGCATCCATATACTAAGAAAGTCGAAAACAAATACATGCATGTGCATTTGCATATAGACAGTCTGATTGGCTTGATTTAGGAAAGTGCATTTAGAGTGTGCTCTTTGCTCTTTGTGAAAAGATTTTGTCTTTCTTTTCCCTAGTAGCTAGGATTTTCATTGCATAAAAGAGATAAAAAGTTTGTTTATCATCTTAGATTGCATTTTAGGAATTACATCTACATCTCGTGGTGAACCCGAAAGGAAAACTTCATAAACAAGATCAACTTAAAATAAATTCAATGAATCTAACAACGCTTTGGAACTTAATGCACAACATTTAGAAGTCTAGGCTAGAGACGTATTCCGGCGTCGTAAAGCCTGGTAACTGTTGTTCTCACTGATGGTTGGGTGATTCCTCCACTTTGAGACAATAAGTGCCAGTACGGACTTGTGCTCCTATGTACCGTCGAGTATATTTTGGGAGACCCCAATAGGCTTAATCCTTTATCCATAGGAAGCCGTGTCTGCCGCCCTATTGATCGCAATGCACTGAACACAGCATTCGGGAAGATTGACTGCCATACCGTAAAAAGTATTCTACAGTTTTGCGATTGGTTTGGTACTCCCTCTACCTAGATTTCCAGACCAGTCCCTTTCGTTCCTTTTTAGACTCCTTAACGGAAAAGGTCCATCTGAGCACTTGTCACTTCAGGCTCATTAAAAATCGAAGGTGACTAGAGTCATCTTTTGTTTTTTCTCGACTCTTAAAAACTGAAAAAACAAGTTGTGTCAAAGCGTCTAAAATTTATTTTAAACGAAATATTCATTACCCGTTTCCTACGTTGATCTTGGGTTGAGAAAATGGAATCCACCAACCAAGGAATTCCCCTTGGAGGAAATCCTAGTCCCTTCTCCTCTTGGGGAGATGTTGGTGCACCCCATATGGCCACATTGTTGCTTCCAGGACTGATAATTGGTTTTCCTGTATGGCTCTTCTCAATCTCTGTCGTTCAGAACACCACAATTCCTGAACAATCGAATCAGCATTTAGACGAGTCCAGAGTTACCCACCAACCTTCTACTTCCTCTAATTCTTCCTCTCCTCCTTCCTCTTCGCTTGATGGGGCTGGTAAAGCCAAAAGTCAAGTGCCTAAGGAGAAGAAGGAAAAGAAGAAGAAAGAGAAGAAGAAGAAGGAGCCAAAAGTGAATGGGGGTAAACGAGTGTCGTCTAGCGAAAATCCACACACTGCACCGACCAAGCCTAAATCGCTGTAGAGCTGTAACTAGGGTCTCTCACACCACTAATTATTCCACATTAATAAGTCAATCCGGGAACGTTTTGTTATTGCAAGAAGTAGCTCAATCCGAGGCTATTTGTCCGAGTAATGCTTAGTAGTACATGGTTGAGAAGATCAAAGGAAAACAGATGCTAAGTTGTAACTAAACGAATCACACAAAACAGTTGATCAGTCAAGGGTACGGAAGCAATATCCCATCCCTTTAGAAACTGATTAAAGAAGGGAAATTAGAGCATGGACTTATAGGTCTGGGAGCTAAGCAGCGTCTTGCTGAGTCTCACTACAGCCTTAGGCCTTCTCTCACACCAAAGCAACAAGGCAGGTAAATAAATCAGCGGAAAGTAAAATGGAACAGTGAAACAGAAACGGGACAACAATAGAATGGAACAGCAGTAGAATGGAACAACAATAATCAAATGGAACAACAATATTCAAATGGAACAGCAATATTCAAATGGAACAGCAACCCTTAATGATTTACGAAACAACAACCATCACCTGTATGTACATGTTCTACATTAATATAGCAATCTGAGAGTATTGAATGATACAACTATGTGTCTAAACAGAATGACGCTACTCTCAAATCCCACGAATATTGTTTAACATAAATCCAATGACAGTAACATTCATACCAGTACTCTATTACAGAAATGGCTGAATAAAGATACAATTCGACCCTGTGTAAATCCAATTATACAGTGTAGAGTCTTTACATAGAGAAATCGTTCATTCATTAAACATAACAGAGCATAGCGTATCATATAAAGAATTCATCAGACTGCTAAGTAATAAAGATAAACAAACCACACACAAATCATCGTATAATGATACAAAAGCAAGTGTCCTTCGGAGCCGGGCCCTTAGCTGCCAATGGTACACTGCCTTAGATTACTCCAGACGCAGAGACGGAATAAACACCAAGTCTTTTATATTAATCGCATTCACAAAAGTATAACAAAATCAGGTCTCAGTGAGACTCAATGATTAAAGTTTGTTCTGGAACTGTAAAATTACAAAAACAATCGTCCTTTTGCTTAATGATGCTATGCCATTATATAAAAGAAATGACGGAGATATCTAGATAATCAGAGATAAGTAAAGCAGTGATCCCTCAGGATCGAAGATCCTGAAGGATTCTCTAATCGTTCAATCTTTCTTTCGTTCGCCGAGCCGGTATCCCGCATTCTTTTCATGGACTATTCAATTCCGATTTTGCTTGATCGTGTCCGCATCCGGTTCCCTACTGGAGGAACAACATTTATTTTTCCTCTGCTTCTCGGTTTTGGGCGGGAACTCCTTGCTCGCTTGTATTCCTGCATAGAAAACGTCAATTATTAGCACTTGAGCTTCCTTTGTCTATTTTTGCACATTTTATCGAAATCCTTTATCTTCTTTGAATTCCTAATGCAGAAAAGGTTACAATTATTATTGAAAAACCACTAGATTGCTTGTCAAAAGCATACCTTCCAGGTGCTCCACACACCCCCCTGCTTACCCTGTTTCATGGCCTCATGAAAACATTGTAGTTGACATGCAAGGTGGTGAGAGAATAGGCCGGAGAAGGGATCTCGTGAGGAGGCCGACAACCGTGATGAGCAACTAGATTATCAAAGAACTGATCTATTTGATCTGCAGGCATCTCATACAAGGCCTGATATCCGGGTGCAGGGTGCCAAATAATTGGACTGCGAAATCGATATCCCAACCAGGATGGTCCTGCTTGCAGAATCCGTTCCCCATAAAGGCTCAACCGGCTTGCAGCCAGCTCAAAATTCTCATATTTGAATGGTTCCCTGAGCTGGATGCTTGGACTAGAGGTCCGGTATCGAAATTTTGCAGCATCGATGGCAGGATCTTTAATAGTCAGGAAGTATTCCAAACCATTTCGGATCAAGTCTTCATGCATGGGTCCTAATATCTCACTGACACGCGGGATCCTCATAAGACTCCTATGCTCTCTCCATAGCATCACTGGGTTTCTAGGTTCAGCTCGAATCCACAAGTCTAGGCTATTTTCTTGTCTCTGAAAGGTGTTATAAGCTCTGAGCCATTTCAGCTGATTAACCCCAAATGAGATGAAGGCTTGGAATTGTATATTGCCAACAAAAGGGCCAGGATTTAAATCAGTTTCCTGGTCTAGCACAAGGTTGTGCAAGTAAAACTCACACAGTAACCTTTGAACCTTAACCCCATAATGCTTGCAACAGTCTATAAAATCATTAACAGTGTTGATGTGGATAGGTGCTCCTGCCCTAACGACTTTTATTTTCAATCTCAAATATCTTTCAAGCAAAAATAAAGCATAATTTTTAGCAGGGGCCCTACAAGTCAAAACGTCATTATATAAGGAACACACAGTGTCCATCTGCTTAACAACACTATCTAATCGACGAGTTACCTTAGCAACCTTTTCTTGTTCCTTCTGCCACCCCTTGAAGGCTTGGCTCTCGGATTGACTCATACTCCGAAGTTGCTGTTGTAATTCTTCGTATTTCTCCCAGGGGATTGCTTGCTCTCTTAGTTGTTCAGCTTCTTGTTGGGCTTGCTTCATCATCCTGTGCAAGTTTCTCATTTTTGGATCCTTTTTCCATTGAGCGGGAGAGGCCGCGAATTTTGCCTGAAACTTTTTGTTGCGCTGTTTAGAGTTCAGAACCCGAATAACCCCTGAGGGTGGTGCCTCTGTTTGGATCTCCTTATTCTCTTTCTCTTTCTTGACACGAATGAAAGGTTGCTAAGGTTCCCCTGCCATTGGAACATCTTGCTGCTCTTGTCTCTTAATTGGAATGTCAGTTTGTTCTCCAGGGTCAGATGGAACAGCAGTCTGTTCCTCTATGTTATTTGGAACAACACCCTGTTCCTCATTAACATTTGGAACAACAGACTGTTCCTCGGCAGTAGGTCTCCTGATGGGGTTTCGACCAACAAAATGGGTTCTTGTCCTCGGGGTTTTTGCTGTAGTGGCCCTCCTCCTTTTCCTTGAGGTCCTTTGTATCCTCAAATCGGCTTTCAGAATTCGAATTTGCTGTCGGAGCCTGGCTATAGTGCCCAACAACCTCTACTGTCTCTTTCTTAATTTCTTAATCTCCTTTGCCTCGGCAGAGGGTTTGACCCTTAAGCCCGCTCCTTCTTCATCTGGGATATCTTTCGGCGTCTTGGGGACAGACTGTCCCTGATTGTTGTCTTCAATTTCATCTTCATAACCAGGCAGATTTTCTTCTCCTGCCTTTTCTGCATGTACTTCCTCGGGTAGTTCTTCCTCTGCGGGATTGTCAGGGACGCCTGCTGTGTTGGAGGGCTGGCCATATTCCCCCATATTGGCCAAAACTGCTGCCAATTCCTCTTCACCTACAGGGTCCTGCAACGGGCTACCTCCTGGCTGTGCTATTTCTTCTTCTTGATTGCCCTGTTCGGTAACCCTTTCTTCCTCAGAGTGCTCATTTTCTTGGTTGCTCTGTTCGATAATCATTTCTTCCTCTTCCGGCTGACCAGTCCCGGGCCCTGATTGCTCCATATTTCCTTCAGAAGGTCCTCCTTCTGGTTCTGGAGGTTCGTCCGCAATTTCAATTGGCTGGGCCGTTGTTTCCTGAATTCTTTCCAACCTTCCTCGTATCCGGGCCAGCCGAGCTGACTTCCTTGGTCTCTTAGGTAGGTCGGGTGTGCCAGCAGGTTCTCTGGGTTCCTCTGGTCATTCTGGCGTATTGGAAGGTTGTTTCCGTTTTGAAGCGGCATGCCTTTCTGCTGCTGACTTCTTGCGTTTCTCTAATCGTTCCGGCGTACTAGAGGACTGTTCAGGTTTTGGGGGTGGTGCAGCTGATCCTCCTTCGACTATTGTGACTAGTTCCTCCCAAGTGCTTTGCTGTTGAGTGAGACTGTGGCTCACTATCAACTGAATCAGCCCATGGTGGCTAACGACTGCATCTATGTGCTGGGCCTTTTTCAGGCTTTGGGCCGCATCATGTAGTAGCGAATTTAAAAGTGCAGGGAGATTTACAGAGCATTTTCCTTTTAAAACAGCTAAAAGTTTCAGGTGACGAGGTCTTACCACGTCTTTTCTCCCTTCGCAGGTGATATAACTTTGTACTGTCTTTGCCAGCTCGGTCCAGGGTTCCCCTAGTGTTGCCGGCAGAACTCCTTTCCCTTTGACTGTCAAGCTTTGGCCTTCGTCCTGGAAAATTTCCATAGCTTTTTGTAATCTTTCCTTCTTCGGCGTCCATATGGGTCCAGCAGCTGGTAATCCTGAAACTTCTGTGATGATATCCTCTGTTACCTCTATCCGCTTTCCTCCTACTATGGAGTAATTTTCCTGCAAATTCTGCAGGAATTCCAACGCCACGGCTTCATTTGATTCTTGCAGGCGGCTGAAGTAATTCAACCACCCTACGTTTTCCAGGATTTCGCGAGCAGCAGCGGAAACTGTCAGCTTGTGAGGTTCACTTCGGACCGTCTTTCCACCCATGATTCTACTCAGAAATGGAACAAAAACTGCTTGCGGTGTTTGCGTCGCAGAGAGGATGATCACTAAGCATGCAACTAAATAAATAAATAAAAGATCGTGGATGGCAATTTCCGTAGAATGGAAGCATCATACCGTTAAACCATGTTATTTCTTCGTACATTGTCTCGCCCGAATGGTGTGCAGCCACGTAATCATGGAGTAATGAGATTACCTTCCCCCCCCGCGATCTGATAGGCTGTCCCCAGCCGTCAAAGAGAGGAGCAACAGCCAGTTCGGAGGTCCAATCATAAAGTACAGCATATGAAGTTATGCCATGTTTTAGAAAAACAACGAAATGCCGAAACCGAGGCAAAAAGGTAGATCATGTTTTTCATAAGAGCCTGCGTGATATAATGAGGAGCTAGGGGATGGGACGTCTGTCAAGCGTACGAAGTCTCCAGTGGTCACTGTCAGTTCCGTTGCCATGATTGGTGGTAATAAATATTCATGCGATATATACATCGGGTGTGACATATGATCTTTGCAAAGGATAAGAGACATAAAAATTTAATATCATACTTGTTGGTGTAATTATTACGACTTCTATTCCATTAACAGAGCCCTGCTGCCAACAGGTGTTCATAACCTTGGCAGAGTTGTTTATTTCACCCTCCGGAACCATGATCCTTTGTGTATATTCTGAAGAGTGCTTTGTCAAAATGCAGGCCATTATGCTGGCTTGGTGACCAGATGGCCATAATGCCATTCACAAGGTAGGCGCGAAACGTGGTCAGGCCGGCTCGCGATGAGACCCCCTGTTCCAAGGTTTACTTGTTAATTTACCTTCGGACCATATCCCTGGTGTGGTGGCCATTATGGGAATGCCACTTCGCTTCCATCCTTATGATCATGGTAGGCCGGCTCTTAATGAGACCCCCTATCCTGCATTTGACAATTTCCATATTTTGTTTTTGTTTTCTTTTTGCAGAGCACCTTCTCTTATTTATTTTCACATAAGGGTGGTTCCGCACTCCTTAAGAGCGAGGAATGGAGGAATAAGTCTTATGATCCCAACATATAGATATAAATCGTTCGTTCTTACTCCTAAGTAATGATCAAGAAAGATTTTTAGGGGAATCGTCATGATAAAGATCACCAACCAGGGTACCGGTAAATGACAATGACAGCAAAGATGAAAAGTTCACTTCCCTCCTCTTGTCCTCTTATACATGCTGGCTTCATAGTGATAGCGATTTATGATGTGCTGATTTCGGTATATCATGGTTTTATGTTCACCGCATAAGTTCATTGCTGTATCTACAAGATTGAGGAAAACATGGGGGCAGAGCATCCTCCATAAGGGCAAAAACATGTCGATGGCATTCCTGAGAGAAGAATTCATTCGTAGGATACCATTTCTTTGAGAGGAATGACGGGAAATCGCAAATGTTGTTCCTTTTAAGAAAGGAACAACAAAGATACTCAGATGCTGTTCCTTTTGAAAAGGAACAGCAGACACACTCAGGTGCTGTTCCTTTTTGCAAAGGAACAACAAAAACACGCGAATCACACAGGTGCTGTTCCTTTTCGCAAAGGAACAGCAAAAACACACAAGTGCTGTTCCTTTTCGCAAAGGAACAGCAAAAACACATAAGTGCTGTTCCTTTTTGCAAAGGAACAGCAGAAACCACAAGTGCTGTTCCTTTTTGCAAAGGAACAACAAAAACACATAAGTGCTGTTCCTTTTTGCAAAGGAACAACAAAAAGACACAAGTGCTGTTCCTTTTCACAAAGGAATAGCAAAAACTCACAAGTGCTGTTCCTTTTTGCAAAGGAACAACAAAAACACACAAGTGCTGTTCCTTTTCGCAAAGGAACAACAAAAACATGCAAAGGCTGTTCCTTTTGAAAAGGAACAACAAAATCACACAAGTGCTGTTCCTTTTCGCAAAGGAACAACAAAAAGCACAAGTGTCGTTCCTTTTCGCAAAGGAACAACAAAAAGCACAAGTGTTGTTCCTTTTCGCAAAGGAACAACAAAAAGCACAAGTGCTGTTCCTTTTCGCAGAGGAACAACAAAAACACACCAGTGCTGCTCCTTTTGCAAAGGAGCAGCAAAAACACTTGGAATACAAGCAAGAAAAATCAAGAAAACATATATACAAGATGTTATGTACAAAAAATGAATTTCTTAAATCATAGGTGAGGAAGATTTCGCTTCCTCTCCTAAGATTTCCATATCAGTATCTTGTCGTAGCTGCTGACAGAAGGATTCCCGAGTGAGTGGCTTTCGATAAAGGCGAACTCGGTGGCCATTTACTTTGAATGCATATCCAGAGCCGTCAATTGTGATCAGGGTCAGGGTCCCATTGTCATGTACCTTCTGGATTTCGTATGGTCCTAACCATCGAGTCTGGAGTTTCCCCGGGAAGTCCTGAAATCGAGAGTCGTATAACAGAGCCCAGTCTCCTTCATGAAAGACTTTATTCTTGATTAGTGCATCATACCATTTAGCTCGCTGCTGTTGAATCAATGTTGTATTTTGTAATGCAGAGAGCCTGATTTCGTCCAATTCATTAATCTGCTGTAATCGGTTGATTTGTGCCTCACTCAGATCTAGGCCGACTTCCTGTGCAGTTCATAGCGTTCAGATTTCGAATTCTATGGGGAAAATTGGCTGCTTTCCAAACACTAATTGATAAGGTGAATAGCCTGTAGTACTTCTCCATGTGGTTCTGTAGGCCCACAGTGCCTCAGGTAGTCGAGTGGCCCAATCACGCCTATGCGATGCAATGGTCTTTGTTAAAATTGATTCTATTACCTTATTACTATTTTCTACTTGCCCATTTGCCTGCGGATGGTATGGGGTAGTGATCTTATGTTGGACATGATAATTGTTAAGTGTTGCAGCTAATTTATTTCCAACAAATTGTGGTCCACCATCGGTGATTAGTTCTCTCGGAAGTCCATAACGTACAAACAAATGGAACAAGAATTGTATCACAGAGTCTTCTATAGCCCTAGGTAATGATTCGGCCTCGACCCATTTAGTAACATAGTCTGTCGCCACCAGAATGTATGTCCTCTGATTTGATGATGGATTGTTGGGCCCAACGAAGTCCAGAGCCCATCGTTCAAATGGCTCAATGACTAATTGTGGTCTCAGAGGCATTTCATCGGCTTGGCCAGGTTTTCCTGCTCGCTGGCAGCTGTCACAGGCTTGTGCAAATTTTTTCGCATCCTTGAAAATTGTAGGCCAATAGTATCCCGTCTGTAATACTTTATGTGCTGTTCGTTTTTCAGCGAAATGTCCCCCGCATGGCCTGTCATGGCAAGCTTTTAGAATGTCGAAGATTTCGTCTTCTCGAATACACCTTCTGATTTGCATGTCTGCCCCTATATGGAACAAATGGCCTCCAATCCACGAAAACCGAGTGCTCTTCTGAACAATCTGCTTGCGTTCCTGAGGGGTTAAGTGTTTTGGTAGCTTACCGACTGCAAGGTAATTGGCGACATCAGCATACCAGGGTGTTCGAACAGCAACAACAAACAGGTGCTCGTCAGGAAATTGATCTTCCACTGCTGCTGTTTCAATTGCTTTCGGTATTCGTGAGAGGAAATCAGCTACAGGGTTCTCCTTTCCAGGTCGATCCTTGATTGTGATGTCAAACTCCTGCAATAAGATCAACCATCTCGTTATTCTAGCTTTCGTAACAGGTTTATTTGCCAAATATTTGATAACAGAATGATCTGTATATAACACAACGGGATAGCCTGTGATATAATGTCTAAATTTGTTAACAGCATGTATTACAACCAGGAATTCCTTTTCAGTAACAGTATAATTGAGTTCGGCAGAGGATAAATTTTTGCTGATATAGTAGATAGCGTATGGTCTCTTATCCTCTTCTTGCCCTAGGACTGCACCAATTGCTGTGTCCGAGGCGTCAGATGAGATTTGAAATGGCAAATTCCAGTTGGGTCCTCGAAGGACTGGGGCTGTTGATAGAAGCTTCTTCAATTCCTTAAAAGCCTGGTCGCATTTTTCTGTCCACAAGAAATCAACATTGCCTGTTAAAGTATATAGAGGTGCAGCAATACGTGAGTAATGTTCTATAAATCGTTTGTAATACCCAGAAAAGCCAAGAAAACTGCGTACCTCCGTTTGAGTAGTGGGGGTAGGAATAAGCAAAAGAATCTGGATTTTAGCCGGGTCTACCTGGATGCCAGCTGCTGAGATATAGTGCCCTAGAATGAGCCCTTCTGTCATCATCATGTAACACTTTTCGTGACTCAGACAAAGTCTGGTAGCGATACAACGTTGTAGGACTTTTTCCAGGGTATCTAGAGCTGGGTCAAAATCATCTCCATATGGTGTAAAGTCGTCCATATACACTTCAAGTCCGTCATTTATCAGACCTACGAAAATACTAAGGACAGCCCTTTGGAATGTAGCACGGGCATTACATAGGCCGAAGGGCAAGACTCGATAGGCAAACGTTCCCCAAGGGAAAGTAAAGGTAGTTTTATCCTGGTCTTCAGGGGCGATTTGGATTTGATTATATCCACTGACGCCGTCCAGGAAAGAAAATAATTTCTTTCCTGCCAAAGTGTCCAATACTTGATCTATAAACGGGAGAGGGAAGTGATCCTTTTGCGTGGCCTTATTTAACTCCCTGTAATCTACGCAAATCCTCCATTTTCCATTTTTCTTGGGTACCACCACCAGGGGAGAGACCCATTTACTGTCAGAGATGGGGTAGATAAAATTAACATCTAAAAGTTTCTGAAGTTCGGCTTTGACTACCTCTTTTAGATGGGGGTTAAGTCTTCTTTGCGGCTGACGAACAGGTTTTGCATCTTTTTCTATGTAGATGTGGTGGGTGCATAATTGGGGATCGATCCCTTTCATGTCAGGGTAATCCCACGCAAATGCTCCTTGATATTTTCGTAACAGATTTACAAGTTTTGCTTCTTGGTCTGGTGTAAGGTTGGCGTTGATATTTAGGGCCTTACCAGGTTCAATTTCCACTACTTTACTATTGGCAACAACAGTCACTGGTATTGTTTGGTCATGTGCGTCTTTCAAAGGGTCTTCTTCTAGCTCACTATCAAATGCTGCCTCTATCATAAAACACTGTGTGTGAGATCTAGATTCAGTTTGACTAATGAAGTTATTGATGGCATCATCTTCTATTTGATCTTTAAAATCTAAAGCCTTTTGTACAGTCAATGGGGATCTGATATTGTTAGTAAGGTATGACACAGGATACTGATTGGTTTTGATCATTGGCAGGCTTGGCTGTGCTGGAGGATATAGAACTAGATTTTTAACATCTGGTCCTTTAGTTATGGTCATGTTTCCCTGCCGGCAACCAATGTAGGCATCGGAAGTAGAAAGCCAAGGTCTTCCTAATATTAGCGGATGTCCATCCAGTCAGGTTTTTGGGTTAATTATCAGGAAATCAGTTGGATATTCCCAGGAGTCTACAGAAACCATGACATCATATAGAGTGCCTTCTGGTCGAACTACAGATCGATCTGCCAATTCTAGCAAAGTAGAAGTAGGTTCTACTGATGTGATGCCAAGTTTTTGGCAGGTAGAAGTTGTCAAAATATTGATTGCAACTCCTAGATCAACTAAAGCATTAGTCAGGGTTTGGCCATAGATTTGGACAGTCACAATTGGATTTCTGGGATCTTCATATTTGATAGGTGTCTCTTTTCCTGATAATAAGTCAGATAAGGTGCCGACTACTTGGACTCTTGGGTTAGTGGTTGTATTCCTCCTTGATTTTTTTATGCACAGTTCTTTTATAGTTTTTGCGTATATGGGAATATCTTGAATGGCTTGGAGGAATGGAATTTTTATGTACAGGTTTTGTAACTCTCCCAGAATGTCAAAGTCTGGATTTTGTGCTGGTCGTGGTATGACTAATCGTTCTGGGAAAGGAGGAGAGGATGTATTTGTTTGTTGATGGGTCTATTCCTTATTTACACCCTCTTGTTGTGGTGGTTGTTCTATTGGTAACTGATCTTCAATGTGAACTGTTTTGTCTCCCTCTGTTTCTATGATACGTCCAGATCATAACTGAAGGTCATTGCACTCCCTTAGGTCAAGTCCAGTTTCTGATGTTTCTATAATTTGGAGGGATTGGACTGGTCTATTATTAGGATTAGGATTGGGTTGGGCTGGGAGTTGCGGCCTTAGATTAGACTGGGGGTTTTGTTGTAAGGCTGGCATAGTCGGTTGAGGGAGTGGAATAGTTCCTGTTGACTGATATGTCGATCTTGGCCAATTCGTCTGCCAGGGTGAACCTTGTGAAGTAGGGGGAATCCATTGCAGAGAGTATGAGTTATTCTGCCAATATGGTGGGGTGTAAGGAAAATTTGGCCATCCGAATTGGCTTGTCTGATTCATCCATGGATTTGGAGAAGGAAACGGCTGTGATGACCAATTCGGGACTGGGGGTGTAGATTGGTTTTTCCACATACCATATTGCTGAGCATTGTACTGCGGAGGCTGAAAAGAAGAGGTCGGGTCAGAAAACATACCAAATTGCCTAGGTTGCCATTGGCGACATTGGTTAACAAAGTATGCTGGTTCTAATTCTTCTTCTGCTTCCTTGTATACTGCCTTCAGTCCAGGAAGTGAGGGGCAGCTCTCAGTAAGGTGGTCTTTCGTACAAATAGCACATGTTTGAACTGTATCTAGCGGGCATTCCTTGTGGCTGTGTTTTCTTCTGCATCGGGGGCAGAAAATTGCCAGATTTTGTTCCGCCTCCATTTGCTTTTGTTTAGCCTGCACAATATCAAGCTGAGTAGTTAATGTCCCCAGAATATCAGTTTTAAAATTTTCTAATAAATTCCCTAGTTCTACACGTGTTACCCCTTCTGTTGATATTTTGTTTTCTTTAACAAACCTATCATATTCTGTTGATTTTATCCTTGTGCTGCCTCTTGAACTCCTGATGCATAAATTAATGATATCAGCAAAATTCTCTTGGTAAATATTCCCTTTTCCCATGATATTCAATGTTTCAATCCACTGCTCTTTCATTCCTCTAATCAATGCAGTTTTCAACACATTATCAGGCAGAGGTAGTGATGCATACGGGGATCTCTGTAAATTATACTGGAAACGTTCTACGTATTCTTCTAAAGTTTCATTTGGTCTAGCCGTCATTTGGAAAATTTCATCTTTTAGCTCTCTCGACCTACAATAATCTTGATATTTTTTAAGAAAGGATTCCTTCATTTGCTCCCAGTTGTTTATGACTCCACCACCTAAACCCATAAACCATCTCAGAGCTGCTCCTTTTAAAGTGGAGGGGAACAGCTTTAATTTCTGGGGGTCAGTGGTGTAATCGTACCGTCTACATAGTACGTCGAATTCAAATAGAAATGCATCGGGGTCTTCTGATGTAAGTCCATGAAACGTCGGGATATGTTGAAGAGGTATCGCTTTCATGGGTGCATTTGCAGCAGAATCTACTATAGGATATTGCAATGTAGAAGTTTGACCATTTGGCTGATTCTGCGCCATTGGATCAAATATGTGCCAATATCCTTCCGGAATTTTCTAGGAGGGTGTTCCTAGGTTGAGAAGGGACGGCCTTGGCAGGAACTATTTTAATGACACTTCCCTTATCTGGGATTTCTGTCTGAGGGAATGGGGTGCCTTCAATGTTAACTTTGGCCGCGCTCCCCCTATCTGGACTGTTTAACAATTGGATTATCCTAGAAGGAGACCTTGGTTCCTCTATTTCCCCTGTTTTCCCTTCTCCTTCACAAAGATTGCTTAAATTCCCTTCTTGCAGCCGTTCTGACACATAATTTCCAATTTCTTGGAAGTCCTGCTCATCAGTCTGACTATGCACCTCAGCATAGGCTCCAGATGGTGATGTTGTAGCCTAAAGGGAACTAGTAGGCTGCTTAGAATGAGTCTTTCTGAGGCCTACTGACGGCTGAGATTCGGTTTTCTTATAGATTTCGTCTATGAAGGTTGTTCGGCCAAGGGTCACCGGTCCTTTGGCTTTTTCAGGTTTGACTGGAGGTTTGATATTCTTTTCTAACTTTTTTATGCTTAGTCATGCACTCTAAAAACTACTAAATCCTATTCAACCAGCAATTCTGCTAAGAGAGCGGACGGTGGAGAAGGGCTTTTACATGCTCCGTACGCAGGTTCTTACCTTCCGTTTTTAAAATCCAACTCCCTCCTAACAACTTTGCGCACTACTCTATAAAGGGCAAATGGCTATACTCCTTCCCCGGCAACGACGCCAAAATGTAGAGCTGTAACTAGGGTCTCTCACACCACTAATTATTCCACATTAATAAGTCAATCCGGGAACGTTTTGTTATTGCAAGAAGTAGCTCAATCCGAGGCTATTTGTCCGAGTAATGCTTAGTAGTACAGGGTTGAGAAGATCAAAGGAAAACAGATGCTAAGCTGTAACTAAACGAATCACACAAAACAGTTGATCAGTCAAGGGTACGGAAGCAATATCCCATCCCTTTAGAAACTGATTAAAGAAGGGAAATTAGAGCATGGACTTATAGGTCTGGGAGCTAAGCAGCGTCTTGCTGAGGCTCACTACAGCCTTAGGCCTTCTCTCACACCAAAGCAACAAGGCAGGTAAATAAATCAGCGGAAAGTAAAATGGAACAGTAAAACAGAAACGGGACAACAATAGAATGGAACAGCAGTAAAATGGAACAACAATATTCAAATGGAACAACAATATTCAAATGGAACAGCAACCCTTAATGATTTACGAAACAACAACCATCACCTGTATGTACATGTTCTACATTAATATAGCAATCTGAGAGTATTGAATGATACAACTATGTCTCTAAATAGAATGACGCTACTCTCAAATCCCACGAATATTGTTTAACATAAATCCAATGACAGTAACATTCCTACCAGTACTCTGTTATAGAAATGGTTGAATAAAGATACAATTCGACCCTGTGTAAATCCAATTATACAGTGCAGAGTCTTTACATAGAGAAATCGTTCATTCATTAAACATAACAGAGCATAGCGTATCATATAAAGAATTCATCAGACTGCTAAGTAATAAAGATAAACAAACCACACACAAATCACTGTATAATGATACAAAAGCAAGTGTCCTTCGGAGCCGGGCCCTTAGCTGCCAATGGTACACTGCCTTAGATTACTCCAGACGCAGAGACGGAATAAACACCAAGTCTTTTATATTAATCTCATTCACAAAAGTATAACAAAATCAGGTCTCAGTGAGACTCAATGATTAAAGTTTGTTCTGGAACTGTAAAATTACAAAAACAATCGTCCTTTTTCTTAATGATGCTGTGCCATTATATAAAAGAAATGACGGAGATATCTAGATAATCAGAGATAAGTAAAGCAGCGATCCCTCAGGATCGAAGATCCTGAGGGATTCACTAATCGTTCAATCTTTCTTTCGTTCGCCGAGCCGGTATCCCGCATTCTTTTCCTGGACTATTCAATTCCGATTTTGCTTGATCGTGTCTGCATCCGGTTCCCTACTGGAGGAACAACAATTATTTTTCCTCTGCTTCTCGCTTTTGGGCGGGAACTCCTTGCTCGCTTGTCTTCCTGCATAGAAAATGTCAATTATTAGCACTTGAGCTTCCTTTGTTTATTTTTGCACATTTTATCGAAATCCTTTATCTTCTTTGAATTCCTAATGCAGAAAAGGTTACAATTATTATTGAAAAACCACTAGATTGCTTGTCAAAAGCATACCTTCCAGGTGCTCCACAATCGCCATGTGTCATTTTCAAGGGAGACCACTATCACAGAGATTGTCCTTGCATCCCTCAGATCTTAAGGGACTGGTCTCCTCGTTTGCACAACCTGGTGTCGTCAACCTCTGATGATCATGTTGAAAACACACAGTCGACTAGTGAAAGTGAAGCCCCAGGACAAAAAGGAAAATATAGATTTCCTTGTAAACTGTGCGAAGGCGATCATGCCGTCCACCATTGTCCCTTCTTAGACGAAGCTAAAAGAGTTTTGGACGATCGTCCGGTTTCACCGTTACGACTTCCTCCTAGATATAAAAAACTCTTGCCGAGTCCGTCACTAGTTGAAAATCCGGCTGGCTCGCTCAGGTGGTCAGCCGAAGCATCTATCATTGAAGATAAACCATCTGAATCCATACCAGACGAAAGTCAAAAGGTCGAGGCGGCAGTTGACCTGGTCTTGCTTTCAAAGGTTCCATCTTCAGATGATACAGTCATTAAAGAGAACAAGGATGACACCGTCCAAATTCTTTTCATAAGCACAGACTCCAACAAACATGGGGGCAATTTACCCGTTCCTTTACTGCAGGAAGGAAGTTCGTCAGAGTCGTACCCGGCCGTCTATTCGGCCCCACCTCCAAGCAACCTAGTTGTCTCCTTCGACTGGAATCAACTAGGTAGACCATGTTTACCAGCTAGTAGACCATTCCGAATTATTTTTCAAATATATAGAATGGTTATGGTTGGTACCATCATAGATGAGGGGGCTTCTGTGAGTATCCTTTCCTCAACTTCTTGGAAAGCGCTTGGTTCGCCATCGGTTTTGCCTGAGATGAGAAATCTAACAGGCTTTGATAAAGGAACCAGTCGACCGTTAGGGATCCTTCCCAATGTGCCCATAACATTGAGAGGGAAAACTGTTCACATGAACGTGATGGTAGTTCAAGGACCCCTGGATTACAACCTACTCCTTGGATGAGACTATATTTATTGCATGAGAGCCATTGTCTCATCACTCTTTAGAGTGATGTGTTTTCCGCACGAAGGAAGAGTGGTCAAGCTCATAGACCAGCTTTCATTTCCCGGATCACGCATAGAAAATAGTCATATACCATCCCTAAATGGTCTTTTCACGCAAGAAATGTCTCAATCTCCAGTCCGTCCACCCGATGAGCGCGAGTGATTCGAGGGGACATGACTGAAACCCAGGGGGGCATGCACCCTAGTCTGCTTCGGCATGAAAACTTTGGGTATAGGGTAGGTTTCCGCGAGAGAATATGACCTCCATACTCCCGTCCGTGATTGGAAGAGGGAGTTGGATTGGAATAAGATCCTCTTGTCAAAGTTATGTGGGTTGGCAGGCATCGCCGCTCACCTTTGTTTATTTCGGTAGACATCGCCGGAGAAGTGTTTTGTTTACGCCGTAAATAGAAAAATCTTTGGTAACCTGTAAGAGGTAGGCCTCTCTCGGTAAAACAAATGTTTTAACGGACTAAAGAAGGGGTAACCTTGAAACTCTGTTTTATACCTGGGGGCATGCAAGCCTTTTGGCGTGTAAGCGAAGAGCGACTATTTTTTTTTTTTAAATTTTTAGGTCCTCTAACCCTTTAAACTCGTAGGATTGGTCGTTTCCTAACTTGTATAAAGAAAGTATGTGGGGCAAAACTCTAAAATTTTCCGTTTTTATATGAGACATTCTTATCATACGACTGGATTAATCGAGCAGTTTTAGCACATAGTTCAAGCTTGTTAAAAAATAAACATAAGACATGAGCAAATGTTTCCCCGCGTTTAAGCTCGTTAAAAAATGAACTATTCCCCGGTAAATAACCATCGTGAATGTAGTACTTTAGCCATTAAAGCCTTGGTCGTGTTTGCACCGTCACCTCCACTTTTTCATTGGCCGATCATTCACCTCCATTTGATTGTTTACCCATTTTGAGGAACAGCTGCGAAGAGCGATTTCAATAGCCATCCTTGTGACACTGCCGTGATTGGAAAATTCCAAACCTTACCTGGAATCAGCTGCTACCTGTTTTATCACTCGTTCCTCAAAAGACGAGTCTCCTTTAAGCTCTTTTCAACTGACTCGTAAAATATGAAAATATTTCCAAGCCATTGGCCTCTCCAGCTCGTTAAAGGGACAGGAAGTGCTATCCCTCCTCTAGATTTTAATCTTTTTGGACCTGAGGGATTATTACACAAAAAGATCGAGCGCTTGTTTTGTTCGGCTCGTTAAAAGTATCGAAAATTCATCCCTTCTCTATTGTTTTATACTTTTTCGAACTTAAGGGATTAGATGATGAAAAAGGAATTTTGGAGTTACCTTTACGTTCCTTTTCAGGCTCTCTAAAATTGAAAATGACCGAGTTATCTTTTTCATTAAACTCGTTAAAAAGATTAATAGCGACAAACTTGTCTATAGACGAGAACGAGTTTCACTATCGCTAGGCTCGTTAAAACATAGCGATGGGTTTGCCCGAAGGGAAAATTATAGAACAAGCATATGTTATCCTCCTCAAGCTTGACAAAAATAAAGAGGTACTGGTCAGCAATGATTGGGGAAAAATTGGGAAGAAAACTTAAAGAAACTTTGTTGGTAGCAGGTCGCTCTTGAACATGACACTTCCACTCCGTGTCTGAGTCGGGCTGGGTTGTTTCATTGACCGGTCACATCACCACGGTCACGCCATACCATCCACATTTTGGGTTAATGCTACCAATCCATCACATCAGTGTCGCCGATATGTTCAAGAGAAGTCATTCAGAGAATTCACCTGTGTCTCACCCACTACCATACATTATACTCTATTCTTTCATGACCGCCACCCTGAACCTTATATCACCAGATCGTTTTCACCTCCATTAGAATCATTTGCTCCATTCCGTGTCATTGATGTGGGATTCATTAAGGCCCTCCTGTGACATATCACTTCTTGTCGACATCAGCTCATTATCCAATAAGTTGATCTAGGAACACCCCATTCAGTACTTTGAAGCTTGCATGCCTTAATGGCAAGTTTCTCACTTCCGACGATAGGTTTACATCAATGGCCTTCGACGGAAAGATTTTGTGTGGTGTTCGACGCCAAGTCCTTTATTCACACCACGTGAATTGTACTGCAGTACCTTGAGGGTCATTATCATTATTGGTGATTCCTCTTGCGCTTGTTAACGGTTTACATCATTGACTGGTAATCAAGCGATGTCTTTCCATGTTCGACTTCAGAACATTTCTCACATGGATTGACCTGTACTTCGAGTGAAGATAGGATGAGATTGAAGACCCCGGATCTAGTTTCATCTATCCAGGCTGCGATATATATTCAGGGAAATAAAGACATTAAATGTACATCATTGCTGCACAGATAATCATCCACTCAAAAAGATGATGGCTCTATCAGAATCATCAATCTATACTCAGACGATTGTCTGTCCTATGTACATGAAAATGAATTTATAAAGCTGAGCATGGGAATGCCCGCCTCAGCTAGATCATGAAAATAGTATGAAGATAATGTATTGTATTGTATCTTATTATAGGTCTCCTCCCAGCATTGAAAGAACTTCGGATCCTCATAATAAAGCATTTCACCCGACACCAAAAGATTAACGGCCTCATACTTTAGGGGGCAACTGTTATAGACATTTTTGGGCCCTACAACCCCAAGCATGAAATGTCCATAAACCAAGGGCTCCTAAGTCCCTAAAAGTGTTTTTCTAACCCCTAAAGGAACAAGGTCAACAGATTACAGCTTCTCCCAGAAGTTCTCCATGAGAAACTGCTCAGAATTGGTCAAAACAGGATCATTGCAGTTGCTCCACTGGCTAAGTGCGTTGCATCTCACCCAAATACACCGTGAGGGTGCGTTGCATTTCAAAATTCCCTTCTGTGGAGTGTGATGGGCGAGAAATGACAAATGGCAGTGTCATTCTGCAAGGTGGAGAGGCAATGGAAGCTTCCAGAATCTTCTCCTGTGACACTTGCCTCACTGAATTCGACCAAGGATGAGTAAGAGGCCATCAGTCTCCAAGTGGAAGCAAGAACTATCAGAGAGAAGACACTAATCAAATCACAAGCTGACTCATCCCCCTTACAGATATCTATATATGGATCCCTCATCCCAGAGATCCAGGGGCTGGAATTTTGCATATTGTAAGGAATTGTTGTTGGTTTCTAGAGACAAACATCAGATTGTTGGGTGATCTAAGCTTTGTTTGAGGTGAAGAGGGGCTTCTTTGCTGGGAGGTTGATGCTGGGTCGGAACAACTGGTTGTAACTCCTCTTGGCTCTTTTCTTGTTTATCAATAAAAGCTATTTGATTTTTCCTCCATGCTTTTGTATCATTGATGCTTGTTACATTTGTATGGTCAATTTACATCTGATTCTAGATTGTTTATGATTATAGATCCATGTCTTTGTATAGTGCTATGCTTCTGTGATCTTACAGGTACTTTGTGAAGCTGGGCATGCAAGGGAGCAGGTAGATGTGGACTATCAAAGAAGACAGGGATTAAATCAGGAGATTGGCGCAAGACAGAGGTTGGTCTTTCTATTCCTCTCTATATATAATTCATAAAGGAAAAACAGAAGTAGCTTTTCTCTGTTTGTTTCTAAGGCAGCTGTCACACCTTAGTGGGATAGAGCAGTTCTAAATAGACACTTTTCCCTGTAACAACGCATCCTCCTCTATTTACATTCATTTCTTCATTTTTGGGAAACTTTTGATCGGCCAGTGCCGATTCTCCTCTTGAGGGCCACGGAAAGTATTGCAGCAGTCAAATCTCGCCATAAGTGGCCATAAAGGGGCGATTTTGAAGCGGCAAAGTGTATCAGCGGTGAGAAAGGGCCCAGATTCATGTTAAAGTGTATCAGTTAAGGCTAAAGGCAGTTATGAGCATTAAAGGGGACCAAACAAAGTCAATAAGCACCAAAGCAGAGTTAAAGCCATTTAAAGCTGAATCAGATCAGATTTAGTGGGATTCAGAACCATCTAAAGGCGGCAGGGCCAAATAAAAGCAGCATATAAGAGATTAAAGGCACAGTTATTGCAGAATTGACAGCAGAGCTACCAAAAGACACCTCAAGGCCTCATTTCTTGATGCGGTTGCCTCCAACGCACCACTTAGATAGATATTTGCATTTATTTCAAGCATAAATTAGGATTAAAGATAGATTTCCCTAAGATCTGTTTGAGATTTGTTTCTATAGATATTTTTGGGATATTTTCTCTATATAAACCACCCAAAGCATTGTTAAAAGGGTTGGTTGGTTGATAATCCTCTTTCTGGACTTGCACTGTATATTTCGAGAAATTTAATGAACAAAGATCGTTGGAATGTTGGCTTATGGACTATATATTTGTGGATTTGATGGCTAAATATCTGATTGCAGTATTCTAATGATTTCTTCATGGAACAATAAGTCTTTCTCCCTTGTTTTCTGTTTCTATGTATGCTATATCATCTATATGTCATGATCTAAATTGCAGGAAGAAAGAATAGTCCAAATGTTTCTTATTTGTATTATGTTCTCAATTCCTGTTATTTCTCCATGTTTTCCTCTGAATTAGTCCTAAATATGAATACTTCTTTGCTCATATTTACACTAGTTCTTTCATATATGACTGTTATTTAGGAATCCCTGATTGCTCCTATATAATGTTCACTCGCCTTCCCCCTGTTAGCATAATGAAAGCTGCTTAGCTATCTTTCATTCCCTGACATCCATTTCATCCTTATTCCAACTTTGATATTGTTCCTTGTTTAAACTATAGTGCTCTGTGGTTCCTCTTGTGACCAAGAAAACGCACCAGCAGCCTTAACCCTTGACTCCATGCCCAATGGTCTAAAATTCTCTCACTATGCAGGCCAACTCTGTCTGAACTATCATCCATCCCACCAATTTTCAAACAAAATCCAAGTACATCATAACTAGCCTAAAATCACCCTTAAACAAAGCTAAATCATAAAGAGATAGCCCTCTCTGATTGCAGGTAGGCTAGGACTTGTAGTCCAAAGATTGGTTTGTGGTTACCTCGGCCGTATCCCTTAAGGAGCCAAGGGACAATCTGAGTGATAACAGGGCTCTTGTAAGGCGTTATTTCTACAGATGCAACTAGACTTTTTTGCCCACTTGAAACTTGTGTGGTACCCCTATGGGTGAGGAGAAGTTGTTCCTGTGTTCTGTCATGACCGTATTCCTTTTCTGCTACTACTGCGTGGAGGAACCCTTCGTGGGGTCATGGATGTGGTGACGATCTTCCCCTTACTTTGGGTGTGAATCAGACAGAAAATGAATTTCCTAGTCTGGGAGATGAGCTTGTTGCCTTTCTTAGTAGAGATCAAAGAGGTGGCAGTAGGCGAGGCTACCTCCCCAAAGAAATAATGACAACATGAGACCTTGACTCATACACAACATGTCGCCTCCACAAGTAGGGCTGGCCTAATAATACATCACAAACATCCAGAGGTGTAACATCACACAATACCTCATCTGTGAAGGGCTTGATGCTGTAGGGAAGACGACACTGCTGGCGAAATTTGAGATCTCGTCCTTCATGAAGCCACCTGATACTTTATGGATGTGGGTGTGGTGTAGTCGGTAGGTCCAACTGCTTCATGACCTCTGCTGAAATGAGGTTCTTTTGGCCACCACTGTAGGAATTTACAGGGTAAGTTCCTCAGAAAGAACACCAAAAGGACACTGCTCACAACCAGATCACAGATCAATACACCAGTATTTTTGACGTGGTTAAAACCCTCAAAGAGGGAAAAAGTCCACGGCCTGAGCCAACGCAGCCACTTCAGGCAATTTATTAATCAAAGAATGAAAATTTACATAGGCTTCTCTCATGCACGGATTACCCTACAGATGACCCTCCATGCGCTTTAAATAGAATTCATGGACCAATCGGGTGTCAAGCCACGGATCAAGTGTCGGTAATACTGAGAAGAGAATGAACCGTCGAATCACTACATATCGTGACCGTCGGATTGTAAGTTACAAAATGTACAACGGTAAAGAAACACACTTTACCTAACTCTATACCTAACTCTACACTAGACCAAGTTGTACTTAACTATTTCCTATGTGTCGGAATATCCTAACATCCCCCCTTAAGAACAACTTGGGATAGGATTGAAGGATTTACAAATATGACACAATAGGAGAAGGAAGGAGGCACTAGAGCCTATTACCCCTTAGTGACAACTTCCTGAACTCCAACCATAAATCGAAGTTTAGTGAACTTTGCCTCTGTGAGAGCCTTTGTGAAGATGTCTGCAACTTGATCATCTGTTGAACAATATTGCACTTCAAGAACATGGTCGTGAATGAGCTTTCTGATGAAGTGCATGTGCAGTTCAATGTGTTTGCTGCGCTGATGTTGGACTGGATCTTTGCATAGCTGAACGACACTTTGATTATCACACCAAAGTGTAGTCGGATGCTGCTGCTCAAAGCCAAACTCTGACAGGATCTGACGAAGCCACAAGGCTTCCTTACTAGCTTCTACGGCACCATGATACTCTGCTTCTGCTGATGAAAGAGAAATGGCACCCTGTTTCTTGCAAGCCCATGTAATAGGTCTTGAACCAAGAGTGAACACATAACCGACAGTAGACTTCCGATCATTAGGGTCACCAGTCCAATCGGAATCAGTGAAACCAGCCAATAGAGGAGATGTTTTGGCACTGTAATGAATCCCAAACTGAACTGTACCTCAAACATAACGAAGTATTCTTTTAGTTGCTTTCCAATGGCTTTCACGGGGGTTTTGCATGAACCGAGCAACAAGGCCAACAACAAAGGAAAGGTCAGGACGAGTATGGGTTAGATACAAAAGTTTTCCTACAAGTTGACGGTATAAGGTAGCATCAACTTCAGGAGAAGTACAAGTGACTGAGAGTTTGACTCCAGACTGAAAGGGAGAAGGGGCTGGCTTACAGTCTTCCATGTGAAAATGACGTAGAATATCACAAGCATACTTGGACTGGGAAAGGGAAATACCCTCCTTGGATTGCAAGACTTGAAGACCGAGAAAATAGTGTAAGTGTCCTAAGTCTGTCATTTCAAATTTCCTTTTGAGGCTAGACTTCACATGGTTTATAAGGTTGGGATCACTACCAGTAAGGATAAGATCATCAACATAAAGAACAAGGATGATAAGAGAGTTGCCCACTTTCTTGGTGTAGACAGTATTGTCAGAATGACACCTAGAAAAGCTAGATTATAAAAGAAAGCTATCCATCTTGGCATACCAAGCCCGAGGAGCTTGCTTGAGACCATAAAGGGATTTCTTAAGTCGAAAAACAAGCCTGGAGTCTGTTTGTATGAAGCCAATGGGTTGTTCCATATAGATTTCTTCATGCAAGTCCCCATGCAAGAAGGCAGATTTAACATCCATCTGATGGACTTCCCATTTGAAAGAGGCAGCAAGGGAAAGAACAAGGATGATAGAGTTCATTTTGGCAACAGGGGAGAAGGTTTCAGTGTAGTCAATGCCTTCAACCTGTGAAAAGCCCTTAGCAACAAGACGAGCTTTATGTTTATCAACTTTCCCATCTGGTCCATACTTGGTTCTGTAAACCCATTTGCATCTAACAAGTTTTCGTCCCTTTGGTAAAGGAACAAGATCCCATGTATCATTTGCCAATAATGAATGATATTCTTCATTCATAGCTGCTTCCCAATCTGGATGGCCTGAAGGTTCTGCAAAGGTGTCAGGATCATAATTTACTGGAGCTTGAGCTAGTAAAGAAGAGGCTCTCTCGAACTGAGAACGTGTGCGTCGCTGATCTGTAGGATCACCGACAAGATCACCTGCTGCATATCGAGTAGCACGAACCCATTTTGGAAGCTCAGGAGCTGAAGGAGGATCCTGAGATGGTGGGGGAGGATTGTCATCCTCACTTTCATCATCTGAAGAAGAAATGTTTTCAAAGGTAGAAGAGATAGGGAGAGGTGGCACATCCGCCGGACTAGGCTCGCAGGCCGATATATTTTCATCAAATTTTACATCTCTTCTAATGATAACATTTTTGGACTTGAATGGAATAAGTCTATAGCCTTTGACATCTTCAGAATATCTAACAAAAGTGCATTTTTCACTCTTAGGTTCTAAAGCTTTATGCTTTTCATCTGGAATATGGGCCCATGCTTCACTTCCAAAAACACGAAAGTGACTTACATCTGGTTTGATGTTCTTTAAAGCCTTAGTAGGAGTGCGATTTATTATGTAATTTGCACAGTTAATTGCTTCTGCCCAAAAACTAAGACCAAGTCCTTTAGATTGTAGCATACAATTAGCCATTTCCTTTAAGGTGCGATTCTTTCTTTCAGCTACACCATTTTGTTGTGGAGTATATGGAACAGTATGTTGCATTTGAATTCCATTCTCAGTGCAATAGTTGATGAATGTGTTTTTAACATATTCTCCCCCATTATCAGATCTTAACTTAAGAATTTGATGTCCATATTGTTTTTCAACAAAGTCCTTGAAGGCCAAAAAAGTGTTAAATACTTCACTCTTGAGTTTTAAGAAGTATACCCAAGTGCGTCTGGAGAAATCATCAATGAAATTTAAGAAATACTTGCAACCAGAGAATGACACAACTGGAAGTGGACACATAAATCACTATGCACAAGATGTAAAGGGGCTAAGGCGTGCCAAGAGGCACGTTTTTCAAAACTGTCCCGATGATGTTTTCCGAGTACACATCCGGAACAAACCCCATCTCTGCAAGATACCATAGGAAGACCTGTCACCATATTTTCTTTACATAGATGCTGAAGGGAGCGATAGTTTAAGTGACCAAATCGCTCATGCCAAAGTTTGCTCACTTCATCGTTATGAGCAACAAATACTGAGGGAAGATTTGATGACCCAAAGTTGTGAAACTTTTACAACCTTGTAGAATCATCAGCAATACCAGTAGCCAAAATCTGTTTAGGATCTTTTAAGTCCTTGATTACAACATCATGAGGTGAAAATTCAACGATTTTACCTTCACCTGAATGAGTTATCTGATATACAGATAGAAGGTTGCAGGATAAGGTTGGAACACATAATACATCATTAAACTGACCATTGTCTAGATAAACAGTTCCAGTCCCTACAACATTAAGAGATCTATCATCACCAACATATATATTTTTGGTGTTACAATCATTTAAAGAAGAAAACATGGCTTTGTTTTTGGCCATGTGATAAGAAGCTCCAGAATCAATGAGCCACTCATGAGAATGAGAAGAAGAAGATACATTTAATGCATAGCCAGACCGAGATGCTTGACAACCACATGCAGAAAGTGCCATTCTTGAAGATGAAGTTGAAGTTGAAGATTGCCCCAAATGGATGTTATGCTTCTTCATTGCTGCTTCCAAGGCTTCCATCTTCTTAAAGCATTTTGATTCTAAGTGCCCATCTCGATTACAAAAATTGCAATGTCTATCAGTCTTCTTCCCTTTGTTTTTATTTGTCTTATCATTTTGTTGAAATGATTTTTCATTTTGGGGCTGAAATTGCTTAGGAACCTTGTTTGGTTTAGGACCATTCTTTTTAGGATATGACTTCTTAGGATTCTTTGAATTTGGTTGCTGTTGGGCGGCTAACGCTTTCTTGGAAGAGTTTCCAAGATTAAGAAGACCAAGGTGTAAGAGTTTTTCTTGTTCTCTTATTAAAGAATCACAAAAAGAGTCGAAGGAAGGGGGCTTGTAGTCTTTTCCTTGAGAAATGAAGGCTTCTCTTGTAGAATGGAAGGTGGAAACAAATACAGAGTAGGCTGGTCCCAACTTAGTAAGGATGGAATAAATAAGGTTACTATCTTCTTTCTTAACCTTAACACCTTCCAAAAGATATCTAAGGGTCTTGAACTTAGACAAGAAATCTTCAATGTAAGAAAAATTATTAGGGTCCAATGTAAGAAACTCATTTTCAAGTTGATGGGCTCTAATTTCATTTTTAATCCCAAAAACTTTATTGATTTGTTCCATTGCTTCATGAGGAGTTTCAAGTTCTGCAATATGGAATCTAAGATCTAGAGAAATAGACATCCCTATCAAACCACGTCCTTGATCTTGTCTATTTTCCCATTTAGCAGCCCTGTCTTCATCTTTTGCTTTCTTTTCTTGGCCTGTGGCTATTCGGTAGAGACCTTTACTTCTAAGTAAATCCTCCATGTAGGACAACCATTGGAAGTAGTTGGTGTTGTCAAGGGTAACTTGGTATTGACTTTCCATTTCAACAGAAACTGAAGCTGAAGATGCTGAAAGTAAGTGTTCCAATGGATAGATCTCGAAAAATTAGGCTGGTTTAAAAAAAACAACTCTGAAAAAGGCTTCCGGATGAGGAAGTTATGGCTTTTTGAAAAAAGTTGTTGAAGTTGCCGACGAAGTGCGGGAATGTGCGGAAATGAAAAAGTCCGCCCCCACAAAATGGAGACTTGAACCCAAGACCTCTACTCTCTTAAAATAGCTTTGAACCAATTGATCTACACAAAAAATTTGAGAGAGAGAGAGAGAGAGGGGGGGGGCCTTGGGTTGCATGCTTGCTTTGAGAAAGCTCTTTTTCCCTACAAAACAAAAAACACAAAACCCAACACGGACATGCAAAGAAAACGAACCTTGCGGCTCGAAGTTAGCTTTACCCAAAAAACTAAATATTTTCAAAAATTGAACCTTGCGGCTCAAAGTTAGCTTTAGCCGAAAAACTAAATATTTTTCTCAATGTTTCTGATTTTCCGAGATCACACTAGGGTGCAGGGAAAAGAGCATACACATGAGAAAAATCATTCCTTTCTGTTTCTGATTTGCCCAGATCGCACAGAGTCACAGGGCAAAGAGCATACGCAGAAATGAAAGGTATAGATCCAGTTAAAAAAAAGCTAAATAAACTGAAACCGAAATAAGCAGAGAGAAAATAACAGTAAACTGCAAATAAACACTGTATACCTCCAGATCTTAAAAAAGACGCAGCTAGGGCTACCGGAAACCTTTTCGCGTGAAACGAAAGGGGTTCCTCACTGGAACAGATGCTCCGAACATAACAGAGCAGTCCTCTTGGCCCGAAAGCAGTTAGAAACAGCAGATCTAGGAAACAACAGTCGGATGCAGTTCTACCAGCTTCAGATTTGGATCACCAACGGACGCGGCCCTTAAATAGCTCTGATACCATGTAGGAATTTACAGGGTAAGTTCCTCAGAAAGAACACCAAAAGGACACCGCTCACAACCAGATCACAGATCAATACACCAGTATTTTTGACGTGGTTAAAACCCTCAAAGAGGGAAACAGTCCACGGCCTGAGCCAACGCAACCACTTCAGGCAATTTATTAATCAAAGAATGAAAATTTACATAGGTTTCTCTCATGCACGGATTACCCTACAAATGACCCTCCATGCGCTTTAAAAAGAATTCATGGACCAATCGGGTGTCAAGCCACGGATCAAGTGTCGGTAATACCGAGGAGAGAATGAACCGTCGGATCACTACATATCGTGACCGTCGGATTGTAAGTTACAAAATGTACAACGGTAAAGAAACACACTTTACCTAACTCTATACCTAACTCTACACTAGACCAAGTTGTACTTAACTATTTCCTATGTGTCAGAATATCCTAACAACAACTGTCGACAATGAATTGCAGTGGTGAACCATTCACCCACATCTGTGAGTGGAAAAGACGTTCCCCCTCCTCTGGATCTTTGGGCTCATTTTTCTGGATCTTGGCCGTGGCAACAGTGGCACTGGGTTCCGCATCAATGATCTGCTTCCCTTTGCCATTACCCTTGTCGGGTTCTGGCTCAGGGTCGGAACATGCATCTGATTTGGAAGCCTTCAACTCGGCCACCAGCGACTGCTTGGTCCGACACTCACTTGTGTTGTGAGTGGGGCTCTTGTGGAACTCACACCACTTTCCTGTGTCCTTTTTCGACTTCGTGGTGTTGTTCTTTTCTTGTGGCTTCGACGGGTTGTCTTGGGTCACCCCGCCTTGGCTTTGTCCTTTGGTCTTCGGATTCGTATATCCAAAGTCTCTCTTCTTCTGTTTGAACTTTTGCTTGATTTTGATAGCGTATCGGTACGTCGTGCGAGCGAGGAGATGTTCAGGAACTCCATCTCTTCCTGGATGTATCTATGTAGGCAGCCACAGTATTTGAGTACCAAATGTAGCTCAGAGTCCTTGATACCCAACTGTGTGCGAAGGGTATGAAAAATGTTTGTGAACTCCGGCACATCTTGGTCCCTTCCCTGCCGCAGTGTGGTCCATTTGATGTATTTGTCCTCATAGCTTTTGACAGGGTAGTATTGTTCCTTGACAACATCCCAAAATGAATCCCAAGTGGGTGCGGCTGAAAAAAGTGAGCCCGTAGTTTCATTCTTCTGCTTGCAGTAGGTTTCCCACCAGTCCTTGACGTGGGGGGATGCTTTGAGAAGAGCGAAAACAATCTTTTCCTGACTCGAAAATTCATGAACAGAAAAATACCCATCTAGGATATTTAACCATTTATCTACGACATTTGCATCTATTTGACCCTCGAAGATGGGGATTTAAAAATTAACTTGTACCTTAAAGGGCATGGCATTTCCAGAGTAGCTGTTGGAAGCCAATGCATCGCCTCTGGGTAGCCGCTGAAGGATCTGGGCAAAGCTGTCCATCATCATGTTCCTTTGTCACTCGAGGGCTTCTTCGAGCAAGATTTTGATAGGATCTCCTGCCCCCTCATCTTTCTTCTCATCCACCATGGGAGGCCATCGGGATTTGCGAGGCTGGTCTTGCAAAGGTTTGACCGGTTCAAGCCCTAACTCCTTATATCCTGACCTCGTTGGGGACATGCAAAGAAAAACAGAGAAAAAGCAGACCGCTCTGATACCACTGATCTATATTTAAACAGGAACACAACAAATTATAGAGATAACCATAAACACAGAGATGCAGCGGAAATAATACTTCATTTCATTAATGTAAAATACTGGAATATGCTTACAAACATAAATGGAAATAAACTAGCTAGGGCGATGGTAGCTTATCTCTGAGAAGAGTTGTGGTGGCTACATGCCTCTCAACTATGTTACAATGAGGCTCGAAGGCCTATTTATTGTTGAGAAACAATGGAAAACCCTTAACATCCCAAAACCTAACCCTAGAGTATGAAATGCCAAATTGTGGGCCCCGTTTGGGTAAATTGGTACATCAATTTCCAGGGGTCGTAACTTTGGCATACGATCTCCGTTTGATGCATACAATAGCTCGTTAGAAAGATATATCCGAGAACTATAACTTTGGGAAGAGCAACATCACTCTATGGACCCATGTTGCTCCCAAATTTCCTAAAAAACGTCATTTAGGGCCTCAAAACAGCTCCGAAAGTTTAGGACCCGGAAAACTGCTAAAAATAGTAAATTGTGCTACAAATAAGGAAATTGAAAAGCTGAAAGAGACAATTGCGGGGGTCCAAGCGGGATAGGTGGGTGGCCACCAACATCCACCTGGATCATTTCTTGAGTTATATTGCTGGTTAGAATATAAACATGCAGATAAGATCGATGAAATTGGGCTCTGGGAGTCCAACTTCCCCCATTACATTTTTCCCTTGACATTCCAAGCCCTAGAGTTTACCAGAAGATGTCAAGCATGCTATGTTCCTACCCAAAGAGCTATCATTGCCCCTAAAGGTAACATTCTCTTCACAATTACTTCACAATCCATTGACCAAATGATGCTGGCTCCCATTGTGGAAAATACTACTACTTTCTCCTTAGAAGCCCTCACCCAGCTTTATCAGAAGATGGATTTCGCCACCAGAGCCAAAATATTTGAGATATTCTTAGCTAAGAATTCCCAATTACCTAAAAATAATCCTCCATATCCTTCCTCCATCTTCCCTGATCAAGCCAAACAAATTATATCCATCATTTCCTATATTTTAGGTTACTATTCTGATCAGTGGGTAGATGAACCCATTTTAGGATTCCTTTCCATATTTTCCACTGACAACAAGCCTTCCTTGGTGTTAAATTTCAATCAATTCTTGGCTGATATTATTCATGAACAATTCATAAAGTTTCCCACAAAACAGGTTTTCAATTACACCTCTATTTTGGTTTATATGTTCCTCTATTATCAGGCAGACAAATTCAGATTTGCATTACATAAGCTTGATGAAGCAGGAAATCAACAGCCAATGATCTTTTGGACATCATTGGTCATGAAAGAACAACAAGAGTTCACATATAAGCAATTCATTGAAGATTTTTTACATCTAGCCATGAACATCCTTAACAGTGCAATTCAACCCAGGATCAGTGAGGAAATCAAGAGAATTTTGCACTTGACAGATCAAGCAAAGATTGGGGATTGGTATTAATACCAAAATTATATAGAAATCATGGTGTATGGTTGTGAATTGGCACCCTATAAACTCCCCAAATACCTCCCAGTGAGGATTTTTGCCTTGGAGTATATTAGACAGATGTTGAATTCAGATGACATCCATTTTGTAGTGGCCAAGAAGAAGTCGCAGTTTAGAATAAAAACACAAGGGGGCCCATTTGTATGTAGCATAAGGTGAGCAGGTGAAGAAGTAGATATAATTTTGAGATAAATGAAGTGCAACCTGAGATTTACATGGTCTTATGACCCCTGTGGCATCATTTTAAAGCTCATAGTAGAGAATAAAAGTACTCCTTAAATTCATACTTAAAGGCCAGAAATAAAGGAGTATGCCAATCAGTTGGAACGGACAGAAAACACTTTATAGGACACTGAATAACAACTATTTTCCACTTCCAGTTTGCAGACTCCTACTCCTCAGGAAAAATGAAGCAAAAGACAGAGGGAGGAAGGATCATCATCGACAACAGGAAGTGAAGCCAAAGATTTCAGGATCAACTACAGGAAGAGAAAAAAGTTAACTCCTAGAGTAGAGTTGGATAAAGAGACCGAAGAGCAGGCTGCCATCATATTCACAGATTCAACATGTGCAACCAACAAATTCACAAAATATTCTACTGAACCTTCATCTTCACAGGGTCACAAGAAAACTGAGCTAGAATCATAGAATGTCCAAACAGAAAAAGAAAAGAAAATTTTTGATCGGTACAAAGAGATTAAGCTCAAAAATGAGATTCTAAAATATAGTACTTATAATCAATTCTAGAAGCAGACTTCCAGCTCACAGAGTAGGTTGTTGTTAGTCTTTGACATAGAACATTGAAAAATGAAGATGGCATTTCTTGAGGCCCAAATTCCATAGCCAAAATCAGCAACATACTACATGTTGGGTTGTGTTATATTCTTTCCACGACTAGCCCACGTAGTTAACTGGGGGGTTAGAGGGGGGGCGGAGCCCCCTTCGTTGCGCCGATTGTGTAGCAGGGGGGGGGGTCATAGGGGGTTTGAGGCGTACCTGTAACCCCACTTTATGGGGTTTGGGGCAGCGCCCCAGAAAATTTTGGTTTTGGACCCTATGTTAGGATGGGCAGACCCACCTATGGTTTTGTACATGATTTTCACACATGTTTTTGGACGCGATGGTTTTCGATCCATGGTATTGGATGCTTTGGAATCTATAAATATGTATTATAACATTGAAAGGAACATAATGAAAAATCAAGCTGGTAGTCCCAGTTTTGGGATCCAGGGGAAAATCTCTGTGTATATGTGTTTTATGTGTTATGCTCTCGCATTGTTTATTTTCTATGTTTTAGAATTCGTATGTAGGTAATTTCTGTACGAGGTTAAAACCTACACTACAAGAGCACTACTTTTGAGTTCAACACTAAATAAATACATCCCATTGATAAAATGGAGAAGCACAAGCAAACTGGCGAAATGATATCCTACACTTTGAATAGCATTGCTATGCCACTATCTAAATTGTAGGTTACATTTGAAAATCTTCAATCATAGTTGAAGATGGAGAGAGTGTCCTCCTTGGAAAAGGATAATAGGATCAAGTCTTTGGAAGAATTGGTGGTTAAGATAGGGTATGACCCTAAAGCTGTCAATGCTTCAGAGGAGGTTATTAAAAAGAAGAACCTGGACATTATAGCCTTGAGAAATCAGCTCAAGCTGCCAGCCATAGAGGATCCATTGACCAAGGACGTTGAAGAAAGTGAAGCACAGAAAGCAGACATGATGAATTTGATCATAGAGTAGAATATATAGATTAGGCAGATGGAGGAAGAGATGGAGCAAATGATAAAGGAGAAGGAAGAGAGTTAGAAGATGGCAGTTGTCCCCCTGGATACCATACCTATATCTCAGCTTCCAACAACAGGGACAACCATTGCAACGACTTCTTCCACTCAGACTATGAGTGCTGAACAAGTAACAAAGACACTGGAGAACATGTCACTCTAGTAAAAGGAGATTGATACTTTGCAAGGCCAACTCAAAGCTCTAGAAGTGAAAAAGGCAAGAGCTGAAGCTGCTTAGGTTACTGGAATGCATAAATCCCAGAGACTGTTGGAGAAATTGCAGAAGGTAGAGAGAGACACATCAATTGGTAAAAACTTGGCCCAAGCCAAGGAAACTATTTGGATGAATATACTAGACTCTATGAATGAGATTTGGACTTCTATCCAAATCATATTTGAGGATAAAGAGTTGATAGAAAAAGGCTACATAAACTATTGTGCAGGGAAGAGAGAAGCTGGGAGAGATGCCCACAGAAGCCTCCAACATTACCAGGTTCTTGAAATCAAAGTCCAAGTATGAACTTGAAGAAGTAGGAATCAATGATAGAACTACCACCATTCTGGAAGTCAAGAAAGTCTTGACAAAGAGGAATCTCATTGATTAGTTGGAAGAAAGATGTGAAACCTTGGAGCTACAAGTAAATAGGTTCACTAACAGAATTGAGGCATTGATCCAGAAAGGACTATCCAACATATATGTGATAAATGAAAAATTGATCACTCAGGAAGACTATATCCTGAAGATGAAAGAAATGGCTAGAAGTAGCATCAAGTTCAGTGGAATTAAGGGTAGTATGGCAACAAAGGCATTTTTGGAAACCATGTCAAATGTTTTCTATGTATAGAATGAGGTAAAACACATTTCTACTTGTTGACATAGATTGTCATTGATGTCAATATGGCAATATTCTAGGAGCCAGAGGAGGCAAAACATAGCTATCAGAGCTACAGGAGGAGTATTATAGAATATAAAAGCATAGCATATCGGAGGAGAAAAGTAGAGCTATCGGAGGAGAAAAACAGAGCTATCGGAGCTATAGGAGGAGCCATATATATATGTCATATATATATGCCAAAGAAGAACATATCGGAGGAGCAAAACAGAGCTATCGGAGCTTAGGAGGAGCCATATCGGGAGTAATATATGCCAAAGAAGGACTATCGGGAGCAAGGTATGCCAAAGAAGGACTATAAGGAGCAATATATGCCATACAAGAACTATCAGAAGACCGATAAGAGGAGCATAGAGGAAGAGTGGAATACATAAAGGCTAAAGGCAAAGGCAGAGTAGCATATAATATATATATGCAATATACACTATCGGAGGCGGAAAATAGTGTATATATCGGAATACACTATCGGAGGCGGAAAATATATATATCGGAGTATAGAGGTGAAGTATATATATATTGGTGATATTATAATCGGCGGGTTCTACTATGAGCCACTACCCGAAATCCCCGACTGCGATATATATATATATATATAAGCCACTACCCGAAATCCCCGACTGCGATATATATATATATATATATATATATATATATATATATATATATATATATATATATATATATATATATATATATATATAGATATATATATATATAAGTGTTCCGAAGCATACTTTTAAGTGTATTTCATATATTCAGGCTTTAAGCCTTGCCACGTTAACTGCGATATGTTGCGGACCCACTGCAACATTATGCAATGGTCTATTGTTATATCGCATTCGCCTTTCGGTACTCGCATATCGCAATATACAAAGGGTTGTCACTCCTGAAAGCGTCGATTGCGATATATGTTGTGTACCCGATGCAACATTACAGTTTGACTTAATGCTATATCGCATCCGCAGGAGAATTGGCCATCAGCCATCGGCAATGTCATGAGCCTGACTTATACAAGACTTCCGGAAGCTACGACTACCGATTGCAATTACACAGCAGACCCGATGTAGTTGTAGATGCGGGTGTAATGATTTTGAAGTCCACCCTTAAGCGTTTTGGTTGGTTTTTTCATATATTCATGTGTATTTCAATATTTGTATTGCCCGGGGTTTTTTAGGCCAAAATATTATAATAACGGTTCCGATAGTTTAGTAGGCCTAAACAATGCCGATTACGATTACGATGGTGACGTGGCAGGTGGGGCCTCCTTATTGGTATTGTCTCTCCAATGAAATCTCTTCGTAAACAATAAAGTCCTGTGTATGCATATTATTATTGAAAAATGGCCTCTGTTACAATTTTTAATATGCAACAATTTTCTCTGTGTATTTTGGTCCTCGCTGTTGAATTAATGTGTCCCTGGAGTGTTGGTGAACTCGAAGAGACAAAGGAAGCTAACAAGCTGGGAAGTTGAAGGACAAGCCAATGCAGAGGAAGCCAAAGCGACATGAAGAATCGGGAAGCCGAAGGACAAGCTAGCACAGAGGAAGCCAAAGAAACATGAAGAATCGAAAAGCTGAAGAGGCAAGCAAGTGCAGAGGAAGCTGAAGTGAGCATTGAGGAAGCCGAAGAGCCAGCATAAAGTGGAAACCAACAGTCAGAGGCACCAGGAATACATAAAACAGGAAAAACAAGGAAACTGTAGTGCGCATGAATAATCAGAGTTAGAGGAAGCCAAATTTCTGGTAGAGGAGGGAGAAGAAGGAGAACAGAAGTGAAGCATAAGATCAACAGAAATGGGAGCAGAGAACTACAACAAAACAAATTCTAACATTTTATAATAAAGGGTTGGAGCTTGCGGGGTTGGAGCCTCAGAACTGAAAGGATTGGAGTCCTTGGGAGTTGGTGCTCCTAAGTCCAGGACTGTTGCCCTGGCAAAATAGAGTTGGTACTTTGGAGGTTGGAGCCTCACAAAAGTCCAAGTTGGTTCTTGGCAACTAATTGCAACCATTTATATATTGTATTTATTTAATTGCACAGATTATACTAATAAAATCATTTATTCCAGCTATCTATTTTCTGTGTTCCATATATAAATGTTTTGGGTGATAAAAAGAACAATTGAAAAGAAATACTGATTCACCCCCCCTCTCAGTATTTCCAACAATTGGTATCAGAGCGGGCTTCTTCATATTAGCCTAACAGCTTGAAGAAGGATTCGTAGTCATGATGAGAAATCACAAAGCGTCAGGAAAACCTCCTCTGTTTGACGACACCAATTTTGGTTTCTAGAAAAAGAGAATGACCTACTACTTAATGTCCCTTGGACGTGAAGTTTGGCATTCGGTTCTAAATGAGTACCCAATTCCTTCCACTCTTCCAATAGATCAAGACGAGAGGAAAGCCTACATTGCAAATGCAAAATCCTTGAACTTGTTCACTAGTGGAATCACTGATTCCGAGTTTACAAAAGTCATAACTTGTAACTCTTCCAAAGAAATATGGGATAAGCTAATTAGATTATACGATGGGGATTCAAAAGTCAAGAAGGCAAAGCTTCAAACTCATAGAAGGCAATTTTAAAGTTTGAACATGGATGATGAAGAAGATATTGCATCATACTTTCTCCGAGTAGCTGAAGTGGTCAAATCTCTTAAAGGATTGGACGAAAACATTGAAGAAAGTACCATTGTTCAAAAGGTCTTAAGATCTCTTCTAGACAGATTTGACTCCAAAATAAGCGCCATAGAAGAAATAAAGGATCTAGATACTCTCAAGATGAATGAACTCCATGGAATACTTGCTACTTATGAGATGAGAAAAGGTGGCCCAAGCTCCAAAGATGCAACACTCAAGGCTTCAAAATCAAAGAAGGGGAAAGAAAGGAATGACAATAGTGATGACTCCGATGTGGAATCTGAATTGACGCAATTTGTACAAAAGCTGAAGAAAGGATCTAAGCTAAAAGGTAAGTACCCTCTTATCTGTTTCAAATGTGGAAATATAGGTCATTATGCTGCAAAATGTCCTCATAGGCATGATAGTGAAAGAATGGTATACAAAAAGAAAGAGATAAATAAGAAAAAATTCTTCTCTAAGAAAGATGAGTCTGATGAAGATGAATTTGTAGTCAACAAAAAGAAATCAGATGAAGAAAGTGACCATGCTGAAAGCCAAGAAACATTATTCATGGCATTCACAAATGATGATGACTCAGGGCTAGAAGGAAATGTAGATGAACTGTTAATAAGTGCCATTGAAGAAAATGAGAAATTACGGAATAAAATCATTTCTCTCAAGGTAGAAAACGAGGAAACAAAAATAAGGGAAGATCTCTTGGAAACAAAGCTAAAAGAAAAAGAAGAAACTTGCGAAGAACGTGAAGCCGAAATAGTATCTCTGAGAAAGGAATTGGAGCAAGTTAAAAAGGGTTAGAAAAGCTCTCAAATACTTGAGACTATCCTAAAAATTCAAAAACCTCAACATGACAAATCTGGAATAGGTTTTAAAGGAGAATCATCAAGCACTAAGAATAGTGCGAAAAGCTATGCTGATGCACTTTCCAACAACCCAAAATAAGAAAGAGTATTTCATCAAAGGCGCATCCCAGATCCAAAGAATGAAGAGAGAATAACTCCAAAGAAGAATGAGGATTCGAATCATGGATATTAAAACATATACAAACCAGTATTCCATGAAAGGCCCATCTCAAATCCAAAGAATGAAGCGGGAGTAATTCCAAGGAATAATGTTGATTCAAATCATGGCTATTATAATAGGTACAAAACTATCTTTCTTGGACATTGTTTCTATTGTAAAAATTTTGGTCATCAAGCCAGACATTGCATGGCTCGCAAGAATGAAACACCAAAGCTAAAGGATCAAATAAACAAACCATATGGCCCCAAAAGGTAGGGAAAAATCAAGACCTACAATTCATTTGATCCCTTGAACAAATTTGATCTGATTTGCTCATTATGCTAAAATAATGGACACTATGAAAAAAATTTCCCACCCAAAAGAGGAAAAGCAAGAAGTGAGAATCCCAACACGGATAAATGTGGCCTGGCTCTATATGCTCAAAATAATGAAAATCATTTTTTTGTGGATAGTGGGTGCTCCAGACACATGATAGGGGACAAAAGGAAGTTTGTCTCATTGAGCAAAAAGGAAGGAAATGTATCCTTTGGAAGTGGACATGCTAGAATTTCTGGAAAAGGAACTATTACTCTTATCAATGGAAAAGGAAAAGATCAAAATGCTCTGCTAGTAAATGGGGTCAAACACAACCTCCTGAGTGTTAGCCAAATCTGTGATCAAGGACATAATGTTGTCTTTAACACCAAAGACTATGAAATAAGGAACTCTTCCTTAGGGGAACTTGTGGCGAAAGGGGTTAGAACACCAGACAACATTTACATTTTGAACAAGATTCAAGAAGATAAATGCTACTTAAGTCAAAAAGATGAAAGTTGGTTGTGGCAAGAGTGACTTGGACATACAAGCTTCGAGAACTTGATCAATATCAGCAAGATTAAAGCTGTACGAGACATCCAAAAGTTATTCAAGCCAAATCAAGGAATATGTGGTCCATGTCAACATGGAAAGCAAACTAGAACCAGCCACAAGACCAAGGAGTTCTCTACATCAAAGCCTTTGGAGATCATTCATACTGATTTATGTGGACCAACTAGAAATCCGGCACTCCAAGGAGAAAGGTAGTTTGTTGATGACTATACTATAATGATGTGGATATATTTTATAAAATATAAATTTGAAGCATTTGAGTGTTTTAAGAATCTTAAAGCTCTTGTAGAAAATGAAAAGGACTCAAACATTAAGTGCCTCGAGACAGATAGAGGGGGAGAATTCACATCAAAAGAATTTAATGAGTTTTGTAAAATACATGGAATTAAAAGAGAATTCTCTGCTGCCAGAACACCCCAGCAAAATGGGGTAGTTGAAAGAAGAAACCGAACAGTTCAAGAAATGGCAAGAACAATGTTATTAGCAGCAGATTTGCAGCCAAAATTCTGGAGAGAAGCAGTCGGGACAACTGTCTATACCTTGAATCAAACTCAATTAAAACCAAATTATGAAAAAACTCCTTATGAATTATGGAAAGGAAGACCTGCTTTAGTAAAGTACTTCAAGATCTTTGGAAGCAAGTGCTTCATAAAAATCAATTATGGCTCACAAGGAAAGTTTTATTCTCAGGTTGATGAAGGGATCTTCCTTGGATACTCTACACGGAGCAAAGCCTACAAGTGCTACAATAATCGACTAAGGAAAATAGTGGAAAGCAATGATGTAAGATTGATGAAGACCTTCCAGAAAAAGAAATTGAAGAACACGAAGTTGATCCTCTCATTGAAGAAGAAGAACCTGAAAAAGAAGAAATAGATCAAGAAGAAGCCAAGGAAAAAGAACCACCTCAAACCCCTTCAAAGATGAAGTTTCTCCAAAAATATCACCCAGAAGAGCAGAATATTGGCAATAGAGATGAAGGAATGCAAACCCGAAGAAGGATGATAAGTACACTAAAGAAAAACAATATTGCTCTTCTATCCATGATAGAACCAAAAACATATACTCAAGTAAGTAAGGATCCTCATTGGGTAAAAAACATGGAAGAAGAAATGTCCCAAATTGAGAACAATGAGACATGGGAGCTGGTACCTCGTCCAAAGGACAAAAACATTATAGGAACCAAGTGGGTATTCAAAAGCAAAATGAATGAAGATGGACAAATCATCAGAAATGAGGCAAGGCTTGTTTGTAAAGGCTATTCACAAATTGAAGGAATTGAATTTGAAGAAACATTTGCACTAGTAGCTCGTGTGGAAGCTATCAGGATATTCTTGGTATTTGATTGCTTGAAAGGATTCAAAATCTATCAAATGGACGTAAAATCAGTATTTTTGAATGGGGAACTCAAGGAAGAAGTCTACATGGAGCAACCAGAAGGGTTTGATCTAAAAGAAGGAAAATACTTAGTTTGTAAGTTGAAAAAGGCATTATATGGGTTGAAACAAGCTCTTAGAGTTTGGTATGCAAGATTGGATCACTATCTACAACAACAAGGCTTCAAGAAGGGAGTGGCAGGAAGTAATCTCTACATAAAGACGGATGAGGGTAAGTTACTAGCCACACTTGTTTATGTTGATGATCTGATTTTTGCTAGCAATAATGATGAGATGAGCCATGACTTTTCTCAAAACATGTCAACGGAGTTCGAGATGTCGATGATAGGAGAGTTATCTCACTTCCTTGGACTACAAGTATCTCAAACTAGAGTAGGATTGTTTATATCTCAAGCCAAATATCTTAAAGACATGCTTAAAAGATATGGAATGGAAGACTGTGCACCCATGAGCACACCTATGACCACAAATTGCAAATTGAGCAAAAATGATGACTTACCTCTAGTAGATGCAACTCATTATAGGTCAATAACTGGAGCCCTTTTGTACTTAAATGCTACGAGACCTGATATAATGCAGGTAGTAGGAATGGTGGGAAGATTTCAATCAGCTCCTAAACAATCCCATTTGTTAGCTGTAAAAAGAATTCTCAGATACCTGAAAGGAACTCTTGATTTTGGTCTTTGGTACCCCAAGAGATCAACTATGACTATAACTGCATACACCGATGCTGATTGGGTCGGAAGTGTAGATGATCGAAAAAGTGCTAGTGGAAATGAATTCTTCCTGGGATATTGTTTAGTATCTTGGCTAAGAAAAAAACAGACATCCATATCATTATCCACAGCCGAAGTCGAGTGTATAGCTGTATTAGACTGTTGTACTCAAATACCATGGATGAAGGAAGCTTTAAAAGATGTCAACATAGGTACAAATCAACCAATTACCATCTATTGTGATAACACAAGTGCTATCAATCTCAACAAAAACCCAGTGATGCACTCAAAGACCAAACATATACCAATCAAGTGTCATTTCCTTCATGAACAAGTAGCTGAACAAAACATCATCTTGGAATATATCAACACTAAGGAGTAGATAGCTGATATTTTCACAAAACCTCTTCCTCGAGAAGCATTTGAACATCTTCATCAAAAGATGGGGGTTATCTCTTTAGAATCACTTAAGTTCATTCATAAAGATGTTGCAGGACAGGGGGAGCAGTTCTATAGGGGGAGCAGTTCGAGAGGGGGAGTCCGTATGCATTCCTTTGCCATTGATGTCAAAGGGGGAGAGAAGAAGAATATTTTCATCAATAAAAAAGGGGGAGATTGTTGACATATATTTTCATTGATGTCAATATGGCAATATTCTAGGAGCCAGAGGAGGCAAAACAAAGCTATCAGAGCTATAGGAGGAGTATTGCAGAATATAAAAGCAGAGCATATCGGAGGAGAAAAGCAGAGCTATCGAAGGAGAAAAACAGAGCTATCGAAGCTACAGGAGGAGCCATATATATGCCAAAGAAGAACATATCGGAGGAGCAAAACAGAGCTATTGGAGCTCAAGAGGAGCCATATCGGGAGTAATATATGCCAAAGAAGGACTATCGAGAGCAAGGTATGCCAAACAAGGACTATCGGGAGTAATATATGCCACAGAAGAACTATCAGAAGACCGATGTGAGGAGCATAGAGGAAGAGCAGAAGACATAAAGGCTAAAGGATGAGGTGGAGCAACATATAATATATATATGAAATATACACTATCGGAGGCAGAAAATAGTGTATATATCAGAATACACTATCGGAGGCAGAATATATATATATATATATATATATATATATATATATATATATATATATATATATATATATATATATATATATATATATATATATATATATATATATATATATATCGGAGTATAGAGGCGGAGTATATATATATTGGCGATATTGTAATTGGCGGGTTCTACTATGAGCCACTACCTGAAACCCCCGACTGCGATATACATGTGCGATATATATATATATATATATATATATATATATATATATATATATATATATATATATATGTGTGTGTGTGTGTGTGTGTGTAAGTGTTCCAAAGCATGCTTTTAAGTGTATTTCATATATTTGGGATTTAAGCCTTGCCACGTTAAAACATGCGAATTGCGATATATATATATATATATATATATATATATATATATATATATATATATATATATATATATAGATATATACATACATATATATATACATATAGATATATATATACATATATATATATATACATATAGATATATATATACATATATATATATATATATATATATATATACATATACATATATATATATATATATATATATATATATATATATATATATATCTATATATATCTATATATATATATATATATATATATATATATATATATATATATATTATATATATATATATATATATATATATATATATATATATATATATATCATATAACTGCAATATGTTGCGGACCTGCTGCAACATTATGCAATGGTCTATTGTTATATCACATCCGCCTATCGGTACTCGCATATCACAATATACAAAGGGATGTCACTCCTGAAAGCACTGATTGCGATATATGTTGTGGACCCGATGTAACATTAGAGTTTGACTTAATGTTATCTCACATCCGTAGGAGAATCGGCCATCGGCCATCAGTGATGTCATGAGCCTAACTTATACAGGACTTTCGGAAGCTGCGACTACTGATTGCAATTACACAGCGGACCCGATGCAGTTATAGATGCGGGTGTAATGATTTTGAAGTCCTCCCTTAAGCGTTTCGGTCGTTTTTTTCATATATTCCTGTGTATTTCAATATTTGTATTTCCCAGGGTTTTTTAGGCCAAAAGCTTATAATAACGGTTTCGATAGTTCAGTAGGCTTGAACGATGCCGATTGCGATTGCGATGGTGACGTGGCAGGTGGGGCCTCCTTGTTGGTACTGTCTCTCCAATGAAATCTCTCCGTAAACAATAAAGTCCTGTGTATGCATATTATTATTAAAAAAGGGCCTCTGTTACAGTTTTTAATATGCAACAATTTTGTCTGTGTATTTTGGTCCTCGTTGTTGAATTAACGTGTCCCTGGAGTGTTGGTGAACTCGAAGAGATAGAGGAAGCCAAAAAGCTGGGAAGCTGAAGGACAAGCCAGTGCAGAGGAAGCCAAAGTGACATGAAGAATCGGGAAGCCGAAGGACAAGCCAACATAGAGGAAGCCAATGCGACATGAAGAATCGGGAAGCCGAAGAGGCAAGCAAGCGCAGAGGAAGCTGAAGTGAGCATTGAGGAAGTCAAAGAGCCAGCGAAAAGCGGAAACCAACAGTTAGAGGCATCACGAATACATAAAACAAGAAAAACAAGGAAAGTGTAGTGCGCATGAATAATTAGAGTTAGAGGAAGCCGAAGTTCTGGCAGAGGCGGGAGAAGCAGGAGAACAGAAGTGAAGCATAAGCTCGGCAGGATTGGGAGCAGAGAACTACAACAAAACAGATTCTAACAGTTTATAATAAAGGGTTGGAGCCTCAGAACTGAAAGGATTGGAGTCCTTGGGAGTTGATGCTCCTAAGTCCAGGACTGTTGCCTTGGCAAAACAGAGTTGGTGCTCTGGGGGTTGGAGCCTCACAAAAGTCCAAGTTGGTGCTTGGAAACTGATTGCAACCATTTATATATTGTATTTATTTCATTGCATAGATTATATTAATAAAATCATTTATTCCAGCTATCTATTTTCTGTGTTCCATATATAAATGTTTTTGGTGATAAAAAGAACAATTGAAAAGAAATATTGATTCACACCCCCCCCCACCCCCCTCTCAATATTTCCAACACTACTGTGAAGCCAACTTTTGAAAATACACAGAGGTAGATGATATTTACTGTAGGGTAAAAAAATTGACAATCAGATGAAAGGAGATGGGAATAATTAGTTGATTTACTGGACTGAAGGATAATTCAGAAACCGTAAAACAATTGCCTTCACAACATCCAGCACGATGGTTAGTTCAAAAAATCAACACAGTTTTGGGTTGACTCAACAATTGAAACCATCAATACAAGGCCATCTTTCCTTTCAGCTGCCTATGTGGCCTATTTGTCTACCAGGGTAATATCATATTGTTTGTAATTAGGATAATAATACATTGTCGGTTTGACAAAGAGTTTGTAAAGGATTTTTGTAATTTTCGTTATAAATACTTCATTGTTTGAAGTATTAAGGGTTGATTTCCAAATGTAATTTCTTCTGCTTATTGTATTTTTCCAAGTACTGGAGCATCAATAATACAGGGACCTTTCATAGGATTCATGTGGTGTACCAAATGGTGATGTGTCTCTTCTATTTATCTGTTTAAACATTGTTTTTTCTTTCTCTGTTATTTTGAATATTTGAATTGTTTAACAGAAACTGTGACGAATAGGATTTGTTACTTAGAGCACCCTATTTTGGCTGTTAATAATTTTAATGTTTTCCACTGAAGTCAAATCTAGGAATTCTTAATTGCTCCTAGATTTCTAATGAACCTTAGACTTCCACTATTTCACCATGCATTTAATTTCTGAAAATATCCAATTGGTTCAACCTAGCTTGCCCTATGAGAACTCTAAAAATTGATGCTAAATCCAGTTAAATATATAGACTCCATAGCCCAATGGAATTATAACACTTAAATCCACCAAACAAGTCAAACAAGACAAACAAGTACAGTCATAACTAGCCTAAAATTCACATTAAACAAAGCTAAATTAAACAGAGAGATCCCTCTCTGAAGCTGGCAGGGCTAGATCCCAACTTCCAAAGTGGTTTTGATGATGTACAATGTGCTTACTCCCTCAACCTCAAAAATATAGAATGACAACACCATCCATATCGATAATAAATGCCTGGTGATCTACCTTCTTATTATCCAATGTTGCATAAATTTGAGGAATACTCTATCCAAAATCCCCCACTGTCTATGCCTATTAAGCATTTTAGATTTGCGCTCTACTACCCTGATGTTGTGGAAAATCTCTCCTGCGATGCTCTCATCCACAAGTCCAACAATGCAAGGGATTCCTTGCATCACCCTTGTTATCCTCCTCAGACCAAAATCCCTATCCTCTATCATATGCATTGAACTTCTTAGGTGGTGCTGCATTCTCTTTGCTACCTGTGTCCTAAGGCCTTGTTCTCTTCTTATCCCATTTTCCTTTATTCTTGTCATTACCTTTATAATCTTGCCAAGACTTTCGCTTACTCTTTGATTGCTCATAACAATTATTCAACTTTTTTATAGCTTCTTCCAACAATCTAGGCTCATCAAATTCAATCATGTACTTGAATGCTACCGACAACCCACTAATGAATCTCAAAATATTCACTTTATCCTCCTTAAGATGAGGAACATATCTCAATACGTCTAAGAATATGCTAGTATACTCCTCATCGATCATAGATCCCATTTGCAGCTCATAGAACTTGTTTTCCCTATCATCATATTATCTCTCTAATAGATACTTCTTCTTGAATAGTCTCTCGAACTCACCCCAAGTCAACTCTGCTCGAATGCCTCTAATATTCTTTACATTTTCCCACCAAATGTGCACTTTACCTTTAAGGCTGAAGGTAGCTATTATGGCCTTCAAGTTCTCTAACTAATCATGCAACAAAAATAACTTATTCATCCCTAGAAACTAAGCTTCTGCATCTTGTGACTTCTTCATTTCTCCATCAAACGTAGGTGGTTTTTCTTTCTTGAACTCATCTGGAAAATATCCCCTGTCACTCCTCTTGTAAAGATGATAGAGATGATGACCATGATACCTGTTTGAACCAAAACTAGAGTAAAGCCCATGTCCACTGCCTCGTCTATCAGGTGTATCCAAGAATCTTCTATCTCTAACAGTGTAATCTCTATCCAACCTATGCCCACCATGTGGCCTGCTACCATATGCTCCATTAGTCCGTTTTCTTGTCCATGATGGATCCTAAGTAGTCCCTATCTCTGCAAGCCTGACGAACTTTGAAGAATTAGTCAATTAACTTCTGCTTGTTTCTCCTGTGGCCTAACAAATCTCTCTTGTGATTGAATGATTCGATCATTATCTACTTTACAAATTATTATCTCTGCCTTTAAAATTATTGAAGTGTATGCTATGTGAGGGGAGTACTCATCACCATGCTACTAATATAATCTATAGGGAGAATCTCCTGAATTGTAGTCTACCATCTTGCTAGTCATCTTTGATTGTATTCTTCCTGTAAACATTCGACGTCAGATAAAACCAAATACAACATAATCAAACATACCTTAATGAAGTTCAGGGGAGGTTTTCTCATCTGAAAGATCAATATAGATGAGTACGATACATGTAAAATCATAATAATAACAATATATAGACATCAACTTAATCATTATCCTAGTTACATGCATGATGTCACAATTATAACACCGACTAGGTACAATGTATGCATAATGATACAAATACAATTGACATACATTCATGACAAACAAACCTCAACAACAATAGCATCATCAACTCTTGCATAACTATACAATGAAAACAATGGCCAATACCATGCAAACATAACAAACACACAGACCACAAGAATAATTAACGTGTATGCATGACAAGCAGATTCACCCAAATATAACAGAAACTCGACATCACCCAAGGAGAACGAAACCATAATCTGATACCACTCTAATAAAAAGTAGTTTTAATATTTAATTATTTTGTAATCCTTTTACTTTTTTACTCTAAAAACGGTGAATCATCCCCCATGGTTGACATCATCATCTTGAATACTGTTGGTTCTTATAAAGTTTATTTTGGTTGTACATTTTTCTTAGGAGGCCCATTTTAGAACTCAAAAGTCCCCTAATGACCCAAGCTTACAGTCCACCAGGGTAAATATGTGACAAAGATTTACTATGATATGACTCAAATCCCTAGCTACAGTTAAGGAAGTGGAATTGACAAACCAAAACCAATGTGACCTTCCTCAAGAGCTACAATACTGTCAAGAGCTAACCAGCCACTCCAGGTGCCCAAACCTCGAGATAAATTGATGTTTCAATGACCTAGTCCCTCAGTTGCTCCCTTAACAAGGCAAGCCAGTGGCTGAGACCCTTTAGTTTCTCCCATAGGCCTACTTCCCAGCGTCTGTGGACTTTTCCAGTTAGTTCTGTGCCAACAACCCCAAGATCTAAGCGCTTTTTCAGGGCTAGGAATCAGGCCTCTACCTAGAACTCAAGCAAACATCCAGAAATGATGAATAACATAAAAACAAAGCTTCTAATCAAAAAATTGAACAAGGACTTGACCTGACCCCTCCAAACCCTAACAAAAATTTCTTCAAACATATCATAAAAATGTAATGTATAGGTCATAAATACACATTTGAGCATAGGGGTCTCATAATTATTTGAGAATCATCAAGAAGGCCTGATGGCGTCTCACAATAGCTGAATTATCATATATTAGTTCATACATTTATGAACATTTCATCTACTAACCAAAACACGATGAGAGCCATAACTCAAGTCTGTCATAAATCATGCTTATAACCAATAAATAACTAGAATAGTAACAATGATAGAACACTCATTAAATCCACATAATAACAAGCACATTTACTCATAAAATATAAGAGGAAAAGATCTCTTATTAATATTTCAAAACCAACCAAGTCAGGGACTTCCACGTACCACACGACCATAGATTGTGCTGAACCAAATCTCTCTTTTAGCTAATTACCCCTGCACCATATTCCAAGCATGAATGTGGGATCTCATGGAATGAATCAACCAAAACCAAACTAGGGCTTCCAGAGGCCAAACTGCCTCAACCCTCAACTGGTTATTCCACCTCATGGTTGGACATCACTAACCATCACCAAATCGGTCTCTACCCAAGATGTTCAGGGATCCAGAGCGGTTTTTCCAACAAAGGCTTCTTGGAATATTAACTCAGTGCACAACTGTTACTGGGCTTCTAGAGTGTTTTTTGAACCAAGGCTTCCAGGACTAGTAACTCAACCCACCAAGGGATCTAAAGCGTTTGTCCAACTAAGGGTTCCGAGACTAGTAACTCAACCCATGTTGTTACAAGGCTTCCAAAGAGTTTTTCCAACCAAGGCTCCAAAAACTAATAACTCAACCCACAACCATAAGGAACATGAGAACCAATCAAAAAACAGGGAAAACCCACAACACCATGGATATCTAGGAAATGGAAAGGCTAGGAAAATCCACTGTCAATCTAGATAATCCTCCATGACAATGACAGATCACAACCAAACAACCACACGCATATGCCAAGCATGCCAAAACTATCAAGGAAAACATACATGCACCATTATATCTGCAAAGTAATCCTATTGTAGCCGCTGAATCCAACTCTTCCTTGCTTGATCTTTGCTTCCATTTGCTTTCTTTTCCTTCCTTCCTTTAATGCTAGAATGATCGAAAGTGTCCAAGAGTATGAGAGAGAGTGAATAGAGAGAGAGATCCAACCCATAACTGAAAAAGTGTTACACTGACAAAAGCTGTGAATTGAGCCTCAAAATCCTTTTTATCATTTAGGTCTCTATTTTCTTATTTTCCTATTATTTTCCTTCAATTTCCTCCTCACATGCAACCTACGACTTTTCACCCTCATTTTCTCCTAATTTCCTTTATTTTCATAAATAAATGCCAATAAATGCCACATTTCCTTTTTCATTGTCTTTTCCAATTTCCATAGCCATAAATTAATCACCAGTGATCCCCATCACTATATTTTGCCTAACATTCAACTTGGAATACATGTCCCATGACCTTGGTTATTATTTTTGCTTTATTAAATTTATTACGTGGATTTTGACTAGGCTTGTTACAATATAGTAAGTACACAAATCGATTAAATCTAAAATACCTAATTTAAAAAACCCTAACTGTGATGTGGTAGAGGAAGTTAAACCCTAAGGTGAAATTTTGTAGGAAGAAACAAGGGTTTAAGGTAAGTATTGAATTGTTTGGATTTTTGTTTGAATTTTAATTAAATTTAAATAGGAAAGAAGATCGTAAAAAAATTGCTTGTAAAATCTATAGTAAATTTTTTATTATACAAGGTTTTTAATTTTATTTGTTTTCTTCTGAATTTTGAATAAATCTAACAGAAATTGTAAAATATTTTAAGAGTAAAATTTAAGCTTTTTTCTATCAAGGGTTTTCAGTGAATCACCATACCTTTCAACTTCTGATCTTTTGGCGGATCCAAAATATTTTGCAGATCCAAAGTGCTCCCAATTTGTCTCTTTTGCAAATGATCTCTCTTTTAATTAAACCCTAATAGAAATTTTAATTTTTTTTACTAGTAAAATAAACAATAAAATTTAAAATTTATACTATGCAAGCTTTTGAGTGAATCACCATACCTTTCAACTTCTCATCTTCTAAATAGTTATGTTGCTCCAAAGTATTCCACTGCTGCATGGTGGTCCTGGTATGTCTCTCTCACAAATTGCTTACTTGAAAGTTTGGGTAAAATAATTAAACGGTGAATACATTTTTAGTATTTAAAAGACTTTATGAAATTAGATTTCTAAAAATTGTGCTTTTTTTTTTCAACTTCTCTGCACATTGGTGCGTTTATAAAAAAAAGTGTGCTGACATTGCCGAGAGCCAAAATTTTGGAACACACCGACATGATACAATTTTTTTTTTTTTGAAATCCCAAAACGGTGTGATTAATTTTTTTAATGCAACGATGCAATTTCTATTAAAAAGTATTGGTGATCTAATTTTTATAAGAGCATTGAGTTTTTTAAATTTGTTTTTTATTTTTTAAAATCGGAAAACATGTGCATAGCAGTGTTGTTATTTTTAAATGCATTGGTGCATTTTTGTAGAAGAGCATCGATATGATAACATATTATTTTTCCAGAATGCTGGAAGCTAGTGTGGGTATTTTTTTTTCTAAATTAAGCTAATTCTATTACTGAAAAATATAGTACACTGAGGCTTTAGCCTGTGCATATCCATGCCTGAGTGTTGGGAAAAAACAACAAAAACAGAGTCTGGACTACCCATAATGGGAAACCAGTCCGAATCAAAATAAGATTGCCAATATTATCTTGCTGCCCATGCAGGGGAAACCAACAATTACGCATAGTTTTTTATCAATTTTTCAAGGAGAAACAAAAAAAAACCAAGTAACCAAATACCAGCAGTTTTTCTGAAAGCCCCGTAAAAGAAACCAGAAAGAAAAATTCCCAAAACCTGAGAATAGCAGACACATGGCAGGTTGTGTGGCCGATCAGGTGTGTGGCAGAGACGATGGGTGTTCCTCAACAACGAAGCATCTGTAAGCCTCCATGTCGACACCTGCCTGCTTTGAAGCCTCTGTGTTGTCTTCCTGTTGCGTCGGTTGTTCCTCCTCGATAAAACAATGGTAAGGATCCATGTCTTCATCGTCATGCTGATCCTGGTCCGTCTCCTTCCTAGTTTGCTTTGTCCCTGCACTGTGAGTGCTCTTCTGGACCATGGCTGGTTCTTCTCTTGTGTGGCCAGCACCTTTAGTGGCCTACTCCTCCTCGTTAAAGGTGATGGAATGGGAGCTCCCCGCAACTTTGGCTAGAGTTGTTTTGGAATGGCGGCCACCCTCAGTAGCTTGTTCCTTCTCGTGAAAGGTTATGGAGATGGTGGTAGTAATGATGGGCCTGTTCATGGAGGAACGAAAGATGAATTGGGCAGAATGGAGAGGCGGCTGTGGATTGGAAGGAATGCCACTGGGAGGCGAAGCAGGGGGCATCAGATGGAGGCGGTGAGGTCGTGAGTGGCCTCTGCCACTACGAGTGTTTGGGTAGCAACCTGTAGTCTGTTGAGCCAAAGAGGATGTGGTTTCAGAGGCCGGAGAATGAGGGGGATGAGTCAATCTTCCTCTACTTCCACCCCTGTGACTACGCATTCGATGTCATGTTCTCGGCATGTTGACACCAGGTGTATGAGAATTTCTGCCGGGATTAGGCTCAAAGTGATGAGAAGGCTCAGTAGGATTAGCAGGTGGCTCAGAGGAGGGATTAGCTGCAGAGGCCGAGTGGAAGACGAAATGGCAAGCCAGGCTTTGAGTGAAGTGAGTTCCCGGGCCTAAATCAATGCAACAAAGGATGCTGCAGTGCCTCCTTGTAGCAGTGTGAGAGCTAGGTGCTGCAGTTGCCTAAGGGCATAGACATTGCAGAGGCAGGGGATAAGAGACAGGGGCAGTGGTATGATTATCACCAGAGGTCATCTTTGCGTGGAGCCGAGGTGGGTAGTTGCAGGCTGGTTGAAGACAGCGCCAACTTAAATGCCATTTATGGCTAGTGTTAATGCATTTTTTAGACTGATGTGCTGGATTACGGAGGGCCATGTGGTATGGCCACTTGTCGTCCCATTCTGCCACCACCTTACTGTCTTTGCTGGGCACCCGCATCCAGGAAAGCTAGTGTGGGTGTTATTTGAACGCCCTGGTGCTATTAATTTTTTATACGCATTGGTGTGCTTTGTTTTGATAAGCACACCGGTTGGGTTTAAAAGCTATCTGAAATTTTAATTTCACATAAAATGACATATTAATCTCAAATTATCATTTAGGATGCATCCACATGAATTACAATAGTTCATAGTATACATTTTCCACTTAAAGTCGCCTTATGCTTGAAAAATAGTTTGAAAACTATACTGAAAATCATATTGTAGTTATATGGTTCTCGAGATTAATTTAGATATGCACAAAAAATTTATTTCTGATAACAAGCAACACCAAAATACTCTCCCCCTTTGACATCAAGGGAAAGGGGCAGATCAAGTTATTCTCCCCCTTTGATATACATTATGCTGTCCATGCTCCCCTTGAGTAAATGTTGAGTCCACAAAGATATGTTTCAAAAGCATAACGTGACTCTATAACTCAACTAAGTGAGTATGACCTTCCTATGAGAAATGAATCATACATACATCAATCACCCAACCAAGTGGGGATACACCATATTTGACTCATACACCCAACCAAGTGGGGGTATACCAATTGTTTATACATGAAAGAAATACAACAATTATTACATCATCCATCCCATGCAAAGTGGGGATGAAAATTACATAATATGTCCAATAGGACTCATTGAAATATAGATCATGGCAGAAGAAGTCATATCACACCCTCGATCTTTACATGACTTATGCAACAAATGATATAAGCATCTGAAGCCATAGCTGAAATCAACAACCATGATGCCAACAATGCTGAATGTGTGTGAAGGCTAATCCTCCCCCTGAACCTGTGCTACCTATGCATTGTCAACAAGTCATTCATCATGTCATCTTTGTCAGTTAGATAAAAATCAATGAACAAAGCATATCGTCAGACTGTAAACATAAATATCAGACAGAGAACCCATATCAGAGTTCGATCCACTGTTTTTCATCAGAAAAACATATACGCTCTTTCAACCATAGAAACCCGCATGTATACACGACTATACTTGATGACACCCGTGTATAATAACCTTCCTCTGAAAAGTAGATTTAACAATAGGATGATGCAATGACTACTCCCAGCTTTTGTATGAGATATTCAAATGTTTCTCTGGGAAGCGGTTTAGTGAATATATCAGCAACTTGTTCTTTGGAGGGAACATACTCCAATTTAACCTTTTTTTCAAGCACTTGTTCTCATAGAAAATGGTACTTAATGGGTATGTTCTTGGTCTTGCAGTGCATGACATGATTTTTTGAAATACTGATGTCACTTGTATTATCACATAAAATGGAGATGAGTGGAGTACATGTGATCTGAATGTCTTGCAATATTTGCATCATCCAAATTAGTTGTGTGCAACAAGATGCAACAACCACATATTCTGCTTCAACTGTAGGTAAGGCAATCGAACTTTGTTTCTTGCTGAACCATGACACTAACCGAGAACCCATATAGAATGCACCTCCACTTGTGCTCTTTCGTTCATCTACATTTCCTACCCAATCTACATCTATATATGCATGAAGAGTAAGGTCTGTATATTTAGGATACCATAATCAAAAGTCCTGAGTTCCTTGAAGATATTTGAAAATTCTTTTGATTGCCTGGAGATGTGATTCCTTTGGATTTTCTTGGAACCTTCCAACAATTCCTACTGCATGCATGATATCAAGTCCAGTACCTGTTAGATAAAGCAAACTCCCAATCATAGATCTGTAAGTTGGTTGGTTTACTGTTGGTGATTCATCGTTAGAACTGAGACTACATCCTGTTACCATTGGAGTACATACTGGTTTAGAATCTTCCATTCTGTACTTCTTCAAGATCTACTTGAGATATTTGGTTTCTAAAAGAAAGATACCATATTTTATTTGTTGTACTTGAAGACCAAGAAAATAAGTAAGTTCACCAAGTAAGGACATTTCAAATTATTTCTACATTAATAAAGAAAAATTCTGACTCATAGATTCTTCATTGCTACCAAAGATGATATCATCAACATAAACAACAATAATTAATAGTTTATCGTTTTCAACCTTTGTGTATAAATTGCTATCTGTAGAACCTTTTGTGAAAACTTGTTGTTGTAGATATTTGTCAAGGCGGTAATACCAAGCCCTTGGAGTCTGTCTCAGACCATAGAAAGCCTTTTTAAGATTGCATATGAGTTTTGCATCATTTCTAAGAATGAATCCTTCTAGATGTTCAATATAAACTTCTTCTTCTAAATCTCCATTAAGGAAGGCTGATTTTACATCCATTTGATATAATTTGAATTTTCGAAAACTAGAAAGAGCAAGAAACATCCTTATGGCTTCAAGTCTAGCAACAGGTGCAAAAGTTTCTTCAAAATCTATACCTTCTTGTTGAGCATACCCTTTACAAACAATTTTGGCCTTGTTTCTAATAACTTCTCCATTTTCATTCAGCTTGTTCTTAAATATCCATTTTATTCCTATAACATTTTTACCATGAGGTCTAGGAACTAACTCCCAAGTATCATTCTTCTCAATTTGATCAAGTTCTTCATCCATGGCCTTGACCCAACATTCATCTTTGCAGGATTCATTTACATTCTCAGGTTCGGTGAAGGATAGTAATGCTAGATAGCTTGAGGTCCCTGTAAGAGTTCTTCTTGTCTGTACATTAGCCCCCTTTTCTCCTAGAATTTGAGATTCTTGATGATTCTTCTAAGAATATCTAGATGGAGTCTTTTCCCTGTCTGTTGTATCTTCTTCTGGTGCTTCATTGGTTTCTACTTCTATATCATTTTGATTTGATGCGGGAAGGCATTCACCAACTTCCTCATTGTCATATTCCTCTGTTGATTTCATTTGTTCCGATTTCTGCATGCTTCATCAATTACAACATCAATGCTTTCAACAATTTTCTGAAGTATTTCATTATAACATTTGTATCCTTTACTTTTGGATGAATAACCAAGAAGAATTCCTTTGTCTGCTCTGGGTTCGAACTTACCAAGTTTTTCATCAGTCCTTTTGATGAAACATTTGCTTCCAAACACTCTAAAGTGTTTTACAGTAGGAGGCTTACCATACCAAAGTTCATATGGAGTTTGATTGCTATCTATACAAACATTTTCTTTGTTGAGAATAGTCATGGCAGAAAATGCAGCTTCACCCCAGAAGGTTGCATGATTTCCAGATTCATCAAGCATTGCTTGAGCCATTTTTTGAACTGTTCTGTTCATTATTTCCGCTATGCCATTTTGCTGAGGAGTTCTTGTGATAGAGAATTGCCTCTTTATTCCATGTTGTTAACAAAAGTCAAAGAATTCATCTGATATGAATTCTCCCCCTCGATCAGATCTGAAAATTTTTATTTTTCGATCTAATTCATTTTCAACTAAAGCTTTGAAGGCTTTAAAATTTTCAAATGCTTCATCTTTATGATTTAGTAGATCTATCCAACGCATCCTAGAAAAATCATCAATAAATAAAATAAAGGTGACTTTTTCCTTGTTGGTCCACATAAATCAGTATGGATGAGTTCAAGAGGCTTACTTGCTGATCCTTATTTTTCATTGAAGTGAACTCTTGGTTTGCTTACCGACTTGACATGGTTTGCATATGGTATATTCTGGGATGCTGATATCTGGAAGATCACGAATTGCCTTGAGCTTGCATGCTTTTCTTATTTGAGAAAAGCTTAGATGTCCCAATCTTCTATGCCTTAGCCAATTTTCATCGGTTTTGCTTAGATAGAATTGTTGTTGTCATCCTTTGAGTATGTATAAGTTGTTTGGATTTCTTGTTCCTTTGATCACGGTCTTTCCTGTATCAAGCTCACGAACCACACATTTGTCTGATTGAAACTCTTCATTTCCTTGATCACACATTTGATTGACACTCAACATGTTATGCTTTAAACCATCTACATACATGACATTTCCAGCTTTAACCTTTTCTTTAAATAAGACTGAACCTTTAACTTTAATGACAACTTGAGTGTCATTTCCAAATGAGACATTTTTTTCCTTTTCTAAAGCATTATATGAATGAAGTTTCGCTTTATCACCTGTCATGTGTTTGGAGCATCTGATCTCGACGTACCACTGATTTTCTTGTCCTTCCGCATATAGAGCTATGCCACATATTTCTGATTGAGATTCCTTCTTTCTCCATATATTGGGATTTAGTGATGTTTTCTCCTTTTGAAGTGATGGCTGAAATTCTCTCCTTCATTCAGATTCTTCATGACCAAAGCTGTTACAAATCGAGTATGCTACTTCATTTTCAAGAGGAGAAAAGTTATTATAGGAACTTTTCTTGATTCCTGTTACACTCCTTTGATTTCATGCTTCTCTAGTGATGATGGTTTTGTAAGCAACACATTGAGAAACCTTATGCCCAAAGGTATGACATGAAAAACATTTCCCATTAAAGAAGTTTCTGCGATCATAGAATCTTTTGGTATTGTTTACCTGTTGGTTGAAGCTTCTACTGATATTCATCCTTGGAGTAAATTGGGCATTATTTATCTGATGAGTAATTTTAGGCCTTTGCTAAAGATTGACATACTGTTCACTGGTCTTTGCTGCATCAAGATAGCTTCTGGTGGAGGCTAACGACTTCTATGATTGAGATGATTCTTCAATATATCCAAGACCTGTTGTTACACAGTAATTTGTCACTGTCTTCACCCCAGTCTTCCTATTGTGTCATGTGTCCAAATCATCCATGTTCATGCTCTCTGATGTTTCCAAATGACCCACTTTTCCAAAGGTTTTTGCATCATCGCGTCTTTTTTCCAAATAAACGTGCTGATGGGTGCTCCAAAACAGACCATAAGCGCTGCCACCGCAGAAGTACATGCGATTCTCGCGATGGTCGAATTTCATGTGCCAGCGCAACTGTTTCTTGTATTTTCCCACGATGACATGACTATCTCTGTTATGCAATAGCGATGTCAGCGTGACAGACCAGTTATGTGCCCGCGATGATCCAGTTTGGGCGAGTTTGTTCCAACAGTCGGCCTTCCAGATGACTCCAGACCTGGTTGTTGGCCTTGTTTATGTCGCCCTCCTTTCTTTGGCGTGGCTGTTCCGTCATTTGTGCTACCCTCCTTGGAGATAAGCTCATCCTCCCACCATTCATGGAGACTCCTTCTCCTATTTAAGCTCTCACCATTGCTATGAGCTGCTAGTTTGGAATTCTTAGTCTTTGGAGTGTTGCTGATAGTATTGTGAGCTTGTTAGATAGCTGGTGTGACAAGTGTGGGATTGTTTGAGAGCTTGAGGAAGGTTGTGAAGTGCCTTTTATCTTGTGTAAAACTTGTGAGTGATAGAGACTTTTATTAGGAGATCCATCTTCAAGAGTGAATGCTTGAGGAACATGCTGGCTGGACCCTCCTGAGAAGGCTTGTGACGTCAAGACCTAGGTTGTAAGCTTACTCTATTTAATATTTAATGCAATCAATGATGTTTTCCTATGTTTTGTATGCAATGTACTAGATAGCTCATGATTTCTTGACTTTATGAGTAAATAGTTCTTTGTTGTATCGGGTTACGTGCTTTTTTGTATTTCCTTTGCTTTGTTTCAGGTTGATTACTCATTAGGAGAAGGAAGCGGAAGTTGGAGCAGCGCAATGGAACTCCATCGACCACCGGTTGAGGTAGGCCTCCAAATTGAACTATTTAAGGAGAATCGTTGAGGGGCTGGCTCTGTCCGCAAAGGGAACACTTTCCTGCATCACAAATTGGCGACTCCGCTGGGGAAATGCTTACATGTCTCGAGCAGTTTGCTCCTTGTTTTGAACCCTTTGCTTCTGGTTCCCCCTTACACCCTGTTGACATGATCGACCCTTTTGTTAAACAGGGCATTGATGATATAGCCTGTAACCCTCGCTCGGCCGGGGGGCATGGGCATATCATCGGTGCCGTTGATTATTTTACACAATGGGCCGAGATGACGCCTACATTATCTAGGACGATCATACAACGGCGCAAAGGGAGTAGCCCCGAAACGGGCTGTACTTGAAAAAGTACTATGCGTGAATCCCATGCACTTTGGTTTGTACATACATGTGTTAGCAGGTGTGTTGTGTGTGTCTATTTTCATGTTTTTGGCTCGGTGTGAAGGTGTGATTGCCGCTTATTGTGTCTTTTGCTTCTTGTGTAGATGTTTGGTGCACTTTAGGTTGGTTTTGCTGATGGTTCCTGCTGCAGTACCCACAACTTGTCCTCTGCAGCGAGGGTGATCTACGATCCTCATGGTGAGTTGATAGATCTTCAAGGTGTGTACCACAAACAATGTCGCTGAATATAGTGCTGTGATTGAATTACTGGCCAAGGCAATTAATCTCGGTATCCATGCATTGGTTGTGAACCTGGACTCTCAACTTGTCGTCCACCAGCTCAATGGGTGATATTCCGTCAGAGACCATCGCATTTTAAGGTTGTATTTACGTGTTAAATTGTGAGAAAGGAATTTTGATTTCATTACATATCAACATATTCCACGATGATTAAACATGTTAACTGATGCATTGGCTAATCATGTATTAGACAGACATTTGCGTAACATATAATCAAAACATTATATAAGAAAGCATATAAAGCACAATAGTAGACCATAGGAATATGTATATATATATATATATATATATATATATATATATATATATATATATATATATATATATATATATATATATCGTGTGGCGCACCGAGGCGCTCAAAAATAAGTGTACATGTTCAAATAGAGTCTGTGTTCTCCGTACATCTGAGACACATGTCTCTCAAAAATCACCAGTAGGAAATAAAAACCTAGGTGTCTACTGCGGTGGGTTGTGCTCCCTATAGTGCACTGCCGCTCATGCCACCCGCCTCAACAGGCGGTGCATCCTGGGTTCCACTCCTACTGTGTGGATCTGAGACGCTCTGGGGACCTCCTCGATCCCCATGTAATCTGGAATCCCTGCTAGCAGGCCCTCAAGGTTCTGGATCACTGTCTCCATCGTATCATCTTCTGGAGGAGCCAGGGCTAGTGCTCCAACACCCTGCGCGTCCCTCCACGCCTCTGGAGCTAGTCCAAGGGGTCTCACTGGTCCTACATCTGCATACCATAGCGTTCGTCATTAGGACATGTACATGAAAAAATAAAAAACATCATAAAAATAAAAATAAAAAATGTGATCAAGTGTCTTACCGCCGTCATCCCACTGCTCTCCAGCGGGCAGCTGCATGTCAGGATCTCTGCGGAAGTCCATGCTGGCATATGGCCAATCCTCCACGAAGATCGTCTGTCACTCCAGCCACTCTCGGAAAAATTTCCCCCACGCCACTGGTCGTCCGCCACCTCCTCGTGGCATGACGTGAGCCCATCGTGTGGCCCTCGTCTCACGTGGCCTGGGTAAGTCCAAATCCATGTCTTGCAACTGCAGTGCCGGCACCCGCTCCAGCATGAGTGGGACTAAGATGGATCCATAACCAAACTGCTTCGTCTCTCCTCGATGACAGTTGGTGAGTTGCCTCTTCATGCTTGCCACTACTACCTCTGCCCAGTTAAACATGGTGGGATTGAGACACTCGAGGGCTAGTTGGAGATGGGTCTTCGAAGCCTCATGTTGGGCTTGGGAGCCCACTGCCCATGTCACCATGAAAAGCATAGCATGAAGGATTACGTCCTCCACTATTGGGATTACCACCTTCCCACTCCTTGACTTGCATGCCTGTGGGCACACTTGAGCCATCAGCATATCTAAGGTATCACCCCCGAGTCGCTGCCCCTCCAGAATGGGCCTCTCACCTCGATGAGATAGCCCGATCAAAAAATATATTTCTGTAGAATCAAACTCGATATCCCAGCCTCGGATGATAAATTTCCCATCCGTGGGATTCCAGGCACTGATCAGTAGCTCCAGTAAGTTAGGTTGTGCCCGTAGGTGTGGAGTTAGGAAAAATTTGAGCAATCCGCATGCCCGTAATGCATTTCGGCACCCTGCGTCAGCAAAAGCTTCTATATCGTTGTTATCATGCACGCATTCTTGCCAGACGAATGCCATTATAGCCTGCAGGATGAGAGTAATTGAATTAGCACTTCTTTTAGAAATTTCAACGCTGAATTTGCATAAAATCTTAAGTTCGCGGCGTCATCGTGACTGTTTTAAAAACAGATGTGATACGCAATGTAGCTAGTTCAAATTTTTCGCGATCATCGCGGAAGTACATCACTTTTTCCTGATGATTGGGGCGTGCCTTGTGTAAAATTTTATCGGCCATCGCGGACCTGATAGGGTAAACCCGCGATGACAGAGCGGCAGAACCCGGTTTTAAAACCCGCCTAAGCTACCACTTGGGACGTTCAAAACGCATGAAAAAAGCATCAAAATGAAGTGCAGGGCAACGTGTGTCTACCTGGAACTGGTTTCGGGATGAATGATGCACGGACGGGGCCGAATTTCGCTCGCCAACCTCAGTGTTCCAAAGTGCTCCACGGTAAACTGAACAGTGCTATGGTAAAAATGAATGGGTTAATTCCTTTTTATAGTGATTTTTGCAAATTAAAAAGTTACATTTTGTAAATGTGGGTTTTTTCTCATTGTTTTACCATATGGATAGTCAAAATATGCTTTTTAACTATGTTTTTATATGCATTGTTCATATTATCTCGAACGGGTTTACGTGTGATGTGTTCTTTGTGCAGGATCTCAGATAGTGGAATTACGACAGTTTCATATACACTTGATCCCGAAAAGTCATCTTTAAGCTCTTTTCCGACTTGAAACATGAAAATATGGCCGAGTTTCCCTCTTGACTCGTTAAAAGAAATGAGAGGCGGTCGCCTTTAAGCTCTTTTTTCGACTGTTTAAACATAAAAAAGATCGTCGGGCTTTTGTCATTTTAGGCTCGTTATTGGTTATGAAACGACGTGCTTCTGACCGCTTTTTTACTTTTTCAGGTCGAAGTTACTACTTACGAAAAGTACTCCTCGATCGTAATGGTCGGGCGGTTCTTTCGAGTATCATTTTATACTTTTTTCAGGCTCGAGAGACACAACTCTACGAAAAAGGACCCCCCTGGAGTTTTCTTTTCCGTGTCTTTTTCAAACTCTCTAAACATGAAAAAGACTCCGAGTTCTACCTATGTCAGACTCGTTAAACCCTAATGAAATTGGATTCATCACCATGACGAGACTCGAGCTTCTCCTTCCTAGGGCTCGTTAAAATATTACTAGGTTGGACTCAACAATAGGTTTATCATTGATTGTCTATGGCAGCTAGTCACTCTTGAACATCGACACTTTTGCTTCTTGTCGGGTTGGGACATCCATACATCATCATTTGGCCTTCCGCGGGTTTGGGTTATCATTCTAGCCTCATTCCAATCGATTCATGCTGTCTCCTTCGAGCCTCTGATCCATTGATGCCTGAATGCTGCCACACCCCCCTCCGGAGTCGTGTCGCCGATATGTTCAAGAGTATAATCCTTCTGCAGTTTACACCCTCGCCTTCTCCTCTGGTACTCTGTTTCGCCATCTACCACTTGTTCCTTATCTCGTGTCGTTGATGGGGGAAACATTATGGCCCTCCTACGATGGGTCGTCTCCTGTCTACTTCAAATCATTATCCAGGGGATTGATCTAGAGATCCCCTTTGGTACCTTAGAGCTTGCATGCCTCAATGGAAAGTTCTTCGCACCTAATGGTCGGATTTCATCATTGGTCGTCGATTGGGTGATTCCACGAGTGTTCGACTTCAGCTCCTTTTTCACACTTCGTGGATTGTGCTGGACAGTACCTTGAGAGCCATTGGCATTATTGGTGGTTTCTCTCGCGCTTGTTAACGGTTTTCATCATTGACCGGTAATCAAGCGATTTTCTATCATGCTCGACCTCAACACATCTATTTGCATGTTAGGATTTGTACTATGATTGGATGGGTTCAAGACCCCGAACTCAGCTTACATATGTTCGGGTTGCGTGGATTGGTTTTATGATTACATGACTCATTGATGGATGGCTGCGGCCATACTTGAGTCTTCATGGATGGCTGCGACCATACCTTTATTATCATCATGGTCTCATTAGCTGGGTGGCTGTGTCCATACCACAGACCTATTTCGTATGTCTTTTGGATAGCTGCACCCATGCCTAGACTACATGTAATTCATTATCAGAGATATCAGTTGTACTTGCGTGCAGGTTCTTCCGGATGGTGTTCCAGTTCAGTCAGTTTCGTAAAGCATTTCACCCCTCCCACTCTCTTGGGCTTCATACTTTAGGGGGCATCTGTTACATAGTAATTTGTCACTGTCTTCACCCCAGTCTTCCTACTGTGTCATGTGTCCAAATCATTCATGTTCATGCTCTCTGATGTTGCCAAATGACCCACTTTTCCAAAGGTTTCTGCATCATCGCGTCTGTTTTCCAAATAAACGCGCTGATGGGTGCTCCAAAACAGACCATAAGCGCTGCCATCGCGAAAGTACACATGATTCCTGCGATGGTCGAATTTCATGTGCCAGCGCAACTGTTTCTTGTATTTTCCCGCGATGACATGACTATCTCTGTTATGCAATAGCGATGTCAGTGCGGCAGACCAGTTATGTGCCCACGATGATCCAGTTTGGGCAAGTTTGTTCCAACAATTGGCCTTCCATATGACTCTAGACCTGGTTGTTTGCCTTGTTTATGTCGCCCTCCTTTATCTGGTGTGGCTGTTCTGTCATTTGTGCTACCCTCCTTGGAGATAAGCTCATCCTCCCACCATTCATGGAGACTCCTTCTCCTATTTAAGCTCTCACCATTGCTATGAGCTGCTAGTTTGGAATTCTTAGTCTTTGGAGTGTTGCTGATAGTACTGTGAGCTTGTTAGATAGCTGGTGTGACAAGTGTGGGATTGTTTGAGAGCTTGAGGAAGGTTGTGAAGTTCCTTTTATCTTGTGTAAAACTTGTGAGTGAGAGAGACTTGTATTGGGAGATCCATCTTCAAGAGTGAATGCTTGAGGAACATGCTGGCTGGACCCTCCTGAGAAGGCTTGTGACGTCAAGACCTGGGTTGTAAGCTTACTCTATTTTATATTTAATGCAATCAATGATGTTTTCCTATGTCTTGTATGCAATGTACTAGATAGCTCATGATTTCTTGACTTTATGAGTAAATAGTTCTTTGTTGTATCTGGTTACGTGCTTTGTTGTATTTCCTTTGCTTTGTTTCAGGTTGATTACTCATTAGGAGAAGGAAGCGGAAGCTGGAGCAGCGCAACGGAACTCCATTGACCACCGGTTGAGGTAGGCCTCCAACTTGAACTATTTAAGGAGAATTGTTGTTGATTTGTCCTTGTTTGTGACTAGACCCACTCTAGGGCTAGAGGGGTTGGCTCTGTCTGCAGAGGGAACACTTTCCTGCATCACACCTATCTTTATCAAAGGAGAACACTGAACTTTGATGATTTAATTTAAAGTTTCAGATGCTTTAGCAAATCTAAGATTAAGAGATTTTGTCTTCTTAAGTTCTTTTCTTAGACCCAGAATTTCACATTCTAGATTTTCATTGTGTTTTTCTCTTTTAGTGAGTTGGTGTTTCAACGTATCGATGATCATATTATTTTCTTCTAAATAGATTTTGAGTTTAGTAATTTCTTCAAGAAAGTCTTCCTCTTCTAAGGCATCCAAAAAATCATCATTGTCATAAGCCATGAGTAGTCTATAATATTGGTAAGTTTCATCTTCATCACTATTGTATAAGCCATCGCTATCTTCATGCGTATAGTAACTCCTATTCACAACCTGTTTACTATTTCCTTTTGCATATTCATTTCCTTTTTCATATTTATCTTTATGAGGACATTTGGTAGCATAATGGCCGAGTCTACCACAAGAAAAGCATTTTAAAGGTAGCTTACCTCTGAATCTTCCGGAACCTCATTGAAGCTTCTTGAAAAAATTTACCTCATCTTCTTCTTCTAAAATGTGTTCTGATTCATTGTGCTCTTCCTTTTCTTTTCCCTTTGTTGATGCTTTAAATTGGTTTCTCTCATATCTGATGGACCTCCTTTTCTCATTTCAAAGGCAGTTAGGATTCCATGGAGTTGAGTCACAATAATAGTTGGAAGATCCTGTTTTTCTTCTATGGTAGACACTTTTGACTCAAATTTAGAAGACAAAGATCTCAAAATTTTCTCAACTAAAGTGGCTTTCTTTCTCTCTTCACCTAAATTCTTCATAGAATTAACAATCTCATCTATATGTAAAAAGTAACTAGCAACACTCTCATCACTATGCATCTTAAGAGTTTCATACTGAATTCTGAGAGTTTGAAGCTTAGCGCGTTTTACCTAAGAGTCTCCTTCGTAGCTTTGAATGATTTTGTCCCATATCTCTTTGGTTTTCTTAAGCTTCATGACTTTGACAAATTCTGATTTTGACAGACTTCCCAATAACGTATTGACAACTTTGGCATTCGTTTCGTATAACTTCTTACCTGTAGAGTCTGTAGGAATTGTTGATGGAAATAGATATCCTCCTTCCACAATTTCCCAAACATCGGCTCCAAGAAATTGCAGATAGGCTCTGGTTCTTATTTTCTAATAAACTAATTTGCTCCCATTGAAGATTGGCGGGCTGATGGATCCCATGCCTTCGTGATTATTCATCTTGAAGGATCTTCCTTCAAGTGATCAAGCTTCTTTTGAAGAAACTGGCTCTGATACCAATTGTTGGAAATAATACTGAGAGGGGGGTGAATCAGTATTATTAGATCAATAATTTTTCATTTCCAAAATAGATTTATATACGCTACTTCTGTGAAGTGAAATAGCGTGTACATGCTATTGTGATTGGTGAAACCAACGTATACCTAGAAAACTTGTGATTTAGTTAATTTATCATGTGTTGATCTATAACCAGTTGTTATCGGGAAAAGTGTCTATCTAGAACTGCTCTATCCCACTAAGGTGTGACAGCGACCTTAGAAACAAACAGAGAAAACTACTTTTGTATTCTTCTTTATGAACTATAAACAAAGAGGAATAGGATGAACCAACCTGTGTCTTGTGCTAGTCCTTTGATCCAATCTCTCTTCTCTTTGACAACTTCCAGCTACCTGCTCTCTCACTTGCCCAGCTTCACCAAGTACCTGTAAGATCACAGAAGAAGGAAACTATACAAAGACATGGGTTTATATTCATAAATAACTTAGGATCAGATTTAAGTTAACCATACAAATGTAACAAGCATCAATGAAACACAAGCATGGAGAAGAAACTCAAATAGTTTTATTGATATACAAGAAGATCCAGGAGGAGTTACAACCGATGATTCCTGACCCAACATCAACCTCCCAGCAAAGAAGTCCCTTCTTCAACCCCAACAAAGCATAGATCACCCAATTCTCTGATATGTATCTCAAAACCAACAACAATTCCTTACAATGTGCAAAATTCCAGCCTTTGGATCTCTGGGATGAGGGATCCATATATAGATGTATGCAAGGAGGATGAGTCAGCCCATGATTTGATTAGTGGCTTCTCTCTATCAGTTCTTGCTTCCACTTAGAGACTGAAAGCCTCTTACTCATCCTTGGTCGAATTCAGTGAGGCAAGTGTCATTGGAGAAGATTCTGGAAGCTTCCATTGTCTCTCCACCTCGTGGAATGACTCTGACACTTGTCATTTCCCGCTCAACGCATCGTGGTAGTGCATTTAGGTGCGTTGCAACACACCTAGCTAGTGGACTCAGGTGCTATGCAACGCACTTGGCTAGTGGAGCAGCTGAAATGATCCTGATTTGACTTATTATGAGCAGTTTTTGGTGGAGAACTTCTGGGAGAAGCTGTAATTTGTTGACCTTGTTCCTTTAGGAGTTAGAACAACACTTTTAGGGACTTAGGAGCCCTTGGTTTATGGACATTTCATGCTTAGAGATGTAAGGCAAAAAAATGTCTATAACACCAGTGCATCAGTAACTTATTAAACAATGCAATAAAAACAAAATAAACCATCACACATAAGCAACACACATGAACACCAAGATTTAAGGTGGAAACCCAAAGTGGGTGAAAACCACCTGCTGATGTCATCTCTGTATTCTTTTAATAATAAGAAAATATGTTTACAATCTTGTACTGGTCCAGACTCATACCAGTACGCAGGCACCCACCTGTAGAAGGCTACAACCTTCTCTCATTTTCCAGCTTCTACTGGAAGGGAGCTTCAACCCCCTAGCTCTTGTACTAGCCAATGTGTTTACTAGTACGTAGGCGCTGGCCTATAGAAGGCTACGAACTTCTCTCTTCCTCCACGGACCATGTTTCATAAATTTTCAGAATGGATGCTCTTGGTACACAAAAATACACATGAAGGCCTCGTTTCATCAAATTTTCATACTGGACCCATCAGAAACTTTGAAATTCAAACTGCATCAACCAACAATCAGTTAATCTGAACAATCAGATCACTATCATGAGAACATTATGCTGAACCCAGAAACCTACATCATCATTCAAAACCAACTACAACCTCAAAAATCATGCATCAGAATGTATACGCTACTTTACTGAACCCAACCTGCATGTATATGCTACTTCCTTTAATCAAACTTGTGTATACCTTCAAAACTAATGAAACATAAAACTTCTGAATCAAGTCTGTACCAACCAACAATATACTGAACATCTACTGTCAATTTACAGAGCCCTTCTCACTTATACAATCAATCAATCAGATATCAAACTCATTAAGCATTTAGTTTTACACTCAGATCTAAGAAGACTTCATTGAAAGACAATAGTAAAACAACAATACTAATCAAATAGATTAGTCATATCTGAATAACATACTTTTATTTTGCATATGCTTCCTGGGAGATCCGAATTGGCGTGTATACGCAACTTCACCAAAGCGAGCCAACATACAGATATGAAAAAATTAACTCATAACTTCGATGCTATTCCGAACTTTAGAAAAACCCAGATCATGACATTCTAAGAATAAAACAGGTGTACACAATTAGATATGTCCCAACCAATATCGGATCATTCAATGATAATTCATTTCAAGTCTCATGATCCTGGTCCAACATTGAATTCAAGGTGCACAAAATATTTCAGATCAAATCACCAACATAGCTCCTGTAACATAAAATATACTTCAGATAGAAGTGTTCCTTAGAAACCATTTTCACTTGCACACCTTGGCCTTATGATCTTATCCTCCTTATATAGTTTTAGGCCTTTCTCAATACCTCAGACCAAAACCACTTAGGACCCATGGTATTCTTGGGTGGGATCAAATAGTCATTACTCCGCTCAATATTGTGGGCTAATACCATGGTATTGACCCCTGGTATTGTCTACTCTTGAAATTCCTTGATTTTCCAACCTGCACAGGCTTTTCCTCTTGCGGGACTGCATGTATACATATACATGCTTTTTGTTCTATGGACCTGCGTGTATACGCTGTTTTGACTAAGAGGACTTGTGTATACATATAAAACTGCTTTTCACCATCCCTTACCTTTAACTTCTTCATTCTGATTAGTAGACTTTAGTTCCATCTTCCTGTTCTTCTATACCAATGACCTGTTACATTTGAATGGATCTGTTACATTGTGGGTTGCCTTTCATCAAAACTGAACTAACCTGTGAGTGAGTTGCCATCAAGGACAACACCTGTATCATAATTCCAATAGGCTAGGTGGTCTGACCACCTACGAAAGGTAGTGTATGACTACTCCAGGGTATTCCACCAAGAAGAACACCCTTACAAAAGAACAACACCTGCTTTCACTGGTAAACTAGAGAGAACCCAAAGGTCTGCAATAATGACACCAGCTGAATGGCTTAGATCATATGAGAGAGAGAAGGAGGAGTTTTTAGAAATGTTCGATTCAAATGGGGATCTTGTTTTCGATGATCCATAATTATTTGACACCTATGTTGAGAAATTTCCCATTAGGATGAAAAGGAAATCTATCTTTTATGAGCTCCCATATTGGGAGAATTTTAAGATTTCCCACTTACTAGATCCCATGCATATATTAAAAAATGTTTCATTTTCTTTATTGAGGTACATATCATCGAAATAAAGTGACACATTGGCTATTAGGAGATATCTTATTTCTTCAAAAGATAAAAAGAAATATTGGCCAAGAAAACAAATTAGAGGAGAGGTTTGTCCCTCTTGGTCTTTAAAAGAAGGTGTTGTCCCATGGACTTTAAAGAACTATCATATTTATTTGGCAAAGGAAGTTATAATGAGCATGAGGGTTCCTTCTTTATATGGGTCTTCACTATGGGACTACTTGATTGTGGAACACTGCTTGTCAAGGTTGAAATTGCATGACCATTTGAACCTTCTAAGAGTACGTATGTCAAAAACATGATTTTATTATTTTTTTCCTTTTTCTGTAATGGTATCTTTTAAAATTAATATTTGTATGATGTACTATTTATTGTGCAATGTCATTATCCTCTGCTTGTGTGTGGGTGTGTGAACCATGACTTCCCCCAAGAGCTATGGCATGCCATATGTAAATTATCAGCATTTGTACATTGGACCACATCAATGAAGATTCATATGGCTGGCATTCCACGGTGACACCTAGAGATAGCTAAGATTGTTTGTATGTTTGAGAAGGAATTGCCGATGGGTTTCATTGACTTGTAGGTTCATCTTCTAATTAACCTAGTAGATGAGGTTAAATTAGTTGGGGTAATTTCTTTTCATTGGATGTTCTTCTTCGAGAGGTACATGAAGAAGTTGAAAGGTTTTGTTCAGGAAAGGGAAAAACCCGAGGGGTCTATGGAAGAGGGGTATATATCATATGATTTTTTCTATAATTCCAGTGGTTACATCAAGCACATCAACAACACACTAGGTGTGGCGATTTGGGACAATGAAAGGGATGAAGACAAAAGAGAAGGAGAGCTTCTTGAAATGAATGGAAAGACATGCATGATAAAGAGTAAGTGCAAGCGTATCATTTTTCAAATCATTACACGGTAACTTTTCACACCGAACTTCACACACACACACACACACACACACATATATATATATATGTTGGTTTTATTTCATAAGCGAATTAAAAAATTGAAGCCATCAACAAATTCATTCTTTACAATATGGATGTGGCACAATTGTGGGTCGCATTGTATGGAGAGAAGAGGAGGAAATGGGACAGTGACAAGAAAAAATTCAAATGGTTAAATGGTAGAAGCATGCCTTATCTTGATCATTTAAAAGAAAATATGCCAATGACATGACCTAACACTTGGGTTGCTGATTAAGTCAGAGAGAAATAGGGTGCATCTAGTCATTACCCGTGTGCTAAAGTGGATGCGCTAAACATAGGGATTGGGTGTAGCAACTCGGTAATTATATTCTTTTATTGTAAAACTTTAACTTCATACTGCACCTTTGAATTGTAACATATATATATATATATATATATATATATATATATATATATATATATATTTTATATTTTTAATTATGTTCGGGTTATTAGAGACGTGACACTCTGATTTTTTCACTTTTTCATAGGTGAATTTGTTCCCATTTATGTGGGCATATTGTTGGAAGGAAAAATTTCCCTAAGGTAAGGGTTGAAAACCTGAATAGATCGAAGGCAGAATATTAACAAGAAGCATACATTCAAGCAAGAAAACTTTATAAAATACCAAAGTTGGGTTTGAGAGGAGTACCCGTCCTATTTTGATGTTGATCTCGTAGGGTCCAAACCCTCTACTTCCTCCAAAGAGATTAGACCTGCAACAAAATTCATCTAAGCATATACATAGCAAGTAGTTCAAAGTGCATGCATAATAAACATGTTATATCATCAAGCATAAGCATATAAATAATGAAATATTACACATGAATGATAAAAAACATGAGATCGTAACATGTCATGAACAAGACAAAGCTTCTTTATTGATATCAGAAAATAGTAGTGGATAGATACAACTTGATCTGACCACGGCACCAACAAAACCTTCCTTTGGATTCGTCCATCCCAAACCTTAAATATCACCTCTCAAGCATGGGAAAAAGGATGCCATATATTGAAGGATGAGCACCTATGCAAGGAAACAAGCGTTTCCTATGACTGGGAGTGCAAGAGGCACAGGGAAAAATCAAACTTGATCTGGGGAAAAAAAGACTCTAATGTCGATATCCTCTATCCTTGATTGTATTAGGCCTTCCAATGAGGTGTATAAATACCACCAGAAATCAGTTGATTCAATTAGGCCACGGGTTCCTATAGGTTGGATTTTGGTGAAACCTATAAACCCTGCCTGAAAAATAGGATATTATTTTATATTTCTATATTTTAAATCATATATGCGGGTTTTGTATTATGGTACCCATCTGTGTATGAGATTTTTAAAGAGAAGAGTCACATATGGAATTCAAAATATTGTTTTTAAAAAAATGATAAAGTCTAAATGGGAAAGTGAATCCCAAGGCCATACCAGAGCATTAGAACTATAGGAGCGCTAAATGACACTATAATATATGCCCCCTAATATATGATGTCATAAGGGATACATAATGTCCGAAATGTATTAAGTACAAAGAGAGATCATTTGAGGACCTGAGAGGAGATCACCAGATTCCAACCCACTGAATACTCATAAAAGGAATCAGAAAGAAGAATCATGTCTAAGGCAGGCATACCCACGCTCAGAGATAGTAAACCATGTCCGTTGATCAATTATAGAGTGAATCCAATGTGTATACATAAGTGTACAAAGAATACTAAAGAATAGATAGTGGATCATCTGATCATAGCTGTAAAGGAACACAACAGAGCTATGTATCATTATTACATATAGAAGAAAATATGATCAATGATGCTTGAAGAATGTGTGATCACTGATGTTACATAACTTATCCTCATAATAGTACCAAGTCATATAGGTGGAATAGTGGTATTGCATAAAATTGGTTATCAACATACAGGATGTTGCTGTGATGAACTACAACATATAAGGGTGGTTGGTAACACTGACATAAAACTAAAGGAGATGACAAGTGGACCAAGATTTTGACACAACTTGAGGTCTTCATCATCTGTAAATGCTACATTTCTACACTATGGGAATAAATGAGCTGAAGTTGAGCATGTGAGAAATAGTTTGATTACCCATCATTGATGTATACTGTTAACAAACACGAGACAACTCGCCAATAATGATGATGAGAGTCAAGGTACCCCAGTACAATCTAACAAGTGTGAATAAATGTGTTGAATTCAAACACTTGAAAAAATATATCAATCAGGAGACATTGATGTATTCTCACTATCGATAGCGAAGGAGTCCGTCACCGATGACTCCAAACCCTAAGGTACTGAAAAAATGACTCTAGATCTTGTTCCCAAAGCAATATGTTGGAGTTGATGGGAAAATATCTGGTGGAAGGAAGGCATTAAGGCATCCCACATCAATGAGCACGAGCTTAATCCGTAGGCCAATAATTTGGAAGAACTAAAATGAAAAGAGATGAAGTAACCATTCTGAAGTACATTTCCAACGTACACACGATGTATCTAGTGCACAATACAAACCCTCTCAACCAAAAAATAACGAGAGATGACACACAGGTGAGGAATCCACCAATAGGGTCAAATGGAAACCAAGGTATTGCACGAATCCCAATTAGGTGCCAAAAGAATATCCATTCAAGGGGATGCTGAATTAATTATCAAACAAATTAACGGAGAGTATTCAACAAAACACCCTTGAATGAGAGCATACATAAATTTTGTGCTTGAATTTCGAGAAAGTTTTCTGGAATATGACCTTTCTGCAATTCCTAGAAAAAAAAACATCATTCCAAATAATCTGGCTTTTTTAGCCAGCTCCTGTAAAATTCCTTATCCTAATCAAGAATATGTACTGGGGGTGAAACATCGAGTAGCTATACCATATAACATGAGGTATTGGCATGTGTTTGGAAATTAAAAACAGATTGAAAATTTTCTGCAATCCAAAGATGAATATCAAGATGATAGTATTGATTTGAAATTTGAAGTAGATAGTCAAATTGTTGTACATTCTAATCTAGAAAGGAAATTAGATAATTCAGATGTAAATACACCATAGATTAAGTTGTAAATAAATTAGAATTGCTTGAAATAGACCCTTAAAAAGAAGAATTTGAAACACTCCTACTGAAAGATAATGTTTTGCCTACAGGTCTAGCTCCATTAGAAGAATTATTTGATTTCAATGATGTGGCTAAAAAGCCTAATATTGAGCCCACAGGAACAGTTGAAGAATGTAATTTAGGTACTGAAAAACACTCCAAAATCATAAAATTGTCTAAATCAATCCCAATTGCTGAAAAACAAAAATATATTGCTTTATTCAAGGAATTTAGTGATGTTTTTTCCTGGAGCTATGAAGATCTTAAAACATATGATACAAAAATTATACAACACAAAATTCCAATTAAGGAAGATCAGAAACCATTTAAACAAAAACTTCGAAGAATAAATCCAGTTCTAATGCCTTTAATTGAGAAGGAAATCAAAAGAATGTATGACTCTAAAATCATAGTTCCTCTTAGGTACTCTAAATGGGTTTCCAATATTGTGCCAACTAGGAAGAAAACATGTGAAATCAGATTATGCATATATTTTAGGAACCTTAACAAAGTCTCCCTAAAGGACAACTATCCTTTACCTAAAATGGATCATATTCTGCAAAAGGTAGTTGGATCTTCTAGGATTTCTTTATTAGATGGTTTCTTAGGTTATAATCAGGTCTTAGTCCATCCAGAGGATCAAGATAAAACAACCTTTACTACTCCATGGGGTACCTTCATGTATGTGAAGATGCCTTTTGGATTAATGAATGCTGGAGCCACATTTCAAAGAGAAATGGATATTTCTTTTGCTGATGAAATTGGCAGATTTATTGTGATCTATCTAGATGACATCACTGTATATTCTAAAACTAATGAAGAACATTTGTTACATCTGAGAAGAGTATTTGAGAAATGTAGAAGGTTTGGGATTTCACTAAATCCTAAGAAAACAGTGTTTGGCCTTGAAGAGGGAAAACTTCTTGGTCATATCATATCTAAGGAAGGTATTAAAATTGATCCTAAAAGGATTGAAAATATTATGAAAATCAATCATCCAAGAAACATTAAGGAATTTTAATAATTTATTGGTAGAATAAACTTCCTGAGAAGATTTATAACAAACATGATAAAATGAGATTCTAAAATCATATGGAACATTGAAGCTAGGTAATCATTTGACCAAGTTAAACAAGCATTGACAAAAGCACCAGTCCTTATCAGTCTAGATTTTACTAAGGATTTAATAATTTTTTTATTTGCTTCTGAACATACTGTTGCAACTATCCTTTTGCAGAATAATGATGATGGATATTAATAGCCCATTTCTTTCTTTAGCAAGTCTTTAAGGGATGATGCACTCAAGTACAATATAATTGAAAAACATGATTTCGCAATGATAAAAGAAATTAAAGGTTTCAGAGTATATATCCTTCATTCTCACATAATTGCATATGTACCAAATGCTGTAGTTAAAGATATATTGACACAGAATGGATGAAATGGAGAAAGAGGCAAATGGATTGCCATCATTCTTGAATATTATATGGAAATCAAGCCAACCAAGCTTATCAAAGGACAAGGATTAACCAAATTGATGGCTGAATCAATTTTTAATGCTTTAGATATCAACTTTGTAGCTGAATTGGATGATCAAGAGGAACGTGAGACTCCACAACTAAATGAGGTTTTCATGACCTCACCCTAGTATGAATTCCTTATTTATGTTTTATTTAATTTAAATTCTCCTCCTGGTTTCACAAAGACAAATGTTAGATTTCTGAAGCTAAGAGCAATTAAAGTTTGCATCATAGAAAATGTTTTAAATTGGAAAGATGCTGGTGGTATTCTTCGAAAGTGTCTATTGAGAGATGATGCAGAAAGAAAAATGCATGAATTCCATGAAGGTGACTGCAGTGGCCATTTGTACTAGAAAACTACTGCTAATAAGATCCTCAGAGTTGGTTTACTGGTCCATACTTTTCCCAGATTTTCATAAGAAGGTAACCTCTTGCCACAAGTGTCAAATCTTTGAGGGGAAAAGAAAATTTTGCCTCTACCTTTGAAGCCCATATATGTTGAAAGCCCTTTCCAATAGTGAGGATTGGATTTCATTGGAGAAATCCATCCACCATCCTCTTCTCAACATAAATGGATCCTTACCACTACGGACTACTTCACCAAATGGATTGAGGCCACTCCTTCTAGACTTGCCACATATGCTATTATCATCAAATTATTAGAAACCAATATCCTGTCTAGATTTGGCTGCCCAAACAAGCTTATTACATAAAATGCTACAACTTTTAGTTCTAAGAAAACGATAGGTTTATACAACAAATACCATATCACTTTGGGACATTCAACTGATTATTACCCACAGGGTAATGGGTTGGTTGAATCTTCAAATAAAAGTCTGGTAAATATTATTAAGAAGCTGTTAACAAACAACAAAATGCCATGACATAACAAGTTAATAAATGCACTTTGGGCTGATAGGCTCACCACAAAGAAATAAGTTGGCATGTCACCATACCAATTGGTTTTTGAAATGGATGCTGTTTTTCCATCCTCTTTGGGAGTTCCAGTCATGAAGCTAATTCAGGAATTGCAGGCTGAGCCAAATGACATTCAAAGGAGAATTGATCAGACAATCCAGTTGTAGCAATCTAGGGAAGAAGTTTATAATAAGGCTCAGGTCATCCATGAGAACATCAAGAAAGTTTTTGACATAAGGACAAAAGCAGATGATTTCACCTTGGGTGATAAAGTTGTAAAGTGGTATTCCAGAAGAGAAGGCAAAGGGAAGCATGGAAAATTTGACAATTTATGGATGGGACCTGATGTCATTTATTCTTTCAAAGGACATAATGCATTTTTTCTCAGAAATTTAGATGGGACAAAATTACATGGTGGACCTGTCAATGGTAGGATGCTCAAATACTATTTCTCTGAGCAATAGAAGTTTATATAGCATTTATCATTATAAATATCATTGTCTTTATTATTTGGATTGGGTGCCCTATTAACAAAAGTTGAAGCCCACAGAGAAGACCCTAAGATACTTTTGATGTGTTACATAAGTACTACAACAAATAAATCAGAGGTGGATATTGCTGAAATAGAACACTCAAGGCTACTGATCAAATTTTCTTGGCACCCCATAGGGAGAGTACCATCCCCAGCTGGAGCCACTGTTAGGGTCCTATAATTTATAGGATCTCAAGGTAATTGAGTATTGTATCTGAGGAATTTTATTTTGTAAATACTTGTCAATCTGCCAATGATTTCCAAATAAAAAAGAAATAGAATAAAAAATGAAAAGAGGGTATAAATAAGAAAAAGAGAAAAAACAAATATATTGAAAAGAATAAAAGGTTGAACCCCACCAAGAGAAAGAAAAATAAATAAAAAAGGAATAATGCTGAAAGTGTTGCAGTGTATAAATGCCACTACTCATAAATAGTTTTGCTTCATCACTGAAAAATAAAAAGTTATGTGCCGCTTGTTCAAAATGCCACAATCACTAGCTTTTAGTTTAACCATATAGTGTAATCATGATTAAACTCCTTTAAATTTATGTAAATTAGGTTAGTGAATAAAGATTTGCCCAACGTTTTAATCTGGGTAAATCAGTAGTTAGCTAGAAAATGACATTGATTCAACTATTTAATTTGGATCAATAAGAGAAATAAGGGTTAGGTTAGATAGTTTTTCATTTTGTATAAAAGAAAATAAAGTGGGTTTGCTAGTCTACATGCACCCTAGAGGAAAAAAATAAAATGATAGCTTAGCCATGGGTAGATAGATTAGATGATTTTGCAAAATATATGCATATTTGATTTTTATCCTAAGTTTGATCATATGGAAGAAAAGGCCAATATATGCGCCATAGGATAAAGTATTTCCACATATATTTATATTTTCTTTTATCCTAATTCAAGAACACAAAAGTGTAAAGGCACAAGAAGACAAAGTTATTTTTGTTGCTTATGGTTAAAGTACAACATTTTGAAAGCCTTGGGATATGTTCCTACTCCTCATCCATGACCCTCATCATCCTTCAGCCCCCCCTCTCCATCCTTCCTTTGCCGTCGGGGAGGGGGGTCTGAAAAGTTGTTTCTCCCGCGGGGCCCATCCGCTACGTGTCATCCTCTCGTGATTTCGCACCCCCCTGGCCATTCCTACTTATTGCTTCCTACCCCATCTGAAACTGTCGTTCCCTTGCCCGCATTACCTTTCCCCACCACGATTCCTCCTCCACTCTCCTTCTGCCATGTCACATAGCCGTTAAGCAAATTGAATTATTTCCTTCCCAAAACGACCATTCTACATTAAATTTGTAATTCTCGAGTAACCGTTTAGGCCTAACGATCCCACGCCATTTTCAATGGAACATTCGTTGTAACATTTAAATGCTTCTGAACCTATCGCTCTCATCCCTAACAGTGCAATTCAACCCAAGATCAGTGAGGAAATCAAGAGAATTTTGCACTTGATAGATCAGGCAAAGATTTGGGATTGGCATTTATACCAAAATTATACAAAAATCAGGGTGTATGGTTGTGAATTGGCACCCTATAAACTCCCCAAATACCTCCCAATGAGGATTTTTGCCTTGGAGTATATTAGACAGATGTTGAATTCGGATGACATCCATTTTGTAGTGGCCAAGAAGAAGTCGTAGTTCAGAATAAAAACACAAGTGGGCCGATTTGTATGTAGCACAAGGTGAGCAGGTGAAGAAGCAGATAGAATTCTTAAAGAAATGAAGTGCAACCTGAGCTTTACATGGTCTTATGACCCCTGTGGCATCATTTCAAATCTCAGAGTAGAGAATAAAAGTACTCCTTAAATTCATACTTCAAGGCCAGAAATAAAGGAGTATGCCAATTAGCTAGAATGGACAGAAAAAACTTTGTAGGAAGCTGAAGAAAAACTTTTTTCCACTTGTAGTTTGCAGACTCCTACTCCTTAGGTGAAATGAAGAAAAAGACAAAGGGAGAAAGGATCATAATCAACAATAGGAAGTGAAGCCAAAGAGTTTAGGATCAACTATAGGAAGAGAACAAAGTTAACTCCTAGAGTAGAGTTGGAAAAAGAGACTGAAGAGCAGGTTGCCATCACATTTACAGATTCAACACGTGCATTCAACAAATTCACAACATCTCCTACTGAACCTTCATCTTCACAGGGTCACAAGGAAACTGAGCTAGAATCACAGAATGTCCAAATAGAAAAAGAAAAGATAGTTTTTGACTGGTACAAAGAGATTAAGCTCAAAAATGAGATTCTAAAAAATAGTACTTATAATTAATTCTGGAAGCAGACTTCCAGCTCACAGAGTAGGTTGTTGTTAGTCTTTAACATAGAGCATGGAAAAATGTAGATGGCCTTTCTTGAGGCCCAAATTCCACAGCCAAAATCAGCAACAGACTACAAGAGCACTACTTTTGAGTTCAACACTAAAGAAATACATCCCATTGATAAAATTGAGATGCACAAGCAAACTGGCGAAATGATATCCTCCACTTTGAATAACACTGCTATGCCACTGTCTAAATTGTAGGTTTCATTTGAAAATATTCAATCATAGTTGAAGATGGAGAAAGTGTCCTCCTTGGAAAAGGACAACAGGATCAAGTCTTTGGAAGAATTGGTGGTTAAGATAGGGTATGACCCTAAAGCTGTGAATGCTTCTGAGGAGCTTATTAAAAAGAAGAACCTGGACATTACAGCCTTGAGAAATCAGCTCAAGCTGCCAGCCACAAAGGTTTCATTGACCAAGGACATTAAAGAAAGCGAAGCACAGAAAGCAGACATGATGAAGCTAATCATAGAGTAGAATATACAAATTAGGCAGATGGAGGAAGAGATGGAGAAAATGATAAAGGAGAAGGAAGAGAGTCAGAAGATGGAAATTGTCCCCCTTGATGCCATACCTATTTCTCAGCTTCCAGCAACAGGGAAAACCATTGCAGCCACTTCTTCCACTCAGACTGTGAGTGCTAAAAAAGTAACAAAGACATTGTAAAACATGTCACTCTAGAGATTAATACTTTGTAGGGCCAATTCAAAGCTCTAGAAGTGCAAGAGGCTAGAGATGAAGCTGCTTGGGTTACTAGAATGCATAAATCCCAGAGACTGTTGGAGAAATTGTAGAAGGTAGAGACATACACTTCAATTGGCCAAACCTTGGCCCAAGCCAAGGAAACCATTTGGATGAATATACTAGACTCTATGAATGAGATTTGGACTTCTATCCAAATCATATTTGAGCATAAAGAGATGATAGAAAAGGCTACAAAAACTATTGTGCAGGGAAGAGAGAAGCTGAGAGAGATGCCCACAAAAGCCTCCAACATTATCAGGTTCTTGAAATCAAAGCCCAAGTCTGAACTTGAAGAAGTAGGAATCAGTGATAGAACTGCCACCATTCTGGAAGTCAAGAAAGTCTTGACAAAGAAGAACCTCATTGATCAGTTGGAAGAAAGATGTGAAACCTTGGCTCTGCAAGTAAACATGTTCACTAACAGAATTGAAGCATTGATCCAGAAAGGACTGCCCAACATTTATGTGATGAATGAAAATTTGATCACTCAGGAAGATTGTATCATGAATATGAAAGAAATGGATAGAAGTAGCATCAAGTTCAATGGCATTAAGGGTAGTATGACAACAAAGGCGTTTTTGGAAACCATGTCAAATGATTTCTATGTATAGAATGAGTTAAAACACATTTCTACTGTGAAGCCAACTTTTGAAAATACAAAGAGGTAGATGAAATTTACCACAGGGTAACAAAAATGACAATACCAGATGAAAAGAGATGGGAAGAATTAGTTGATTTACTGGATTGAAAGATAATTCAGAAACCGTAAAACAATTGCCTTCGCAACATCCAGCATGATGGTTAGTTCAGAAAAGCAACACAATTTTGGGTTGACTAAACAATTGAAACCATCAATACAGGGCCACCTTTCCTTTCAGCTGCCTACATGGTCTATTTTTCTGCCAGGATTATATCATATTGTTTGTAATTAGGCTACTAATACATTTTTGGTTTGACAATGACATTGTAAAGGATTTTTATAATTTTCATTATAAATACTTCACTGCTTGAAGTATTAAGGGTTGATTTCTGAATGTAATTTCTTTTGCTTATTGTATTTTTCCAAGTAATGGAGCATCGATAATACAAGGACTTTTTATAGGATTCATGTGGTGTACCAAATGGTGATGTGTCTCTTTTGTTTATCTGTTTAAACATTGTTTTTTCTTTCTCTATTATTCTAAATATCTAAATTATTTAACAGAAACTGTGACGAATACTATTTGTTATTTAGAGCACCCTATTCTGGCTGTTAATAATTTTAATGTTTTCCACTGAAGTCAAATCTAGGAATTCTTAATTGCTCCTGGATTTCTAATGAACCTTACACTTCTACTATTTCACCATGCATTTAATTTTTTAAAAGATCCAAATAGTGCAACCTAGCTTGCCTTGTGAGAAATCCTTTAAAAATTGATGCAAAATTCAGTTAAAGCTATAGACTCCATAGCCCAATGGAATTATAACACTAAAATCAACCAAACAAGTCAAACAAAACAAACAAGTACAATCATAACTAGCCTAAAATTCACATAAAACAAAGCTAAATTAAACAGAGAGATCCCTCTCTGAAATTGGTAGGGCTAGATCCCAACTTCCAAAGTGGTTTTGATGTTGTCCTATGCGTTTACCCCCTTAACCTCAAAAATATAGAATGACAACACCATCCATATTGATAATAAATGCTTGGTGATCTACCTTCTTATTATCCAATGTTGCATAAATTTAAGGAATACTCTATCCAACATCTTCCACTATCTATGCCTATTAAGCATTGTAGATTTGCACTCTACCACCTTGGTGTTGTGGAAAATCTCTCCTGTGATGCTTTTCTCCACAATTCCAACAATGCAAGGGCTTCCTTGCATCACCTTTGTTATCCTCCCCAGACCAAAATCCCTGTCCTCTATCAGATGCATTGAACATATTAGGTGGTGGTGCATTCTCTTTGTTACCTGTGTCCTAAGGCCTTGTTCTCTTCTTATCCCATTTTCCTTTATTCTTCTCATTACCTTTATAATCCTTCCAAGACTTTGGCTTACGCTTTGATTGTTCATAAAAATGATTCAACTTTTTTATAGCTTCTTCCAATGATCTAGGCTCATCAAATTCAATCATGTACTTGAATGCTACCAAGAAATCACTAATGAATCTCTAAATCTTCACTTTCTCCTCCTTAAGATAAGGAACATATCTCAATACCTCTAAGAATATGCTAGTATACTCCTCATCGATCATAGATCCCATCTGCAGCTCATAGAACTCATTTTCCCTATCATCATATTATCTCTCTAATAGATACTTCTTCGTGAATAGTATCTCGAACTCAACCCAAGTCAACTCTTCCCTAATGCCTCTGATATTCTTTACATCTTCCCACCAAATGTACGCTTTACCTTTAAGACTGAAGGCAGCTATTATGGCCTTCATGTTCTTTGACTAATCATGCAACAAAAATAACTTATTCATCCCAAGCAACTAAGCTTCTGCATCTTGTGACTTCTTCATTTCTCCATCAAATGTAGGTGGTTTTTCTTTCTTGAACTCATATGGAAAATATCCCATATCACTCCTCTTGTAAAGAAGATAGAGATGATGACCATGATACCTGTTTGAACTAGAACTAGAGTAAAGCCCATGTCCACTGCCTCATCTATCAGGTGTATCTAAGAATCTTCCATCTCTAACAGTGTAATCTCTATCCAACCTGTGCCCACCATGTGACCTGCTACCATATGCTCCATTAGTCCCATTTTCTTGTCCATGACTGATCCTCAGTAATCCCTATCTCTGCAAGTCTGATGAACTCTGAAGAATCAATGCATTAACTTCTTCTTGTTTCTCCTGTGCCCTAACAAATCTCTCTTGTGATTGAATGATTCGGTCATTATCTACTTTAAAAATTCTTATCTCTGCCTTTAAAATGATTGAAGTGTATGCTATGTGAGGGGAGTACTCATCACCATGCTGCTCATCTAATCTATAGGGAGAATCTCGTGAACTGTAGTCTACCATCTTGATAGTAATCTTTGATTTTCTTCTTCCCGCAAACATACGATGTCAGATAAAACCAAATACAACATAATCAAACGTACCTTAATGAAGTTTAGGGGAGGCTATCTCGTTTGCAAGATCAATCCAGATTAGCACGATACATGTATAATCATAATAATAACAATATATCATCATCATCTCAATCATTATCCCAGTTACATGCATGATGTCACAATTATAACACCGACTAGGAACAATGCATGTATAACGATACATATAAAATCGACATACACTCATGAAAAACATACCTCAACAACAACATCATCAACTCCTGCATAACAATGCAATGAAAACAATGACCAATACCATGAAAACATAACAAACACATATACCACAAGAATAATGAACGTGTATGCATGACAAGACATTCACCCAAATAGAATAGAAACCCAACATCACCCAAGGAGAACGAAACCATACTTTGATACCACTCCAATAAAAAGTAGTTTTATTATTTTATTATTTTTTAATCTTTTTACTTTTTTACTCCAAAAATGGTGAATCATCCCCCATGGTTGACATCATCATCTTGAATCATGTTAGTTCTTATAAAGTTTATTTTGGTTGTACATTTTTCTTAGGAGGCCCATTTTAGACCTCAAAAGTCCCCTAATGACTTACCCAAGCTTACCGGTCCACCAGGGTAAATATGTGACAAATATTTACTATGATATAACTCAAATCCCTAGGTACAATTAAGGAGGTGGAATTGACAAACCAAAACCAATGTGACCTTCCTCAAGAGCTATAAGACCGTTAGGAGCTAACCAACCACTCTAGGTGCCCAAACCCTAAGATAAATTGATGTTTCACTAACATGGTCTCTCAGTTGCTCCCTTGAAAAGGCAAGCCAATGGCTGAGACCCTTCAATTTCTCCCATAGGCCTGCTTCCCAGCATCTGTGGACTTTTCCAGTTATTTTTGTGCTAGCAACCACAAGATCTGAGCCACTTTTTTAGGGCTATGAATCAAGCCTCTACCTAGAACTCAATGAAACTTCCAGAAATGATGAATAACATAAAAACAAAGATTCTAATCCAAAAATTGAACAAAGACTTGACCTGGCCCCTCCCAACCCTAACAAAAATTTCTTCAAACATATCATAAACATGTAATGTACAGGTCATAAATACACATTTGAACATAGGGGTCTCATAATTACCTGAGAATCATGAAGAAGGTCTAATGGCATCTCATAATAGCTGAATTATCATATATTAGTTCATACATTTATGAACATTTTATCTACTAACCAAAACATGATGAGAGCCATAACTCAAGTCTGTCATAAAACATGTTTATAACCAATAAATAACTAGAATAGTAACAATGATAGAACACTCATTAAATCCACATAATAACAAGCACATTTACTCATAAAATATAAGAGGAAAAGATCTCTTATTAATATTTTCAAAACCAACCAAGTCAGGGACTTCCACGTACCACCCAACCAAGATTGTGCTGAACCAAATCTCTCTTTTAGCTAATTACCCCCGCACCATATTCTAAGCATGAATGTGGGATCTCATGGAATGAATCAACCAAAACCAAACTAGGGCTTCCAGAGGCCAAACTGCCTCAACCCTCAACTAGTTATTCCACCTTGTGGTTGAACATCACTAACCATCACTAGATCGGTTTTTCCAACCAAGGCTTCTTGGAATATTAACTTAGCGCACAACTATTGCTGGGCTTCTAGAGTTTTTGTCGAACCAAAGCTTCTAGGACTAGTAACTCAACCCTCCAAGGGCTCTAAAGCATTTGTCCAACCAAGGGTTCCAGGACTAGTAACTCAACCCAAGTTGTTACAGGGCTTCCAAAGAGTTTTTCCAACCAAGGCTCCAAGAACTAATAACTCAACCCACAACCATAAGGAACATGAGAACCAATCAAAAAACAAAAGGGAAAACCCACAACACCTTGGATATCTAAGAAATGGAAAGGCTAGGCAAATCCACTGTCAATCTAGATAGTCCTCCATGATAGTGACAGATCACAACCAAACAACGACACACATATGCCAAGCATGGCAAAACTATCAAGGAAAACATACATGCAACATTATATTTGCAAAGTAATCCCATTGTAGCCGCTGAATCCAACTCTTCCTTGCTTGATCTTTGCTTCCCTTTTCTTTCTTTTCCTTCCTTCCTTCAATGCTAGAATGCTCAAGGAATGCTCTAAGTGTCCAAGAGTATGAGAGAGAGAGAATAACCCAAAACTGAAAAAAGGTTACACTGACAAAAGCTGTGAACTGATCCTCAAAATCCTTTTTATCATTTAGGCCTCTATTTTCTTAATTTCCTATTATTTTCCTTCAATTTCCTCCTCACATGCAACCTATGACCTTTCACCTTCATTTTCTCCTAATTTACTTTATTTTCATAAATATATGCCAATGAATGCCACATTTCCTTTGTCATTGTATTTTCCAATTTCCATAGCCATAAATTAATCACCAGTGATCCCCATCACTATATTTTGCCTAACATTCAACTTGGAATACGTGTCCCATAACCTTGGTTATTATTTTTCCTTTATTAACTTTATTACATGGATTTTGACTAGGCTTGTTACAATATAATAAGTACACAAACCGATTAAATCTAAAATACCTAAATTGAAAAACCCTAATTGTGGAGTGGTATAGGAAGTTAAACCCTAAGGCGAAATTTTGCAAGAAGAAGCAAGGGTTTAAGGTAAGCATTGAATTGTTTGGTTTTTTTTTTTTTCTGAATTTTAATTAAATTTAAATAGGAAAGCAGATCGTAAAAAAAATTGCTTGTAAAATCTATAGTAAATGTTTTATTATACAAGGTTTTAAATTTTTAAATTTAATTAATTAATTTTATTTATTTATTTATTTTTTAGTTTTTTTTTGAATTTTGAATAAATCTAACAGAAATTGTAAAATATTATAACAATAAAATTTAAGCTTTTTGCTATCCAGGGTTTTCAGTGAATCACCATACTTTTCAACTTTTGATCTTTTGGCAGATTCAAAATATTTTGTAGATCCACAGTGCTCCCAATTTTTCTCTTTTGCAAATGATCTCTCTTTTAATTAAACCCTAAAAAAATTGTAATTTTTTTTATTGGTAAAATAAACAATAAAATTTAAAATTTATACTATGCAAGTTTTTGAGTGAATCACCATACCTTTCAACTTCTCATCTTTTGAATAGTTATGCTGCTCCAAAGTATTCTGCTGCTGCATGGTGGTCCTGGTATGTCTCTCTTGTAAATTTCTCACTTGAGATTTTGGGTAAAATAATTAAACGGTGAATACATTTTTAGTATTTAAAAGACTTTATGAATTTAGATTTCGAAAAATCAATTAGATTTCGAAAAATTGCCCTTTTTTTTTCAATTACTCTGCACATTGGTGCTTTTATAAAAAAAGTGCACTGACATTGCCGGGCGCCAAATTTTTTCAACACACCTACATGATACAATTTTTTATAGTTTTGAAATCCCAAAATGGTGCGATTAATTTTTTTAATGCAACGATGCAATTTCTATTAAAAAGTATTGGTGATTTAATTGTTATAAGAGCACCGAGTTTTTTAAATTCGTTTTTTATTTTTTAAAATCGGAAAACATGTGCATAGCAGTGTTGTTATTTTTAAATGCATTGGTGTGTTTTTGTAGAAGAGAGTCGATATGATAACACATTGTTTTTCCAGAATGCTGGAAACTAGCGTGGGTGTTATTTGAATGCCCTGCTGCTATTAATTTTTTATACGCATTGGTGTGCTTTGCTTTGATAAGAACACCGATTGGGTTTAAAAGCTATATGAAATTTTAATTTCACATAAAATGACATATTAATCTCAAATTATCGTTTAGGATGCATCCACATGAATTACAACAGTTCATAGTATACATTTTCTGCTTAAAGTCACCTTATGCTTGAAAAATAGTTTGAAAACTATATTGAAAATCAGATTTTGGTTATATGGTTCTCGAGATTAATTTAAATATGCACAATAGAATTATTTCTGATTTTTCTCAAATGAAGGGACAAAATATCAATAATATCAAATAGCCAATTCTTCAAATTCCAGATCATTCCATATTGCTGATGAAAGTCCTCTCCCTTTCCATCTCTAGTAAGTTAAGATTTTATTTATATTTCAATTATCTAATTGACTTTTTTTAAAAAATTTTAATCCATGTCAATTTGTATAAAAATGAATCCAAATTTGCAGGATCCTAATTTAGAATTGAGTTCAGATGCATAAAATATTCCTCGATTTCAAAAACATAGTTAGCTCTTATGAGGAGCAGCATATCACAATCAGTTAGTAGATGAAAATGGACAACCTCTTCACCCTGCCAATTGGAACATGGTATCTTCCAATTGTAATACTAGATCAACGATGGTAATAATTATTTGGTATAATGTAATTTCAACAAAACAATTGCATTGACGTGCTTATTAATATCATTGATATTGTACTAATGACACTCAATATTTTTTTAAATTAGGATTCTAGTGATGATGAGCGCCCACCTACCATCTTTCAGAGCACCCCACTACAATTTCAACTCGAGAGAAGGTTGCATTAAAAGCAAGACTTAAAGAGGAAGCATACAAAAAATGGTTAAATCAACTACCCATTCAATTCCAACTACGTTTAGATTCACCAATTAGGAATGATTACAACAATAGTAGTTCTTGATCACAAGTTGAAAATGGAGAAAATGAAATAGAGGTTGGAATGGATGATTAATTATAGGACACGACTTCCATGGAGGCAATGTTGTTAGATGCATTCTAGAAAGATGATCTAGGCGATGATTCTCATATCATTGATACTCTATTTGAAAGCCTGAAATCTACTTCCACCACCCCTCTCTTTGGACCTAGCAGCAAGTAAAAGTCTACTCAGCTAGGGATAACGATTTTCCTGTATAACGTGAAGCCAAAGTTTGGCATGTCGAATGCCTATTTCTTGACAATATTGAGGTAATCGACACACATGATCAATCAAGTTCCTTATATTTTGTCACATAATCAAAATAAAAAATGGTCTATTTTATGAATGTAAAATATTGACATTGTATAATTATATTTCTCACCAATTATAGGATATTCAAAGATAAGGTTCTTTAGAGCGATAATGTCTTGTCGGGTAATTGCGAAGAGGCAAAGAAATTGTTTAAAATGTTGGGTGTTGAGTATATAACATATCATGCATGTTCGAATGATTTTATTCTATATAGAGGAGAATATGCAAACAAAGAGATATGTTCAAAATGTGGGCATGGTAGGTACCATAATTAAAAAAGAAAGGGTAAATCACATGGTCCCCCTCATAAGTTATTTAGGCACATGCATATAATCCCAAGGATTCAAAGACTCTTTTGTTGCAAAGAATTAGCTATGTTGTAGGGATGGCATGCCTCACATAGAAGTGAGTCAAGAGTTATGTGAATCCCAACAAATTTAATAGCCATGAAGCATATAGAGGATACATGGCCTGAAAAATTCAAGGATGAAGTACAAAGTCTACAACTCAACATAGCCATGGATGGCGTCAATCCATATTCCCTCTAAAACACCAACTATTTTGTTTGGCCTATAGTAGTGATCAATAAAATTACCCCCCCATGGTTATCTGTGAAGAATGAAAATCTTATGTTGGCTCTCATAGTCCCTGGTAGAAGACACGTGAAGAATATGGATGTTTACTTACAACCATTGGTATATGAATTGAAGGAATTATGGGAAGGGATACATGTGTATGGCATATGTGCTTACACCATACACGATTATCCAAGCTTAGGATTTTTCTTTCGTAAATTACATTCTTATTGATTTTTTTAGTAACAATATTGTTTCACATATTAATTTAATTTGCTGCAATTGTTCATATCTTCATGGTCGCTAACTTGCTGGCCTATATTCAATAATTTCACAGGTCTTGTAACAAAAGGGTATCATGGATGTGAATGTTGTGGACCTTCTCTGAAGGCTATGTTGGAAATAATACTGAGAGGGGGGGTGAATTAGTATTATCTGATCAATAATTTTTCATTTCCCAAACAGATTTAAATACATTACTTCTGTGAAGTGAACTAGCGTGTACATGCTATTGTGATTGGTGAAACCAATGTATACCCAGAGAACTTGTAATTTAGTTAATTTATAATGTGTTTATCTATAACTAGTGTAGCAGCAACTTATTAAACAGTGCAGTAAAAATAGAATAAATCATCACACATAAGCAAAACACATGAACACCAAGATTTAAGATGGAAACCCAATGTGGGTGAAAACCACCTGTTGCTATCGTCTCTGTCTTTGTTTAAGAATAAGAAAATCTGTTTACAATCTTGTATTGGTGCAGAATCATACCAATACGCAAGCACCCACCAGTAGAAGGCTACAACCTTATCTCATTTTCTAGCTTCTACTAGAAGGGAGCTACAACACCCTAGCTCTTGTACTAGCCAATGTGTTTACTAGTACGTAAGTGCCGGCCTACAAAAGGCTACAAACTTCTCTCTTCCTCTAGGGACCACGTTTCATAAATTTTCAGATTGGATGCTGCTGGTACACATCAATACACATGAAGGCCTCATTTCATCAAATTTTCATATTGGACCCATCAGAAACTTTGAAACTCAATTGCATCAACCAACAATCAGTTAATCTAAACAATCAGATCACTGTCACCAGCACACTGTGCTGAACCCATAAACCTGCATCATCATTCAGAACTAGCTGAAACCTCAAAAATCATGCATCAGAATGTATATGCTACTTTACTGAACCCAAACTGCGTGTATACGCTACTTCCTTTAATCAAATCTGCGTATACCTTCAAAACTACTGAAACATAAAACTTCTGAATCAAGTCTATACCAACCAGTAATATACTGAAAATCTACTGTCAATTTATAGAGCCTTACACAAGCAGTAGCAGAGATCACCCTTCTCACTTATACAATCAATCAATCAGATATCAAACTCCTTATGCATTTAGTTTTTCATTCATATCTAAGAAGAATTCAATGACAAACAACAGTAAAACAACAGTACTGATCAAATAGATTAATCATCTCTCAACAACATACTTTTCTTTTGCATATGCTACTTGGAAGATTCGAACCGACATGTATATGCAACTTCACCAAAGCGAACCAACGTATAGATATGAAAATATTAACTCATAACTTCGTTGCTATTCTGGACTTCAGACAAACCCATATCATGACATTCAAAGAAGAAAACAGGTGTACACATTTAGATCTGGCCCAACCAATATCAAATCATTCAATGATAAGTCATTTCAGGTCTCATGATCCTGATCCACATTGAATTCAAGGTGAACAAAATATTTCAGATCAAATCACCAACATAGCCCCTGTAACATAAAATATACTTCATATAGAATTATTCCTTAGAAACCCTTTTCACTTGCACACCTTGGCCTTATGATCTTTTCCTCCTTATATAGTTTTAGGCATTTCTCAATACCTTAGACCAAAACCACTTAAGACCTGCGGTATTCTTGGGCGGGATCAAATAGTCATTACTCCGCTCAATATTGTGGGCTAATACCATGGTATTGGCCCCTAGTATTCTCTACTCTTGAAATTCCTTGATTTTCCAACCTGCACGCGCTTTTCCTCTTTTGGGAGTGCATGTATACGTATAGGAAATTTTTGTTCTATGGACTTGCGTGTATACGCTGTTTTGACTAAGAGGACGTAGGTATACATCTGAAACCACTTTTCACCATCCTTTACCTTCAACTTCTTCATTCTGATTAGTAGACTTTAGTTCCATCTTCCTGTTCTTCTGTACCAATGACCTGTTACATATGAATGGATCTGTTACACTATGGATTTCCTTTCATTAAAAATGAACTGAAATGTGAGTGAGTTGCCATCAAGGACAACACTTGTATCATAATGCCAACATGATAGGTGATTGGACCACCTGCGAAAGCCAGTGTATGACTGCTCCAGGGTATTCCTCCCAGAAGAACACCCTTACAAAAGAACAACATCTGCTTTAACTGGTAAACCAGAGAGAACCCAAAGGCCTGCAATAATGACACCAGCTGAATGGCTTAGATCATATTAGAGAGAGAAGGAGGAGTTTTTAGAAATGTTCGATTCAAATGGGGAGCCTGTGTTTGATGATCCATAATTATTTGACACCTATGTTGAGAAATTTACCATTCGGATGAAAAGGAAACCTATCTTTTATGAGCACCCATATTGGGAGAATCTTAAGATTTCCCACTTACTAGATCCCATGCATATATTAAAAAATGTTTCATTTTCTTTATTGAGGCACATATCATCGAAATAAAGTGACACATTGGCTATTAGGAGATATCTTATTTCTTCAAAAGCTAAAAGGAAATATTGGCCAAGAAAACAAACTAGAGGAGAGGCTTGTCCCTCTTGGTCTTTAAAAGAAGGTGTTGTCCCATGGATTTTAAAGAAATATCATATTTATTTGGAAAAGGAAGTTATAATGAGCATGAGGGTTCCTTATTTATATGGGTCTTCACTATGGCACTACTTGATTGTGGAAGACTGCTTATCGAGGTTGAAATTGCATGACCATTTGAAATTTTTAAGAGTACGTATGTCAAAAACATGATTTTTTTTTTCCTTTTTATGTAATGGTATTTTTTATAATCAATATTTGTATGATGTACTATTTATTGTGCAATGTTATTATCCTTTGCTCATGTGTGGGTGTGTGAACCATGACTTCCCCCAAGAGCTATGGCGTGCCATATCTAAATTATCATCATTTGTACGTTGGATCACATCAAAGAAGATTCATATGGATAGCATTGCACAGTGGCGTCTAGAGATAGCTAAGATTGTTTGTATGTTTGAGAAGGAACTGCCGATGAGTTTCATTGACTTGCAGGTTCATCTTCTAATTCACCTAGTAGATGAGGTTGAATTAGTTGTGGTTATTTCTTGTCGTTGGATGTTCTTCTTAGAGAGGTACATGAAGAAATTGAAAGGTTTTGTTCAAGAAAGGGAAAAACCCAAGGGGTCTATGGCAGAGGGGTATATATCATATGAGTCTTTCTATTATACCAGTGGTTACATCAAGTAGATTGACAACACACTAGGTGTGGTGATTTGGGACAATGAAAGGGATGAAGACAAAAGAGAAGGAGAGCTTCTTGAAATGAATGGAAAGACGTGCATGATAAAGAGTAAGTGCATGCTTATCATTTTTCAAATCACTACATGGTAACTTTTCACACTGAACTTCATATATATATATATATATATATATATATATATATATATATATATATATATATATATATATATATATATATATATATATATATATATATATATATATATATATATATATAGATATATATGTTGGTTTGAATTCATCAACAAATTCATTCTTTACAATATGGATGTGACACAACTGTGGGTGCATTGTACGGAGAGAAGAGGAGGAAATGGGACGGTGACTAGAAAAAATTCAAATGGTTAAATGGTAGAAGCATGCCTTATCTTGATCATTTAAAAGAAAATATGCTAATGACGTGACCTAACACTTGGGTTACTGATTAAGTCAGAGAGAAATAGGGTGCATCTAGTCGTTACCTGCGTGCTGAAGTGGATGGGCTAAACATAGGGATTGGGTGTAGCAACTCGGTAATTATACTCTTATTGCAAAACTTTAACTTCATACTTCACCTTTGAATTGTAACTTCTATATATATTTTATATTTTTAATTATGTTCAGGTTATTAGACACATGACACTGTGATTTTTTCACTTTTTCATAGGTAAATTTGTTTCCATATATGTGGGCAGGAAAAACTTCCCTAAGGTAAGGGTTGAAAACATCAATAGATCTAAGGAAGGCTATTAACAAGAAGCATATATTCAAGCAAGAAAAATTTATAAAATACCAAATTTGGGTTTGAGAGGAGTACCTGCAGGTCCTATGTTTGATGTCGATCCCATAGGGTCCAAACTCTCTACTTCCTCCAAAGAGATCATACCTGCAACACAATTCAGATAAGCATATACATAGCAAGTAGTTCAAAGTGCATGCATAATAAACATGTTAGATCATCAAGCATAAACATATAAATAATGAAATATTACACATGAATCATAAAAAACATGAGACCGTAACATATCAGGAACAATACAAATCTTCTTTATTGATATTAGAAAATAGTAGTGGATAGATACAACTTGATCTGACCACAAGACCAACGAAACCTTCCTCTAGATTCGTCCATTCGAAGCCTTAAAGATCACCTCTCAGGCATGGGAAAAAGGATTCCATATAATGAAGGATGAGCACCTATGCAAGGAAAAAGGGTTTCCTATGAATGGGAGTGCAAAAGGCACAGGGAAAAATCAAACTTGATTTGGGGAAAAAAATAATATAATGTCGATATCCTATATCCTTAATTGTATTAGGCCTTCCCATGTGGTGTATAAATACCACCAGAAATCAGTTGATTCAATTAGGTCACGGGCTCCTATAGGTGGGATTTTGGTGAAACCTATAAACCCTGCCTGAAAAATAGGATATTATTTTATTTTTTCATATTTTAAATCATATACGCGGGTTCTGTATTATGGTACCCATGTGTGTACGAGCTTTTTAAAGAGAAGAGTCGCATATGGAATTCAATTTTTTTTTTTTAATAAATGATAAAGTCTAATGGGAAAGTGAATCCCAAGGCCATACCAGAGCATCAGAACTACAGGAGTGCTAAATGATGCTATAATATATGCCCCCTAATATATGATGTCATAAGGGGTACATGATGGAAAAAATGTATTAAGTACAAAGAGAGATCATTTGAGGACTTGAGAGGAGATCACCAGATTCCAACGCACTGAATACCCGTCAAAGGAATCAGAAATAGGACTCATGTCTGAGGCAGGCATACCCATGCTCAGAGATAGTAAAGCATGTATGTTGATCAAGTATAGAGCGAATCCAATGTGTATACATAAGTGTACAAATAATACTAAAGAATAGATAGTGGATCATCTGATCATAGCTGTAAAGGAACACAACAGAGTTATGTCTCAATATTACATATAGAAGAAAATCTAATCAATGATGCTCGAAGAATGTGTGATCACTGATGCTACATAAATTATCCTCATAATAGTACCAAGTAATATAGGTGGAATAGTGGTATTGCATAAAATTGGTTTTCAACATACAGGATTTTGTTGTGATGAACTGCAACATATAAGGGTGGTTGGTAACACTGACATAAAACTGAAGGAGATGACAAGTGAACCAAGATTCTGACACAACTAGAGGTCTTCACCAATTGTAAATGGTACATTTCTACACTATGGGAATAAATGAGCTGAAGTTGAGCATGTGAGAAATAGTTTGATTACCCATGATTGATGTATACTATTAACAAATGCGAGACAACTCACCAATAATGATGATGAGAGTTAAGGTACCCTAGTAAAATCTAACAAGTGTGAATAAATGTGTTGAATTCGAACAATGGAAAGAATCTATCAATCAGGAGACATTGATGTATTCTCACTACCAATAGCGAAGGAGTCCGCCACTAATGACTGCAAACCCTAAGGTACTGAAAAAATGACTCTAGATCTTGTTCCCAGAGCAATGAGTTGGAGTTGATGGGAAAATATCTGTTGGAAGGAAGGCATTAAGGCATCCCACATCAACTAGCACGAGCATAATCTGCAGGCCAATAATTTGGAAGAACTCAAATGAAAAGAGATTAAGTAACCATTCTGAAGTACGTTTCTAGCGTACACAAGATGTAGCTAGCACACAATACAAACCCTTTGAACCAAACAATAATGAGAGATGACACAAAGGCAAGGAATCCACCAATAGGGTCAAATGAAAACCAAGGTATTACACGAATCCCAATGTGAGATAATGTAAGTTAACGTCAAGAACAAGGGAAACCACTCAGTCAAAGACCCATGATACTGATCAATGCTGAGCACAAGGTCACCTATCAATGATGTAAATAGGGCCAGGGTGCGGTTCTAGGCCTACTCTCAGAGTCGATAAGAGCAAATCCACCAGTAAGAAGTCAATGGATACCTTAGCTAGCACAAGCAAAGGACCAAATAATTGTTGTGATACTGAAGATAAATTGACAGATTAGGTATGGCCGACTGAAAATGAGTCAAGAGACACCTTAAAATGGACGGCATAGGTTGAATTACCTTGAACCAAAGCATGAATCAAATGTGACTCTATCGCAGCATAAAATAACTTTGTATAAGCTTGAAATGTAGGATGCATTAACAAACTATACATATGATTGGTAGAGATAACCAACCAGAGGAGGACTACTCAAGAACAAGGTTATGGCTCTCCTAAAAGTCAAAATAAGTCCCATCCCAATGGAGGAAAGACTTATTTTGAGTGATTTGTTCAAGGGTGTTAAAATTGGAAACGAGGGAAAAACTTCATGTGGGTCATCTTATTCATGGTTGATAATACTTTTATTAGATTCCTCTCATTGAGAGGTGTAGGATTGATATAAAGATCATCTAATTCTGATAAGTATTCATGGAGATATGAATTTATTTTGATTATGGAATTATTATCAAGCCGACCTACAACTCATGTAGGCTCAGAAGCCCAACAATTGCATCTATTCAAACACCAACGTTGTGTATAAATATAAGAGGACTTTTTCCTCATTTTCACTCACTCTTATCATCACATATCTCTCTCTCTCTACTGCGCAGAAATGAGTCTCTTCTCTACTACGCAGAAATGGGTCTCTCTCTCACACATGTGAAGCCGGAAGCTGTTGAACCTGAAGCTGCAACTGCAGATCCAAATATTGACTTGCGTGGCCTAGAAGATCTCCTCTTTGGAATTGCACTGTAGGTCCATCTAGATCTCCTCTGAAAGCCGCAACTTTTTGTGGTGGAATGAATTCAATCTGACGAACAGTTTGCAAGATACTGACTGCCCTAGTTTGAAGCCAGAAACTGTTGAAACTGAAGCTGCAACTGCAGAAGTAAAGATTGACCTACGTGGCCTAGAAGATCTCCTCATCTGAACTGCGATGTAGGTTTATCTGAACCTCCTCTGGAAGCCGCAACTTTTGGTGGTGGAATGAAGTCAATCCGACGGTCGGTTTGTGAGATATCGTCTACCCTAGTTTGATAATGAAGCCGCTAATGCTGATGCTGCTGATCTAAGGTTTGCTACTGCTGATATGAATCAGATTTATTGTACTATTTCTCTCTGCTGAATTATTGAAGATAAAAGAAGATTTGATCAAAGGGTTTCCCCACACATTGTGGGGTTTGTCCCTGGCTAGCCGCCACATCTTATGTCTCTTGTCTTGGCTTGTTTTCTGTCGATCGTTTAATGTTCTATCTGCACTTTACTTTATGTACATGTGATTGCTAATCTGTGGAATATAATAAGAAAAAGAAGTAAACTGTTATAAGCATAGAACATACCATAACTTAACATGGTACCAGAGCTGAGGTGAAGACAAAGCCCGAGAGAGCAAGAGCAATCACCGAAGAGAAGATTGGCAAGGCTATCCTAAAAGAACTATGGGGTCCTCAACACTCTTTCCCACAGAAGACAAGCTCTATGAGAAAGATGACTATCAGCCATGAAATATGTATATCGATCTAACCCTAGAAGATCTAGGAGTGTTGGACCATGTAAGAGGCAATATTGTTGAGCCTCCATCAAATGCATCCGCTGCTGCATGGAACAAATGGAAAACCGAAGAAGACAAAATAGAAGATCATCCAGGACTCTATCGACAAGAACTTGGTGGCCTACATCTCTGAACTGGACACCTCCAAGGAAATCTACGATAGACTGGGAAATGGCACTCACGACTCTTGGAGGATTACCATCCAAATGGTACGTGTTCAGGACTACCCTTCTGAACTATAATGTAATTCCTGGTTTCAAGGAATTAATGGCTAGATGCATTCAAGAAGAAACAAGGGAAGAAGAGCAAGAAACGCCCATGCCTAAAGGTCCTCCTGCTGCCTTTTCTTCTCATGCTAAGAAAAGAAATAATTCTGGTACTAAATCAAAAGGAAAGGCTGGACCTAAGGGTGGAAGAAAAGGACGATGTTACATCTACGATAAAGCAGGTCACTATGCAAGGGAGTGCCCTGATAGAAAGGACTCACACCGGGACGATGATCAAAATCCATCTGATGGAAAATCAAAGGAATGACAAATTTAACAGCAACGGTAAGAGGAGAGCTGGGGATCGAGGAAGAGGACAACCATTCAAGAAGGCTAGAATGTCTAGGATGTATTAAATGCACCTGACCTCAAAAAGAACCTAGTGTCCATCTCGGCAATGGAAGACAAAGGCTACAAGGTAACCTTCAGCAATGGCAAGGTATGTATATGGAAAAATAATGTTAAAGATGCCTTTACTCATGGGTTTAGTGTTGATTAATTATATCAAGTCGATGGAAGTCCGCTAGGTGTCATGTCTTGTGACACAACTCTTGAGTCCGAACTTTGGCATCAGAGGTTTGCCACCTTCATTACAAAGCTCTACCCAAGTAAGACAGATGGTAACAAGGATGCCCGAATTCCAAGTAGAGAAAAAAGGTGTCTGTCTGGGATGTGCCAAAGGAAAGCTCAAAAGGGGACCATTCCCCTCAAGCCAAAGTAATACCTCCGATATATTACAGTTGGTTCACTCAGGGATATCTGAGGCTAGCATTAAGAAGGAGACTACTACACCACGTACTCCTAAGCAGAATGGTGTGGCGGGAAGGAAGAACCGCACGATTGTGAAAGCTGTCTGGGACATGCTACATGATCAAAAACTTCCGAAATTTCTATGGGCTAAAACTACAAACACTGCCGTATATGTACAAAATCGATGCCCTCATCAAGCATTGGGTTCCAAGACTCCTGAAGAAAAGTTCACCGGTAAGAAACCTGATGTATCTCATTTTAGAATTTTTGGAAGCCCTGTATATTTTCATGTGCCAAAAGAGAAAAGAAACAAATTGGGTGCATCTGGAAAGAAAGGAATTTTCGTGGGCTATGGTGAAAATACTAAAGGCTATAGAATCTATGTAGCCGGTCAAAGGGAAGTCGTAATTAGTCATGATGTCACCTTTGATGAAGATATGGCTCTCATCAAGGTGAACAATCTTCCAACTTTGAGGAGCTCTCAAGAAGCCGACACCAGGGAACTGAAAGAAAAGGATGATGGATCAATGCCTGATGTAGAAGAACCCATGGATCCACATGAGCCTTCCTCTTCTAGGAAGAGGCCTTCATGGCTTAGGGGGATACTTGATGATGCTGAAGGACATGCTGCACTCCGAGGAACCTTCCGTGAAAGTAAGAAACCTAATAGGTATCAGGGATACCTGACCATCATGAGCACGATCATACAAAATGAGCCTCCATCATTCTCAGATGCCGTCAAGCATCAAGTATGGAAGGATGCTATGACCAAAGAATATGAGTCTATTATGGAGAATGATGTCTGGGAAGTAGTTCCCAGACCCTAGGACAAGACCATTGTCACTTATAAATGGCTTTACAAGATAAAGCATGTAGCAAATGAAAGTATGGAAAATTTTAAGGCTCATTTTGTTGCTCGTGGTTTCTCCCAAAAGGAAGGTATAGATTATGATGTGATATTTGCACCTGTTGCCAGATATACGACCATCTGCTTGATCATAGCCCTTGCAGCTTCACAAGGATGGAACCTACATCAGATGGATGTCAAGACCACGTTCTTGCACAATTCTATCAAAGAAGAGGTCTACGTGGAGAAACCCGAAGGATTTGAGATTTATGATTGAAAATCTCATGTATGCAGGTTGAAGAAGGCTCTCTATGGGCTGAAGCAAGCACCCCGAGCATGGTATGAGAGGATCGAAAACTACTTGATGAAGCTGGGATTCACTAGGAGTGAAGCCGATCCTAACCTTTACTTTAAGGTTGAAGATGACAAGCCTCTCATACTGGTGCTGTATGTGGATGACCTCTTTCTAACAGGTGCAGACCCTCTCATTCACAAATATAAGAGGGAGTTGGCTTCTGAATTTGAAATGAAGGACCAAGGACTTGAAGTATGGTAGAAGCCAAGGGAAATTTTCCTATCTCAATGAAAATATGTGGTAAAGATATTGGAAAGATTTGGTATGATGGACTGCAAGCCTGTGACTACCTCGAGGATCTTAACTTTTATAAGTTATATGGAAGTGATGTCGGACTAGATTTGGGAAATGCCTCTGAGTTTCAAAAACTCATTCGCGTTGATGTTCTTGGTGAACGTCCGTCCGAACATATGTTTTACAGTTAGCACTGTGAGATCATATTTGGTTGAGCCTCACTGTATTGATGCCAAGAATCTTCTAAGATATCTTCATGGCACAATTACTAATGGATTGAGATACACTACTGGAAATATGAAACTGCATGATTATTCAAATGCTGATTAGGCAGGTAGTGTGGAGGATCACTGGAACACTTTTTAGTGCTGTTTCTCTTTGGATTCTGCTTCAATATAATGGATGAGCAGGAAGCAGAAGTCAGTTTCCATAAGCACCACCGAGACCGGATACATATCTATGAGTATGATCTCGTATGAAGCTGCCTGGTTGGGGAAGCTCTTCAGTGAGCTTTTTGAACACATACCATTGTGATTCTCTGTAACAACCAGAGGTGGGATTCGATTATTGAGGAATCCCGTATTCGTCGATTGCTCCAACAGAAAGACATCATCTGGGATATGGTAAGTCGATGAGCAAGGAGGCTCCATCGCATTAAGATGATGTACAGGTCGATACACCTTGTCAAAGCCCCGAGGAAAGATCTAATCTGTGATTTTCCCAAACAACTTGGAGTCGTCAAGAAACCCTTGTACAAGGGTCCTACATGTTGCATACATTGAGCTCTGGGAGCTCTAAGGGCTTGCGATTCTTACTGGAGCAACATACGACCACAAGGTGACTCACCCTCCCCTGGTGGTGCGCACTGGAACAAGATGACTCACTCTCTTGTGGGACAAGATGATTCACTCTCTTGTGGAACAGGATGATTCACTCTCCTGTGTAGCAGGATTGATGTGTTCTCCTGTGAGGCCTGGATTGATGTGTTCTCCATGGTGATTGTAGTAGGATTGATGTGTTCTCCTGTGAGGATAAGATTGATTAGTTCTCCTGTTGAGGCATCCTACCCATGCAGTCTGGGACTCATGGGAAGTACCTCTCATCTGATCAATGAGCAGGGAAATGAAGTTAGGGACCATAGTAGTACCGATGGATGCATCGTTGTATCTACCGTACTCCCTACGCTAGGATGACCTTCATTAATCTGGGATCAATGATACTGGTCTGGGACCAATGGCAGGAGTTGTACCATACTATGACGCTGACTTCGGGTTGGTTGAGACTGGTCTGGGACCAGTGGTACATACTCTGAGATTGACTTCATGTCAGTAAAGTACTGGTCTAGGACCAGTGAGAGTGGTACATACTATGACACTGACTTTGGGTCAGTTGAGACTGGTCTGGGACCAGTGGTACACTCTCTGAGACTGCGATACTGGTCTAGGACCAGTGGTAGGAGTTGTACCCTACTATGACGCTGACTTCGGGTTGGTTGAGACTGGTCTGGGACCAGTGGTACATACTCTGAGACTGACTTCGTGTCAGTGTAGTACTAGTCTGGGACCAGTGAGAGTGGTACATACTATGACGCCGACTTCGGGTCGGTTGAGACTAGTCTGGGACCAGTGGTACACTCTCTGAGACTGCGATACTGGTCTGGGACCAATGGTAGGAGTGGTACTTACTATGAAGCTGACTTCGGGTCGGCTGAGACTAGTCTGGGACCAGTGGTACGCACTCTAAGATTGACTTTGAGTCAGTGGAGGATGATACTAGTCTAGGACCAGTGGAGTTGTACTCACTATGACGCTAACTTCGGGTTGGTTGAGATTGGTCTAGGACTAGTGGTACATACTCTGAGACTGACTTTGAGTCAGTATGATACATCCTCGATCATTTCTTCTTCTTCATAATTCGGACAAAAGCATAGCATAACAGAACAATGCAAGAGCAGAGCAGAACAGAGCAAGACAATACCAATCAATACAGGGCAGAACAAGACAAAGCAGGACAGGAAGAATAGAGCAGAGCAGGGCAAGGGTCAGGCTGTACAGGGCAGTGCATTTGATGGATGAATAGTAACGACCGATAGACAGGTTGTAGATGAAGTTCTCCCTGGTTGAGAGGGAGTGTTAAAATTGGAAACCAGGGAAAAAATTCATGTGGGTCATCTTATTCATGGCTGATAATATTTTTATTAGATTCCTCTCGTTGAGAGGTGTAGGATTGATATAAATATCATCCGATTCCGATAAGTATTCATGGAGATATGAATTTATTTTGATTATGGAATTATTATCAAGCCGACCTACAACTCATGTAGGCTCAGAAGCCCAACAGTCGCATCTATTCAAACACCAACGCTGTGTATAAATATAAGACGATTTTTTCCTCATTTTCACTCACTCTTCTCATCACATATCTCTCTCTCTCTACTGTGCAGAAATGAGTCTCTTCTCTACTGCACAGAAATGGGTCTCTCTCTCACACATGTGAAGCCGGAAGCTATTAAACCTGAAGCTGCAACTGCAGATCCAAATATTGACTTGCGTGGCCTAGAATATCTCCTCTTTGGAACTACTCTGTAGGTCCATCTGGATCTCCTCTGAAAGCCGCAACTTTTGGTGGTGGAATGAAGTCAATCCGATGAACGGTTTGCAAGATATCCACTGCCCTAGTTTGAAGCCGTAAACTGCTGAAACTGAAGATGCAACTGCAGAAGTAAAGATTGACCTACGTGGCCTAGAAGATCTCCTCATCTGAACTGCGCTGTAGGTTCATCTGAACCTCCTCTGGAAGCCGCAACTTTTGGTGGTGGAATGAAGTCAATCCGACGGTCGGTTTGTGAGATATCGTCTACCCTAGTTTGATAATGAAGCTGCTAATGATGATGCTCTTGATCTAGGGTTTGCTACTGCTGATATGAATCAGATTTATTGTACTATTTCTCTCTGCTGAATTATTGAAGATAAGATAAGATTTGATCAAAGGGTTTCCCCACACATTGTGGGGTTTGTCCCTGGCTAGCCGCCACATCTTGTGTCTCTTGTCTTGGCTTGTTTTCTTTCGATCATTTAATGTTCTATCTGCACTTTACTTTATGTACATGTGATTGCTAATCTGTAGAATATAATAAGAAAAAGAAGTAAACTGTTATAAGCATAGAACATACATAAATTAACAAAGGGAGACATAACGGACTCTTGTTACCATCAAATATGGAAGTAAATGTCTCGTTCCCGCTCTTTTTTTTTTTTTTTTTTTTTTTTTTGTCTTTTTCATATTTAAAGCCTGAAAAGGAATAAAAGAATGCCTATAGTATAGTGGAAATAACGAGTGTTAAGGGTAGATTCACTAGTTCCTGGTACTAGAACATTCCTATGCTCAAGGCAAGGTGGCGAATACTGGTGGTCAACACCCAAAGGAATGTTGTTTCCATAGATAAATTCAAGGCTCCTTAACTCAACTCACTATAGATCATCTCACCTGCTTTCCTGCGCAAGTTGATCTTGTATTTTATTTCCAAGTCCATGGTAGACAAAAGCCTAGTTTGGCATGGGAATCAATGATATGCTATCTATGATAGCATTTCATCCCTAATCTTCTTGTTCCTCTCCTATGTCATCTGCCCTTCCTCCCATTTAGGGCCTGGTGCTGATATGCTTCCTAATGAGCCAAGAATTGCTACCTCAGTTAAACTAGAGGTGGAAACCTGGGTATTATAGGAGCACTTGGAAACCTGGTTGGTCCAGATTTACCTTGGTCAATTTGACCTCAATCTCTTCCTCATTTTGTTCCCACAGTTTGGCCTTTTTGGTTGATGTTACATCCTCCATCACAATGTCTCCAGCCTCATCAACACTCCTTTTCTGGACTTTCTCTTTTGTGGATGGTGTCTCAACCTTCATTTATGTATTGATAGGATAGGAGTCCAAATTAGCTTTCCATTCCAACTCAGGTTTAGACTCATGTTCATAAGAATAAGCATTAATTCTTTCCTCCTTTTAGATATAACATCATTGGGATCATAGTGTCAAAATTTCCGTATTTCAAAATTAAAATCCTTTAACATATCTTAAACTTGTTTGAAAGATTGCCTAGTGTTCGAAAATGAAAGGGCCCACCATTCTTCCAAGATTAAACATGTAACCTTTCTTAGCAGGGACAAAGTGGATATGACCAACATTTAAAATATGCTTGATAAAATCTAGGGAAAATATCCTTATAGGAATAAACACAAGTAATTGATATGGGTGAAGTTCACGCCCATACACTCTGATTTTAGTATAATCTTCAAATAGGTACCAATCACCTACCATGGTATCCTTAATCAGTTGAAGGATCTCCCTTTGTTGAGGCAAGACTCTAGGGGGAGAGACATTGTTGATTATCTTATATGCATTAGACATAAAGGTGGAAATAAATTGGTAAAACCCTTCATTGTTGGACTTCTTCTGCAAGGCACTATCCCAATCAACTACATATTTTCTTTTCTTGTTAGAGTCCATGATTCTCAGGCCTAGGATGTCAAATTCTTCTACATGAGTGTACAAGAACAGGTATACTAGTATGGATTAGTATTTGAAATAGGAGGCAAGGTAAAAATGGTTAAAATGAAACTTTATAGCTTCAACAAGAAATGTAGGAATGTCAAGAACAGTGTCAGGCTTCATCATTGAATGCAAGAATCCTAGGGATGCTTTGGTGACATTTTTTGTTTCATCCTCACTCAACAACAACAAAATTATGACCAAGATGGGTTGTGTAGTTTCTGAAAATAAGGAAATTGGGAATGCTTCTAAGATTGGGGGCAGTTGAGCATTGGGAGATGAAGTTCGCTGGAACAGGGCTTGTCTTTTTGCAACTGAGAGTCCATTGTAATTAATAGTAAGGGTGGTCTCCATGAATTTCTCCAGGTTAGGGGATTTTGGGTAAACAAATGTGTATTGGATCAATTATGGGGTGACTTCTAGAATTTTCTCCTCGGTAGATGAAGTGTAGCAATTTTTCTCCCCGATATAGGCGGCCATAAGGTAGGACATGAACTCAGGGAAACGGTACATAGATGGGGTGATAAGGTAGTATAATCTAGATTCGACAATTCAAAATGGGTCTTCTTTGCTCAAATAGTTTCTGTATAAGTCAAAACGACCGTCAGCCAGGTGAGGAGGGAAAAAAAGGTTCATGACTCTCCACTTCGATGTCCATAAGTGGTTCTATGTGGCTCAAGGGTTTTGTATCTTGGGGTTTGGGGGCCTATTAACGAGCTGAAATGTATTGTAAATAATCACGGGGTCTCCCCGGTGTGAAGTCCTGATTAGACCTCACACCATTTTGGGTAGGAGCCCCATCCGGTATGCAGACCCGACTACCATCATGAATGTTCCTATTCTTGGTTATCAAATGAGAAGGCGTTAAAGTGGGGACAAGGAAAAAATTACCAGAAGTGAAACAAAATCAGCCCAAGATTGACATATTGCAGAAAGAGGTACAAACAAGTCTTAGTAGCAAAAAGAAGAGGTATTCCATGAGAGGGATTAGTGAGCTAAAACCCAATAAAAAATACAATAAACAAGAACATGTCAGAAGTTGACTGCAAAATAGTTCAAAATAGATCACTAACATGGAAATAAGTAAGTAAACACAGATTTAAAAGAAAAATATACATGCAACAACTATGAATCAATCCATAACATATTGCGTATATGAAAGCACACATACAAATATAGTGAAAGCACTAGACAACCAATACAACCACCATGAGATAGCATGGGAATCAGTACCAAATATGAAGAACATTTTATTAATTTTGCTGCGACTTCAAATACATATCTTGTAATTGGTCAAAACCCAATAGTGGAACATGGGCTGCTCATACCATATCCCAAGGCAAAACCATAGCCTTACCGCAACTCCACCCTACTAGCTGCCAAGAGCTGAGTGGCCCTAGCTCTCAAGCATAAATAATCTCTCTAACCCTAGCCTCAACTCAAGTGCTAAATTCCACTCTCAATGAATCATGGGGGCACATTTATAGAGACGAGGTGAATGTTCACCTACCATGACCCTTGACCTGCCCTCATGACTCTTGAACTTCCTCATTGCTCTCTTATGTTTATTTCTTAGTACATGCTGAATCGATATCAACATAACCATTGACATCATGATGAGAAGATTTGCACATAGATAGAAGAGAGGATGTGAGGAGCAAAGAGAAGTTTTGATAAACCCCAAGGTTGGTTCTTCATTGTTAACATTGATGTGACAACATGGAGCCATGCATGAATGGTTTAAATTCTTGCTATTTCGCCTCGCTTGTATCCCATCACCTCCTATCATTGTGCCCTTAATATTGCTACTGGATGTTAGGAGGCTAAGTGGACCCAATTTCAACCTCGTTGAAACCTTAGTTGTGTACCTGCTTCAGAAAAACTCTACATAGGTTGGCATTTCTTCCCTTCTTCAACCCCTATATATTCCTTCCTCCTGCTATGGTATTGTCAGAGTAAGTGGCCTTGCAGGGTCTTCCCAAGCTTCCTAATACATGTTTCCATTTATGGCTTGCTATTATCTATAAGGTGAGTGTTATATGTAGTTTCATTGCCCTAGCTTGCATATGAATCTTTGATTCAACGAAAGGCGCTAATATAGATTTCCTTAGGAGACCAAGAAGGGATAGCCCACTCCACCAAGTCTTAATTCCTTTGATGGTATCCTGTCTTTCATGTCTTTATCTATGAATTTAATCATATAAAATCCAAAAACTAATGCTGTCATGTAGTCCTAATGATCAACTTAATAAGGTTGTGGCCTGCTCACTACATGAATGTTGATTTTCCTGCCAATGGTCCGATTATCATAGCTGACACAATCATTCAGGTAGCTCCATGGATTCAGCTAATATACTTGTTGAAACCCTAATCTCTCAGCTTCTGGCAAGAAACCATTGCTCTCTCCATGCAAACTCCCCACTCGCAAACAAATGGCATTGATCATATATACTCTTAACACATAATGATTTTAAAAGCATAAGTGTTTGTTTGAAAGAGAGAAAAGGAAATATTAATTGCCCCTTCCCTCTTATGCGATGGTGCTGTAGAAGAATGTGGCCTATGCAATTTTTTTTTTAAAGTTTCCTTGATATGTCATCATTCATAGATCTGCTATTATTCATGTACAAATTATAACAGGTATCAAATGGAGCTTCATTGTTTTGCTTCAAAACAAACTATCCATCCTGCAACACATGATAGTGGATTGATCATCACTGTGAGTTTACTTAACAAAAACAAAATAAGTAGAAAATATTATGAACAATAATACACAGGCATGTATGGTCTTAAGATATTGTCATCAAGATGGGTTGGACTTCCATAGCCCTCTATATTGGCTTTAATCGTTCTTTTATTGCCCTTTAAAAACACATTTTTCCCTTTAAGATAGAGTCAACGTTAATTGGTCGTGGGAGGTAATGTGTTCTTCATGCTTCCATTTCCTTACACCATGAAGAAGATATCTTCGATGAGTAAAGAGTTAGATACAATGTTTCCTTAAGTGTCGCAATTTTGGCTAGGAAGTCACATAGTCACACTTGGATAGGTCGCATTCATTGGAGGCTTGCTTAAGGTGTGACCAAGCGACCTGGGGGAAATGTGACTCACTAGAGGTCGGGTAATCATAACTCAGATAGGTCACATTCCCTGGATGCTTTCTTTAGGTGTGACCCAATGACCTGGGTGGAAATTGCGACTTACTGGAGGTCACGTAGTCACGTTCAGATGTGGTCACACTTATCTAGGTGGATCTCTGGGGTCTAAATGCATCTTTGCGACCAAGAGGTGTGGGACTGTTCAAGTCTTTTCTTCAGACATGCCCTATTCGACATTTCAGTGTTTACATTTCTCATACTGGCCTTGATCTAGTCAGATTCATCCACTCGAGAAATAAGATCTACTATGAGAATTCGATCAATATCCTTGCCAGTATTACTGTGTTTATCTCCTGAGCGGGCAAGTAATAGATGATTACTTATGCATAATATGGGTGAGCTATGCATCTTTAATTTTCTTATCATCCTCCAAGCTCCCAAGTAGTATTCAACTAACCTCGCACATGATTCTCTATGAGGTGAAGGGGGTTATTACAACACTTGCTTGGAAACCTTTTCATTGGGTTTTGTATTACTAGTGGAGTTGTGATAGCATTTCTCTAGCATAGATAGTGCCCGACATCACTTAAATGGCATATTTAAATAACTCCTCCTACCAAGATGCATAAAATAAGGAACATACATTGGAGCTTTCATGATCTGGTCGGGTACCATAGCACCAACCTTTGTACCAGTTTTAACACCACCTATGATCACAAAATTTATACCTGTGTAGGTGCAATCATCTTTGTTACCTCCGAGAATCCAAAACTGTGGATTAACTAGATGAGCCTTACCTTGCCTCCTATACTTTTAACGAACCTTTCATCATAACATTGTTCCACTAATATTTTAGTGAAGGCCAATAACAATGGCTGTTACAACGTCCAGAATACGGGTTCTCAATGAATCACACTACTGCAGTCTTAAAAGGAAGAGGGATTGACTTCCTTTAGTGCATGGTTGTGTTTGCAATGAGTGGTGCATATGGGAAGGTTTTCGATTCCCCTTGGAGTGAAAACTGTCTTATGGCTTGAGCTCTCCATGTGTCAGTCGCATTATATCATCTCATGCAATGTATATATACTTGCCATTAATTCCATAACTATGATTAAAGTATCATTCCAAACCTTTCGACGTGTTGTGATTTATTTAAATGAATGACATATCAACAACCTTCACATGCATAGTATTATGAATTTTCTCCCTCTTTCACTTTGCTGACAACATGACGGTCTATTTTTGGGTTGCACCTTGCAATCCTTGAGGAAGGTTGGGTCACATATTAGAAAAACGACTTGGAGAAGTCACGTGGTTGCATTATAAGCAGGTTGCACCTCTAGGTCATATCCCTGAGGTGCAACTTTGCAACGTCCAAACTCACCAAAGGAATGTGACCTGTGAATGTAGCTTGCACACATGCCTTTCAGGGAATTTCCTTCTCAGAGGGTTACCATCAATCATGCATGGCCTCCAATTTCCAGAATCCAACGCCTGGTGTTATGTTATACGCATCAACACGTAGTGATCACATTTTTCTAAAGTGTGGTTTCGATTGCAACAATTTGGTAACCGAATCTTAGTTCCCTGAATGCCTCAATGTGTGGTCATCGCTCTTCTCAAAACCTTACTCGAACACAAAGTATCGTTGAAATGTGCTTGACACTATCATGTAGGTTTTGACCCCGTACAGAAATTACCTACCTATGAATTCTAAAACATAGAAAATAAACAATGCGAGAGCATAACACACAAAACACATATACACAAAGATTTTCCCCTGGATCGCAAAACCGAGACTACTAGCTTGATTTTTCATTATGTTCCTTTCAATGTTACAATACATATTTATACATGCTGAAGCATCCAATACCATAGACCGAAAACCATGGTGTCCAAAACCATGTACGAAAAACCATACACAAAACCATAGGTAGGTCCGCCCAACTTGATATAGGGTCCAAAAAGAATTTCCCCGGGGCGCTGCCCCGAACCCCATAGAGGGGGCTACCCACCCCCCTCAAACCCCCTGTGACCCCCCCACTACAAAATCGATGCAACGAAGGGGGGTCTCTGGCCCCCCTTTAATCCCCCAGTTAGCTACGTCTGCTAGTCGTGGAAAGAATATAACACAACCCAACATTATCCCACTTGTTGTTTTCTTTCCATAGGGGGCCATAGGAGAGCTTGGTCATTTATCCAGCCCTGCAATGCCCATTGTTTCTCTACACCAAGAGAGCTTCTCAGAGCTCACATATTTTGTTAATGCATCTGCAGTATTCTTCAAAGTGTCCACCTTTACCAACAAAACCTTTTTGTCTTCTATTATATCCCTCACAAAGTGATACTGAACATCAATGTGATTTGTCTTTGAATGGTAAGTAGGGTTCTTTGCCAAGAAAATTGCACTTTGGTTGTCACAGTCTATCCTTATATCTCCCTGTATTAACCCCATACTTGAACACAATCTCTGCAACCAAACTGCTTCCTTGCTTGCATGAGTGGTTGCCATGTATTCTGCCTCTATAGTTGATAGTGCCACTATAAATTGTTTCTTACTCATCCAACTGGCTGCACCTCCAAATAGGTTAAACACATACCCACTTGTAGATCTTCTTTAATTTAGATCTCTAGCCTAGTTCGCATCAACAAAGCCATAGATGTCCAAAACTCTGTCCAACCCTGGTCTTCCTTGGTACCACAAACCATAATCACTAGTACCACACAAATACCTGAAAACCCACTTCACTATTGTCCAGTGATCCTTTCTTGGTTTTGACATAAACCTGCTCAAAACTCCCACTACATGTGCAATGTCTGGTCTAGTAAAAACTATTTCATACATTAGGCTACCGACTGCACTTGCATATGGAACATGGGACATGTCCTCTTCTTCTTCTTATGTCTTGGGACACTATTCAACAGATAACTTCACACCTACATGAATAGGAACCTTCACCGATTTACTATCCTGCATATTAAACCTTTGCAGTATTGTCTCGACACACTTCCTTTGGTTTAACAAGAGCTTCCTCTTCACTCGATCTCTTTTAATTTCCATTCCCAAAATATAGTTTACTGCACCAAGATCTTTCATGTTGAATTTGGACGACAATTGGGTCTTCAAATCTTGGATAATTTCTTTGTCATTTCCAACCAGCAACATATCATCCACATGCAAGACCAGATAAATAACACAGTCACTAATTAATTTAAAATACACACAGTGATTTGCTTTGCTTCTGGTGAAGCCAAGTCCCCATATAAATGTATCAAATTTCTAATACCACATCCTTGGTGACTATTTTAACCCATACAGAGACTTCTTTAACTTGCATACCAGTTCTTTCTTACCCTTCAATGCAAAGCCTTCAGGTTTCTTCATGTAGATCTCCTCTTCTAGATCCTTGTGAAGAAATGTTGTCTTCACATCCATCTGTTCTACCTCAAAATCAAAAGCAGCAACAACAGATTAAAGTAATCTAATAGAAGCTACCTTGGCAACAGGAGAAAAAATATCACCAAAATCAATTCCCGACACCTGGGAATAACCTTTTTCTACCAACCAAGATTTGTATTTCTCCACCTTTCCTTCTGCTTTTGTCTTCTTCTTAAACACCCATTTGCTGCCAATGGGTTTGCTTCCAACTGGCAACTCCACCAGATCCCAAGCCTCATTTTTGTGCAAAGATGCCATTTCATCAACCATGGCCTCTGTCCAGAGTTTGTCATCCTCTGAATCTATTACTTCCTTCACAGTTCTGGGATCATCTTTAGTAATAGATAAAGAAAAATTTGAATAGAAAGTAGATGGAATATACCTTTCTGGTTTCCTTCTTTCTAAAACTGATCTTCTCACTCCCAGAGTTTGTGGCTCTTCATCTTCTGATTCCTCCTCTGCTGTAGAGTCTGATTCTTCCTCCTTAACCTCAAACTCCATCTTCTCAGGTTCCTTTGGTTGGAATTCATGTTTAATAACATCTTTCACCTCTCTGAACACCACATCTCGATCGTACACAACCTTGTTACTGGGTTCCAAAGCTTATAACCCTTTAAACCATCCATATACCCAATAAAGGTGAACTTTTCAGATTTACTATCCAACTTGGTTCTTTTATCCTTTGGAACATGTACATATGCCTCACATCCAAATACCCTCATATTTGAAAGAGAGGGTTTCTTACCAATCCATACCTCTTGTGGAGTCTTATCCTCCAACACTGATGAAGGTGATCTGTTGACCAGGTAACATGTTGTCTCCACTGCTTCTGCCCATAATTCCTGTCCTAACCCGACACCACTGAGCATGCTTCTTGCCCTTTCCATTAACATCTTGTTCATTCTTACTGCAACTCCATTTTTCTCAGGTGTGTATGGAGTAGTATTCTACCGTGCTATACTACACTTCTTACAGAATTGTTCAAATTCCTTGCTTCAAAACTCTCCATCGTTATCTGACCTCAACACCTTTATCTTCTTCTCTGTCTAGTTTTCCACCAAAGCTTTAAATTGTTTAAACGTGTCAAAGAATTTAGATTTCTTCTAAAGGAAATATATCCATGTATTCCTTGAGAAGTCATCTATAAATGATACATAGTACACAGACTTACCTAGTGATGGAACCTTCACAGTTCCAAACACATCACTATGCACAAGCTCTAATATCTATTTCGCCCTCTCACCACCAGAGGGGAAACTCACCTGTTTCTACTTCCCATATACACAATTTTCACAGAGATAAAAATCTAGAGAGCTATTACTCATACCTTCTACCATACCTTTGCCATGAAGTATTTGAAGGCCCTTCTCTCCAATATGTCCAAGCCTTTGATGCCACATCATGGTCTTCTCTCCAGACACCACTAGATTTTCTGCTCCACTTTCAGGAACCACAGAATTGTTGTACTCATCAACAACAGTGCTACCTTGCATCTTGTACAAATATCCAATTCGAACTCCCTACATCAATACTAGTGCTCCTCGAACCATCTTGTAGGTATCCTTCTCGAACACTATTTTTACACATGCATCATGCAACTCGCTTATAGAAATCAGATTTCTGGCTAATGCAGGAATATGCAGAACACCCGAAAGTGTTCTAACACTTCCACCTTGCAACTTCAACTTTACTTTTCTGCGACCAATGATTCTAGCCTTCCTGTCATACCCCAAGAAGACATCACCACCATCATATTTCTCATACTCGCAGAACCACTCTCTATGGGGAGTGAAGTGAAAGGATGCACCCGAGTCAATCAACCATGCCTCATGATCTATATGTGTACTTGAAGAATCCAAGTACACATCCCCACCTTCATTTGAGGTGGTTTTCGTCTCTGCAGAAGGAGCATCATCAGATCCCTTTCCTTTGTCAGGATATTTAAATTTACATTCCCTTTTGTAGTGCCCTTCCTTTCCGCATTTCTAGAAAACCACCTTTACAGGTTTTCATGGATATTTATATCTCCCTCTAGATTTAGATCTCCCACTCGATGACTTATTTTTGTTTCTGTTCTGGGACCGTCCTCGTACAGACAAGGCATCACCATTCTGGCTCACCATAGTTTTTCATCTCATCTCCTCCGTTAGCAAGGATGAGACTATTTTATCAAACTGTAAGGCAGTTGCATTGCTACCTATTGCAATAAATAGACTATCCCACGAATCTGGTAGAGAACACAACAAACTGATGCACTTATCTTCCTCTGAAATTTTAATATGAATAGACAATAATTGACTTACCACAATATTAAATGCGTTCATATGCTCTGTCACCAAGTCTCCATCTTTCATCCTCAGGTTATACAACTTTTTCCACAGGAACAGTTTATTCACCAGAGACTTAGATTGGTACAAAGTCCCTAACTTGTCCCACAAAGCCTTCGCCTTAGCTTCCCCTGATACATTCAACAATTATGAATTTGAGACACATAATCGTATTGCGCTCTTTGCCTTCCGATCCAAATTCTTCCATTCTTCATCGGACACTTCGTTGGTTTAGTACCTGAATCTACCGCGATCCACTAATCTTTATCTGCCAACAAATCCTCCATCTTGAGTTTCCACAACTCAAAACTCTGGACATTAAATTTCTCGATCTCTATCTTTCCACTACTCGCCATGTTCTTTCACCACCTGAATCGATCCCGTAGATCTCCCACTGAACATGGTTTGCCACAGGCCCGAGTGAAACCCCTCAGCAACAAAGACGTCCCCTTGAAGCCAAAATAACTCTGATACCAAATGTAGGTTTTAACCCTGCACACAAATTACCTGCCTAATAATTCTAAAACATAGAAAATAAAAAATGTGAGAGCATAAAACATAAAACACATATACACAGATATTTTCCCTTGGATCCCAAAACTGGAACTACCAGCTTGATTTTTCATTATGTTCCTTTCAATGTTACAATACATATTTATACATGCCGAAGCATCCAATACCATGGACTGAAAACCATTGCGTCCAAAACCATGTGCGAAAAACCATGCACAAAACCATAGGTAGGTCCACCCAACCTAATATAGGGTCCAAAAAAAATTTCCCCGGGGTGCTGCCTTGGACCTTGTAGACGGGGGCTACCTACCCCCCCTGTGACCCCCCCACTGCGCAATCAGCGCAACGAATATAACAAAACCCAACACATCAACACTACTTTGTAATAATTTCAACCTCATGCTTCCCCTCCAACGTTTCTCTATCACCTGCTTCTTGCAACATGATCCCAAAACCATATTAATGTAGCCCACACATTATTATATGTGTTGGTGGTGTCGATAATCGTTTCACTTATATGCACTAACCCAAATTAGGTGATTAATGGAAAAAATTAGAGGTGTTTGACCAATGTCAGTGGTTTTGACACTTGATCTGGACTTATCGGGTGTGCTCCCTTTGCTTTGCATTAGTGCATCAATTTTATGATGTGGATTGAATACATTAATGATGCACATCATATCATTTACTCCCTTCTTCAACCAAGACATAAACATGCTACAAGATCCCACCACACTGTGTAAATAAAGGCATCATTCTTGATGTTTGGATTCTCGATGTGATCCTCTTTTGTCATATCCAAGATAGATTTGTTTAAATCCTGATGTGACCTCATATCATCCAACATCAAACCCTTCATGGTGCCATTTATGCCTTGTGCATAACTTGAGTGTGGAATGATCCTTACGACGGCGTCATATGCACTTTGAGAGAGCTTTGGATAAAGGTGATGTCTCGAGTATGAGACCGCCATAAATAATGAAAAGTCATGTTTCCATAGTACGCTGCAAACGGGTAGCACTCCTTTGTACCTGTTTGGAGTTATGTTTAAACACATTTTATTTATTCTCATAACCTCCCTAACACGTCTATAATGGCATGCATTAGTGTCGATTATCAAAATATTTCTTTACATATCTTTCATTAAGATATACTATTCATGCATAGGAGTTGTGTCCCTTTCCCTACATAGCACAATAATACATCCCTTAATTGCATGACATATATATATATATATATATATATATATATATATATATATATATATATAACAATGCTTCACAACTCACCATAAACCAAAGCCTAGGGTGCATCAATGCGTGCTCAATGCTCTTTAAACAATGTCATGCTTTGGCTTTAAGTCCTCTTACGCAAGTTTGTTTAGTTCCAAACAAATGCATTAACCTAACGTCCAAGGTGGTGCTAACATGCCAAGGGGTCCTTGTAATAATGCAAAGCCAGTGAGAAGCGAAGCTAAATGGGGGTGCACACATGGGGGCATAAGGGTGAGGCTAAAACATGGTGGTGACCCTTATTCTAACCAACCATGGCTTCAAGGATGCACACGATGAGGACAACAATACATCAAATCTAATGAATTTGGAAGGGATGAGGATGATGATGAGGTGAAGTTATTGAGAAAAGCTACTCCCATAAACCCTAATGCTATTGATGTGGTTGTGCTTTGAGATTATATGAAAGAGTCGATGATGATAAACTCCCTAGAGAGTGAGGATTAATTTAAAGCAGTGTTGGACCCTCAATCACATATGTCTAGGGTTACAAGGGTGCAAGGGGAATACATAATTCTTGCAAACCCTAATGTACATGTTGAGGTGTAGGATCAACCAAGAACCTAGGGGAACATGTTATGAAATGAATTTCACCATGATGGTGGGTGATGCCAATGAGAAAGCACCCCTAGAGGCATGTGAATTAGGTTAAAACACAAAGGGGATCACTCTTTTTCCAATTTACGGTTTCTCCCAAATCTTGGTATGGTCAACATAATGAAAACCAGATTGAGGTCTTATTCATCTTGACCATGTATTATTAAATCAACGAACCTGTTTGAAACCCTGATGCAACCATACAATCAATGTACAAAATGAAACATGGCTAGTGATGAAGGATATGCCTACCATTTGTATAATAGAGAAAGTGAGGCGAAAGAATGCATCACTAAAATAATTGGAACATAAACCCTAATGCACTCCAACACTCAAGATGAGTAATGGAAGAAACATGTGATGAGCGGCTATAAGGTTCTGAAAAGACAAAAATCACCAAAACCCTAATGCAGATGTTGAGATGGGGAACCAATCATGAAAAAAATGTGGAAAGGCATACACCAATTTTTTCCATGATGCCAGACAATGTCGATGAGAATGCGCCATTGGAAGCATATGAATTATGTTAAGGCACAGAGGAAACCCTTCTTTTGACATTTTAGTGTTTTCCTACAGACCTTAATATGGTTGACACAATGAATGCCAAATTGAAGTCCTGTCTAGCCACACATGGTACCACCACTGATTGAAAGGAATATCATAGGGGGATAAACTCCGAAATCATGGGGAAGCAACCAAACCTCTAAAACCCTATTGCAATGGTAGGGTCAATGTGTGAGATAAAACAAGACGAATGAATGCAGTGTATATCACATGAGTGCATTGATGGGTTTTGATAAGAACAAGTCATGGGGATGTTAACCAATCAACAACTGTATCATAATCTTAATATTTTAAGGTGAGAAGAGGGGGTGGGGACCCAAAACTTTTGAATATGCCCAAAATTTGGATGTTGTTGTAGCGGCTACAACAATTGGCGAACCACTGGTAGAATCCATCATCTACAGATCAAAACTAATATCAGAATCATAAAAGTTTCTGCCAAAATCCTCGTGACAAACTTTTTAGATCAAATGTCAGTTGGAGCTCAAATCTAAATACCAAGTTACAAAAAAGTGTTATCAATCTAACTTTACCAAGCCATCCTTGCTAAATATGAATGGATACATCAGGAACAAGTCATATAAGTTTCATGCATATACCAAGAATGAGTCCTACAAGTTTCATCCATTCATTGTGAGATTAATTCATACTGAATCAAAATTTTTTATACTTCAACCAATGTACCAAAGATAATGAGTCCAATACAAAAACATTATTGAATACCAAAATTAGTCTCTGAAAGTCACTATTCCACATAGCACTATAATCAAGGAAAACCATGAGTTGTCAAATCAAAATCTTAATTTGTTATCACAATGATTTCAATCAGTACATAACCCAAAACATATAAAGTCAAAGTTCTAAAGCATCTCTATGAATTATTAAACATCATGTCAAATTCCAAACATTTCTTATCTATATCAATCAACCAAATCTAGTCAAACCCTTGCAACAATTATCAAATACTGTCATACATTAGCCTCAATGGTTAAATCATAATGACATATTGATATGCATATTTCGGTCACTAGCAAACACAAGTGTGGTCAACATATTCACATTATAGTAATTCAAACATTCAAACTTCCCTTCTCATAGAACTTTCTGTTGTTTGCTCCATATCTATAATACTATCATAGTCCTAGTGCATTCCTAATTTTATGCATAAAGCTTCATATTTTGTGACCTACAGGCATAACCGCACCCATATGCTTTATTTCGTATAGTTGTGAGGCTTATAGCCACAATGATAAGCTTACTTCCATGGGGTTGGGGTTTAAACTAAGGGAAACCCTCTCTTCTTAGACCAAAACTTATTACTGACTGTCAACAACATACATTTATTCATGTCAAAATTCTTACTTCAATAATAAAGAATCTTCTATACATATATAATGCAATTGATAATAGGTGTAGGGATCTTATGGAGAGATTATCCTTCTGAATGAGAAGCCCTTTCAGCCATTATTATTCAATTCATCAACTTGTCTATAATACTATCATGTACTAGCAAAATTTTTATATCATAAAAACAAGCTCTATAAGATTCTAAAACATATATCCATCATGGTCATAGCGTGTTAGCATCAACTACTTCATCATCACATCAAACTTTCATCGAGGGTTAGAGTCATATGATTAGGGAAACTGACAAGTGTATTATTATACTTGGAGCATTATGATCACTTCATCACTTCTTTACCATTAACCATCAAGTCAGGGCATTCAATTTTACCACATATTATAATTACTAAGCTAACGACGGTCAACAAGAAGACCCTGAATATCAATCTTATTGTTACACTTCTATCTTCAAGGTTGTCATGCTTATCACAAGAATTATCAATAATATCAAGCTACCATATATAAGAATCAATGAGCTAGCCTTCTATATGAAATCCATCATGTCTATAATGAAAGATGTGTGCCAAATATAAAGTATACCAATATATCAATCAATGTAGCTTTACCATGACTAAGTACACCATCTCATCATAAGTACCGTGAATCAAGCTTACTTTCATATGCATGCATGAGCCATTTTTCAAGTGATATCCTCATCATGCCTTAGGGCTTACCTTGCCATCCAATATTTCATTCAAAACAATACACCATACATACCTTGTAGTATTCAGATACTTGTGCACCTTCTTATTTGACATTGGCAGCAAAAGCACTTTGTCAACTTCTTTGTCAAGGGAAACTGTAGCTCTTCTCTTCTTGCACTAGCTACATTTTCCTACATCTAAGATGATCCTGAAGAAGGCTACACTTATCACATCTCATTAGGAGGTTAGAGTTATCAAATACTCAAATATACATGCAGGAAGCATAATAAATGATCAAATCAATAAATATAAATAAAAGTAAAGACATAAAGAAGTAACATAAATTGAAAAGTACTTATGTTTTAATGAGAGGAGATCAACTCCCTCTTGAACCAACCTTCAAGATTCGTGACTATCCATTGTCCATATAACACTTGTTTCCTTCAATATATATTCATCTACTTCATCAATAACCAAGGTTGATTTGAGACTATCCCATCTAGGGGCTACATCAGATCTGTCATAAGTGCTAAAACATCTTCCACTCATCATGCTAGGATTTCTAGATTGCATATCTCAAGTCATTACCATAAACCAGGGTCTATTTCAAACCCTAACCTCATAATATCTATCAAACCCTAATACACAAATTTCCTAGGGTTTCCTTCAAACCTTAGCATTCTTTTAGTTCTCCTCTATCTTCTTTTGCTTCCATCAAATATGTCTCCATAGGGATGATCTTCAATGACTTTTCTTCAACCTAGCTCTGATACTGTGTTAATTTTTATTAGGGCTATATTGTTCTTTTCTTTAATAATTGTATTTCATTATTTCCATATTTAAATTCACCCCATGGAATCATATCATTATTCATATTTACATCATTATTCATATTTACATCATTATTCAGCAACATATGCAACTATGTAGAAAGAACAATATCATCATAAATGCAACAGAACATAAACAATCAATAGAAGAAAATCATTCACACATAGAGATACCAGGATTGGTTAGAGACTAGGGAAAAACCCACTATGGGGAAAATCCTTTCAAATTCTTCTTCTTTTTAGATTTCCATTGAATGATTTAACAAAGAGAGAGAAAGATGATCCATATCTTCAACCATAAACCTATCCAACAAAAACCAAATAAAAAAATATCCACGAGATGAACCCTACCATGCCAATAATCAAAACCCTAATTCAGGATCTTATAATCAACTGTCACTGTCTCCAGTCAACTTCCGAACTCTGCAATCAACTCAAAAACAAACTTTATATTCCAGTCACATGGAGGAAGACACATGGGTGAAATTGAGAGCTTCCAGTCACTACCTTGAGCTTTTACAAGCCTATGACTATGACCCAAAACCCTAGAAACAAAGATGTGGGCTTCGGACCCTGCAATTTTGGACCTGTGCCAACCAATATCTGCGAACTTCCCTTAGAACTGTGTGAGCCAAACCAAAGAGGACAGTAGAAGAATGGTCCATGATGATGTCCAAATTAGGTTCAGTTGACTTGTATTTATAGCCTTCCAATGGTGTCCAATTTTCTTCAGGGTCGACCTGACCAAATGTTCACATGTGGGCTTTAATTCAAAATTATACTTTCCCTTGTCCAAATTGAGTGCTTCAATAGTAAAAATTGGTCCTCTCAGAAAGAGGAATCTAGTACCATGGTTGGAATTTGTCACTGAGCTACTAAATTAATAAAATTTTGACTGGTTCCATTGTGCCTAGTTCTCTTAAGGTCTCTCCAAAGGTGCCCCATATGGGAGCTACAACTATAGATCATCTGGCCACATTCGACCAGTCTAGGGTGAACACTTCATTCCCTGGTAATTTGGTTTCCCTTCCCCTTGTCACTTTACTTGTAAGTTCATTTTATGATTTACAGAGATATTAGGGTCAATATTATTTAGGAATGGATATTGTGGTCTCTCAAAAGTCATTCACTTGCCTTTCCCTTGTGAAAGCCTGTTTCCCTATCACATTTGGGTTGTTGGGTTACTATTCACCAAGAGTCATTTCTCTTTGGGGTGCTCTAGAGACTTGTAAGAGTGGGATATCCTACACAATTTAGTGTCAATACTGGTCCTCTCGGTGTCTAATGGCCTCCAAGGTGGCCTTGGTCAGTTTTTAGTTTTTGACCATTCGGTGAAGGGTAAGGGAAGAAGATCACATATCACTTTGGAAAAAGCTAAACCCCATGAGGATATGGTTGCAGATAGGAAAAGTTACATAAATGGGGCTCTTAAAGCATTCATAGCCCACCACAGGGTGACTCAATGAAACTATATTCTTTCAATTATAAAAAGTTGGCAAGTAACCACAAAAGATTTGCATTTAGGAGACTATTGTAGGTCGAGAAACCCAATGTTATTTTTCTTCCAGAAACCCTTAGGGAGGTGTTGTGGCCACAACCACCACCCTATTAAAATTTTCTCTAGGGAAAAATTGAATGGGTCCCCTAAGAAGTTTGATCCTTTTTTTCTTTGAATGATAACTGGAGTTGTCGGATGGAATTATGTTTTCAAAGCTAAATGATTTTAATGGTTTTAATGATTATGGTTGCAATGTGTTTTGAGATTAAAATGGAAACTTTGACTTTGTATGCCTGAAGAATGTCATGAAGTGCTTGATGCTATAATCTGTGGGATTAACCCAAAGGTTCCTGAAGGTAAAATCTTGTTTGATGTCAAAGCTTTGCCTAAGTTAGTAGGAGTCCAAGAGAAAATCCAGTGCATGATGCATTTCGTAGTTTTCTGGAGATCTTGATTCTGGGGTTCCCGACTTCGAAGTTGTGAACAAAAATGTTACCAATCTCGCATCTTCGAGCTCTGTCATTTTGTTGTCGTGTGATCGCTTCCTCGGATGCCGAAGTTTCAGATTTTGGGGACATTTCTTGGGGGCTCTCAGTTTACAGTGCCGAATGTGAATAAATGAAACCAAATCTGAAGGAGGTGTGTTCCCATTGTGTAGAAATATTTTAATCATTTCACCGCGTGGCTGGCTGTTTCGCATTTAATCATCAGTTTCCCTTAAAACATCGCCTAGAAAGTTTGGAGCCATCATTTTTCCGTGTCTAAGTAAGGATTATCGCGCTCTCTTGAGATTTAGAGTCTGAAGGATTCACAGAGTTCCTAGTTACAAAGTCTTTCTCCTTTTGAAAGTTTTGATTAAGGTAAGGTTTGTTTTTGGGCGTTGCTTTCATATCTTTCATGATTATAGCTAATGTTAATCATTTTTGCTGGTGAGGACCAAGAGAAGAAGAAAGACCTTGCGGGTCCTCCGGAGCCCAAGAATCCGAAAGACAACAATATGGGAGGGGATTCCTCCAGAAAGGAGTAGGACAATCGCAAGAAGAAGGACACAAGCCCGTCTTGGGATAATGACCCATCTAGAAATCTCCAAGAGTCAGGACCGCTAGACTTATTCTCTGACTCGCTCATGAAGTGGCCTTCGAGGCTCGTTTCAGAGGAGGAAGTGGTTTTCCTAAGCAACTACAAATTCGACAAGCGAAAGCTTGCAGTCATGGAAACCACTCCCTGGAAGAAAAGGGTAAAAGTTGTGGAGAAGGAGAAGATGATAGTGGAGGGTATTGAGGAAAGAAACTGATGGGGTATCTCAGGGTAGGATGTGGCCCGAGCTGGGGTAGATACTTCTCGCTTCTTATCAGGCATGGCCCTGGCCAATCAGAGCACCTCGAGCATGATGGCTCGAGAAATTCACAAATTGTCCGGACTGGTGTCTTCCTTGTAGTTAAGAATCGATGCCTTCGAGGAAGAGAAGAAAAGTGAGTTCGACGAGCTGATGCAGAAGCATCAAGATGACATAGCCACGTCGAAGGATATTCACGTCATGGAGCTAGGAGAAGCCAGGGAAAGGATCAGAGAGGAGGAGCGAAGTAATGCTGCTGTGGGAGCCCTCCATTTGTTTACTGAAGAAGCTCAAGTTGCAAATGAGAAGTTCAGGGAGGCTCAGGTTTGCTTCTTACAAAACTTAGAGACCCTGCAACAATATTACCATCAAATGATGAAATTAGAAGAGGGGAATGACAAGCAGAGGTCCCTCCAACAAGAAGCAAATGGGGCATTGAAGACTGTGGCGTGGTATTCCAGGGTCATAGAGATTAAAAGGCTCCAACAACAATGGCTTGAATATGTTAGCAGTTTCACCAACCATTTTTATTTTGTATATTTTAAATTTAATTTTGGTAGGAACTCAGAAGGCCAAAGGTCATGGAAGACCTGTAGTTGGTTCTCTTTTTGTATAAGTATTGCCTCTGAATATGGAAAACAGACTTTTTTGGCAGAACAGAGTCTGATTTTATTGTGTTAATAAAGAGAATTGTTTCAGTCAAGAGGTGGCCTTTTGCAAGTTTCTGTTTACATGTTTGGAATGAGAGCATTGTTGCTGGCATGAGGAGATATGGATCTTTTTTTTCTTATGCACAGTAATTGCATCCAGTTTATGATTAGTCTCTATTATTTGAATGTAATTCGTTAGCATGGTCAATTCATGCGCTGTATCTTATTCAAAACATTATTAAACATCAGTTGCAAGTTTGATTTATATGAAATGGAATGTGTATTCCTTTTATGAGTAATTAGATTGAAATTAAGCTTAAACACAACCTTTTTCATAGGTGAACCTAGTAATTGATTCATTTGGACTTGGAATTCACATATGATGTTTAATCTCTTTTAATTATGCTCTTGTAGGATAGGTTACAATAGTTAGGATTAGCATAAGCAGGTAGAATTAATATAGATAGTGCATTCTGCATATAGGTTAGCTATTAATTTTGTTGATCTAATTTAAGTCTCCCTCCAGGAAGCAATCTTTCAGCACCTGTAGTGGTTTACGGGATCCTTTAAAACCCGTAGAAATTAGCCACTCCAAACGAAAGCGGATCTAATTGGGGCTTGTGATCAGGTTAGTTCCCTCTTTGTTGGCACAACGAAAATTTGCATCATCAATAGGAGGTTGAAAACATTAAAAAATTCTTAGAATACATTCTATCTTTTTACAAATTCATTACTTTGCATGTTCATGGTAGATTGGGTGGCTTGGCCTTAGGTGGGATTCTCAGAAGATTCAGGTTCATAATACATTGGTTTCACCTCAGGCCTAGGTTTGGTAGGTTTTTCAATGGAATTGGATAATATATTTTCTTTCATGAAACTTTATGGACAAAATGAGGATCGGGTTTCCTTCTAGAAGGATTTATTTGGATAAACTTTTCTATGTGATGAGAATTTGATAATTGGTGGTGATTTAATTTTTTCTTTGGGTGTTGTTGAATCCTGAGGCCCTCGTGCCAGAATTGATTCCCTCATAGTCTAATTTCCTCACCAAATTTCCTCTAAGTGCTTGTTCAACCTTGATTTGGTCTAGTTAAGACCCACATGGAGGAACCTACTTATGGGGGAGGGTCATATGGAGAAAAGGCTTGGCAGGATTTTTGTGGCAGGATCAATGGTGCTCATGTTTCCTCTTCTTCATCAATGGGTGGGATATGGAGGTGGGTCACATCCCTTTTCAATCTTATTATAATTATAACAACAAAACCATAAGCCTACTAATCCTTTTAAGATGAACTCTAATTGAATAAAAGATGATATTTTCTTAGCATTAGTTAGAGACAATTGTCATTCTTTTGATGTTGGGCTTGGCTTGTCTGCGTCAAACCAATTTGAGACCAATTTAAAACATATTAAGAATTTTGTGAATGAATGTGTGGTTTTTATTCATAGAAAGGAGTAAGACTTGGTGGAAGTTGAACAAAAATTGAGTATTTTTAAGAGTTTGGAGTTGAGGGTTATGGCTCACAGGTATCCGAGGGGGAATTGTATAGAATTGAATCAAGAACAAAGGATATTCTTACAACCAATGAAGCATCATGGAACCTTAAAAGAAAGAAATTTTGGTTGGAATATGGGGACAAGAACATGAAGTTTTTTCATGCGTATGCAAAAGGTCAGAAACTGACAATCCCAGTTTGGCGCATGGAGGATCCTGAGGGGCATGAGGTCTCAAATTTCGAATGCCTTTCTTCCCTAGGTAAGGACCATTTTCAAAACATCTTCAAGGAATCTAAGAGGGACAATATTGTAGAAGCTATGAGAGTGGCTCAGTTTTTTCCAATATTTACCGAGGAAAAAGAAAGGAGATTCTTGATGGAGGAAGTGTCTAAGGGTGGATTAAAGATAGTTCTTGCCAGTTTTCAAAAACATAAGAGCTCAAGACCTAATGGATGGGCTATAGAATTATTGTCAATTTTTTTTTATCCTATCAGTAAATATTTTTTAAGAGTTTTCAACGAATCTACAAGGGAAGGGTTCTTCCAGCCTTCAATTCTAGTTTTATAGCCCTTATTCCTAAGGTGAAAAACCCTATGCCTTTTGAGGAATTTAGGCCTATCTCCCTTTGGAATTATGTGTATAAGGTCATCTAAAAGGTGATTTCTAGAAGGAATAAGCCTATACTTTCAAAGACCATTACAAAGGAGTAATTCAATTTTCTTGAGGGGAGACAAATCCATGAAGCCATTGGAGTTCAACAAGAAGGGTTGCATATCCTAAAAACTTAGAAGCCTGAAGGTGTTGTATTAAAGATAAATCTCTCAAAGGAATATGATCATATTAATTGGATGTTCATCAAAATTATTCATACTCATGTAGGTATTGAGGTCCATTTTATTAGTTGGATCATGAGCTATCTAATTTCTATTTCTTTTGTTTTTCTGATAAATAGATCTGCTTCGCCATTCTTCCATGCACACAGAGGTTTGTGACAAGGATTCCCTTTGTCTCCGATCCTCTTTCTACTTGTTGTTGAAGGCTTTAGCCACATTCTGGAGGAGGTAAAGAATAGAGGTGAGTTTAAGGGTGTGGTTATAGTTCATGCTATAGCAATTACTCATATGCTTTTTATTGAGGATATACTTATGTTTTGCAATGGATTGACTAGATATATAAAAAAAATCATGAGATTCTTCTTTTGTTCAGGAAATATATAGGTATGGTCATTAATGAAATAAAATTGTTGGGAACGGGTTCCCCCAAGGACAATTTTGGGTCTAAAAGCCCATGTTTTGGGACAATTTTGTAATAAAGTTGTAAAGTCTCCGCATTTTTTGGTCGCAGAGCACGAAGGTGTCAAGAGTCATAAATGCTTGTCCGCCATTATTTTTTAAAATGTAAAGTAGGCTGTAAAGATCCGAGGACCATGGGATTATATAAAAAGGAGCTAAGTAAGTAAGCTCTAAGTAGTTAGGAGAGAAAAAGAAAAGGAGTTAAGCATTGGAGTTCTGGTAGAGAAGTCTAAGTGTTCTCAGGTCTTAGTGTAGGTAGAGGCTATGTAGCTGAGTGCGCAGAGGCCTAGGGTGGAAGTCCATAACTGAGTGCGCAGACCCCTGCAGCTGTGTGCGTAGGGCGGATAGAGTCTGTATTAAACTGAAAGATATCAATAAAGAGAAGTATTCTGCAATTACTGTGTATTTAGTTCTTGTTAATGCATCTGATTATATTGCGTTTTGGGTTTAATTTACAATGTTTATGTGATGCGCAAATATATGTGATTTTATTGGTTAATTAAACACAAGTAAGGATACCAGTTTATGCGGCGCTAACTGTGAGCGACTAGTAAGATAAGTAAACACTTAAGATAACTTGGGAACCTATACAATACATTTTCATAGCTGCGCGAAAGTACCTGGACCATGGGTTAAGGCTACGTGAAGGTCAATCATACACCTTCGTGGAGGTACTGAAGGGCGGAATAAAGGGTAGACTGACAGATCCCTAAGGCTAAGCGACCTATGAAAGTAAGGACTGAGGGTATAAACCGACATCATGACCATCTCAGGGTGCGGGAACTTGGTTCCAACACCCCCCCATACTGTGTCAGGTGAGACTTCCGTTCACACTCCATGAGCTGATGTCGAAAGGGCCAATAGTGTAGGGATTTGTTTAGCTAACTAACGTTGAACCTAGTTCAGGCCCCAAAAAGCCAACAAATGGTTCCGTTGCCTGAACCATAACCTGCATGAGAGATGTTTGATCTCGTATCACTGGAATCCAACTAAGAAAGAGGTCGAAGATTGGTTGGATAGGAAGATCCACGAATTTGCGGCAGGAGAACAGAAATCCACGACTGACAAAGGAACAGTGGCTAGATAGGTACCTATATACAGAAATCCACGAGATATTTTTCTGTTCCTTTCCAGTTGATTTATACGAGTGGATCATGAAGCTAGCGGATAGCCAAGGAAGGTGGAGGCTTGACGGTCCTATTGTCTGGACCCTGGAGTTAGTACAAAGACTGGAAGCCTCTGAGGATAAGATCGCCTGCACTGTCGATCATTGGCTCGATCGTATCATAGGGGGGTTTGTGATAGAATTCACGATTGATACCTTAGTCAGTTACAACAAGGCAGAGCGACGCGTTTTCAAAGGTTCGCGAGGTAAGTACTTGAAGTCTTTAAATACTTGGATTAAGATGTTATTGTGCAAAAAATGGGTTATGCAACTACCTTGAAGTTAGAATATACGCAAAGTGGAAAGACTTACAGGAACAAAGAAAGAAAGGGTCCCAAATATAGCCCATTGATTTCACCTCCTTTGAGTGATGAAGAGGGAGTAGCGCAGGCTTCTCCGCGAAGTGCAGTTTAGTTGATAAAACGAGGGTTCCCGTGACTACCACCTCCACCCACACCACCTCCACCTTCACCACCATCTCCCCCTGTGACTTCTCCCACACAACCGCTGACTCCATCACAGTTCAACATGGCGAATTAAGTGAAGATACCTTTGTTTAAGGGCTTGGGAAATGAGGACCCGGACTAGTTCTGGTTCATCGTAAAAGCTGTACGGGAAGCTCAGGGCGTCACAGATGATCACATGAAGAAGAAAACGTTAGTTAGTGCTTTACAGGATCATGCGCTAACTTGGTGTATCAATTACTCTAATGATAACCCAACCGCTGGGTTGGCAGAGATATAGACTACACTGAATAAAGAGTTCAGTAGGCTTAAATCGGAGGCGCAGTCGATTATGGGTTTCAAGGAAATCGTGATGAAACTAGGTGAGACACCTTGGGAATTGGATCAGAGATTGAATTGTAAAATCTGTGAAGCTAATATGAACTTAAAATATGGACAACACCGCAAGTGGTTCGTGGCTTCACTCCTGCCTCACCTAAGGGTTGCACTGTCACAACAGAAGATTACGACTCAAGTAGAGGCCTTGGAGATTTCCATAAGATTGCATGAAACACTGATGCAAGATCCAAATCTGGGGGTTCAATAGATCCACGCACAGTTGCAAAATCTTTTCCTTGAAATGCAAAGTTTGAAGCAGGACAGAACAATTCAACCAGAGGCACACGAAGAGATATGGTGCATGAAATGTAAAGGTCAGGGGCATGACAAAAACCATTGCCCGATATTTGTGAAGTATATTGCAAGAGGAGGGCCGATGATTTTGAGGCTGAAATCCCAAGTAGGACTGAGCATGGTTCCTGTGTTGTGGTGTGTTATATGTTAGATAGCAGGGAAACATATGAATGATAACTGTCATTTGTTGCAGAAGTTTGTACAAACACGCAACAACTGTTCTGCAACTTTTTCAGGTCGGTAGGGCATGATGAGAACAACTGCTGAAGTTATGAATTGATGATGGACATAACACCCGCTTATAGAGTTCAGGCATAAATGCGGCCTCCTGACCAGAGCGTTGGGATGGCGTGAGCAGGTTTTTAGGGGCGTGAATGAGGCCGAGGCAGAGGGGGACCTGGTAGAGGTCGGAGACAGCTGATCTGTTACAATTGTGGAGGACAAGAAACTATGCCCGTGAATGCACTAACCCAATGCATCCGTCATGCAAATATTGTACTCAGTTTGATCATGAGACAGAGGTCTGTCCTACACTGATAGCGAGGATAAGCGACAAACGGGTGCTACCACCGCAACTAACTCAGAACCTATAGATGATGAGGGTTGAGCCTCGTGAAGAGGATTTGAATGTGAATACAGTGCTCTGAAGTGGAGTTGCAACAGATGATGATAAGAGGAAACAACCTGAAGACAGTGCATGGGTTCGTAAAGCTCTGGAGAAGGGGGCTAAATTTGATTTGGAGCACGCACGTGAAACATTCATGGAAGCAAAAAAGAGCTTCACTAAGGCCTCTACCTCAGGGAGCTGGGATAAGCCTGTTTAGGAAATGGAACCTTCTATGCTTACAACCTTTTTAGAGACTTGCATGAAGTTGTTGCACGATATCAAGGCTATGAAGGGGTTACAGGAACTTATAAATAGATGTGCTGGAAACACTCTGGGTGAACTGTGCATGATACAGAAGATCAATAAGCATAAAACAAGGACAGGACGTGAGATGAGACTGACCGCGCAGATAGGAGAATATGAAATGGATCAGGTTATTCTGGATCTAGGGTTAGACATGAATGTTTTGCCGAAGCAGACTTGGGAATGGATGGGGAGATCCGTGTTGCAATGGACTCCGATTCAGTTAAGGATGTCAAATAATCAAAAGATCATCCCCATGGGACGACTGCAAGGAGTAACTCTAGATATTGAAGGCATGAGCGCATTGGCTAATTTTGAATTAATAGAAATTTTGGATGACAACAACCCCTACCCTGCACTCCTTGGCATTGATTGGGCTATTGACATGAACGGGGTAATCAACCTAAAGAAGCAAAATATGATGTTTTAAAATAAATCACTTTGTCTAATAGTACTCCTAGATCCCGCTGAAGGATCTCACTATACTGAACCAGTCCGCAATTATGAAAGTGATGATGATTTGGACTACATATATAAGATAACAACACGAGACCAAGATTGGGTGAATCTGACAATGGATGGATGAATTACATGGGATCGCGAGAGTTCCTGCAACTTAGACTCGGATGAAGAATTAGAGCACTGGCAGAATCGACTACATGAAGTAACCACGCTGAGCTGTAACATGATGACCCGGTCGCTGCACTGTGTGTCGTCAGAGGTAAGAAATATGCCCACTTATGATGGCTTGAATGATGTGGATGTATTTTTGGATGCATTTGAGAGGGAAGTACTAGAGAAGCAGCGCTTCCAGGCTTTGGACTGGGCACTGCATGCTACACCGCGATATGGTGGGGTATGCACAAGGGTAGTTTTGATGATTGGTGCGAGTATAGGAGGATGATGAGAACATGCTTTGGGAAGCTGAAGGTATGACTGACAGACAAATATGACAAGAAGGATGATCCGTGCACACACTTGGCCAAATGGGCTAAGGCCTATGGAGTGAAGCCCCAACCCGAATGGGTGAACTTGTTTTGTCACACCTTGGATGTCATCCTGATGAACTAGTACTTGGAGACAGAGCTCTGCCATGGCACAGGAAAATGGGATATTCTGCACGAAGGGTTCATAATGATGTTTAGCTTCGAAGATGGGTTTCACTGTATTGACGAAGTGCTACAAGAAGTTAAAGCAACAATCTTTAGGATATTGCAGGATCCTTTGGATCTGGTTCAACCCGATTGGACCACTCAGCTGAGCCATGCATTGGAATGCTATAACGTGACTGCTAAAGAAGAAGATGAGGACCCATGAAAGATTAATATCCTTGAAACCGAGGGTCACCGTGAGGTCGAGGGACCACAGATCAAGAATCCTGATATAACCATGCCACTAAGAACGAAACAGGTAAATATTGGTACGGAGGCAGAGCCCAAATTCACAAAGATTGGAGGTTACTGGGATGACACAATGGTAGATAGGTTTTTGAATTGCCCCACGAATACCCGTATTTGTTCCCTACTAAGTTTACAGAGTTAAAGGGGATAATAGGAGACCTAGGCATTATGAAGATCACGTTAAAACTCGACACAAAGCCGGTTAAGCAAAGGCCTTACCATCTCAATCCGAAGTATAAGGGGAAGGGCCGCTTAGAGTTAGATAAGATGCTCGCGGTAGGCATCATTGAGCCCGTAGAAGAATCTGATTGGGTAAGCACGATGGTGGTACAGGAAAAGAAGTAGAAGGATGAAATAAGGGTATGCGTAGATCTCAAGAAGTTGAATGATTCTTGCGTGCATGATCCTTTCCCGACTTCATTTACTGATGAGGTATTGGATAATGTAGGTGGCCAGCAAGCGTACTCCTTCACTGATGGGTTTTCTAGGTACCATCAGATCAAAATCATGCCTGAAGATAGAAGCAAGATGAACTTCGCGACTGAATGGGGATGTTTTCAGTACACTGTAATGCCTTTCAGATTAAAGAGTGTGCTTGCAATTTTCTTGCGCGTAGTCATTGCTGCATTCAAAGACTTCATTCATAAGTTTTTGGAGGTGTATTTTGATGACTGGACTGTGTTTGGGTTGGTGAAACACCATGTGGCAAGCTTGCGCTTAATGCTAGATACTTGTCGAAGGACCAGATTGCGCTCAATATGAAGAAATGTCTATTTTGTGTTCCTTTTGGGACTCTGCTAGGTCATATGGTTTGTAGATAGGGAATGATGGTAGATCCTACGAAGATGACAGTGATACTTAACTTGGAGGCACCGAGGAGTGTGAAACAGTTGCGCACAACCTTGGGACATGCTGGGTACTACAGGAAGTTTATCAAGGACTATGCCCCCAGATTGGAAGAAGGAGTTTCATGTACATGTAGAGGTATCATGTATAGCAGTGGGAGAAGTACTGACATAGGCTGGTGGAGGAGAATTGGACCATCCTATAGCATTTGCAAGAAAAAGGTTATCTAAGGCTAAGAAGAACTATTCCACCACCGAGCACAAAGGATTAGCTATGGTATACATGCTCCAAAAGTTTAGACACTATTTCCTGGGTGGACATTTTAAGATGTATACAAATCATTCTACACTGAAATACCTAGTCAATAAGCCTATGTTGGGGGGGAGAATATCTAGGTGGTTGTTGTTGTTCCAAGAGTATGATTTTGAAGTTATTGTGAAGCCCGGACGAGTGAACGCAGGACCAGACCATCTGTCGCACATTGAAATAGGGGAAGAGCCCACTAATTTGGAGGAGGGATTGCCTGACGTGCAGCTCTTTGTAGTATGTGTCACGGATGGTCACTTTGAAGACGTCATACACTTCCTAACGACAGGAACTGCCCCAAAAGGCTACACTGTCCAACAGAAAAAGGAGTTAGTGGTGCGCGCGGTAGAATTTTCTATCATTGTCGGACATCTATATAAAATGGGGTCTGATGAAGTATTATGATGATATGTATTGGAGTTTGAAAGGAGCCGTATCCTTACAGACACTCATGGGGGCACTGCGAGAGGCCATTATGTAGGAAGAGCGACCGCGTAGAAGATTCTACGCGTAGGGTTGTGGTGGCTAACCCTCCATCAGGATTCCAAAGCTTACTGCAAGGCGTGTGACGTATGTCAAAGGATTGGTAGGCCATTGCAGAGAGATGAGCTACATCTAAACCCACAAATGAGGTTACAACCTTTCGAGAAATGGGCGATAGATTTTGTGGGACGCATTCAGCCCCAAGGGAAGAAGATGGGAGCACGGTACATTATCACCGCGACTGAGTATTCAAATCAATGGGCAGAGGCATAGCTTGTGAAGGACTGCATAGGCACGAATGCTACGAAGTTTCTCTTTGAGTATGTATTGATGCGATTTGGGTGTCCAAAGATTTCGATGAGTGATCGTGGTATGCACTTTCTGAATGAAACGACCAGCGTGCTGATGGAGGAATTTCAGGTGTATCACCAGAAAAGCACGCCTTATCACCCACAAGCTAACGGGACAGTGGAAGCATTCAATAAGATACTGGAGAATGCGCTGACCAAGGTTTGCAACACTTAGCAAAGTGATTGGGACCTACGCATACCCGTCGTAATATGGGCCTATCGAACGACATGAAAAAAATTGATTAGGTAGACACCCTTTAGGCTTGAATATGGTTTTGAAGTAGTGATGCCCATGGAATACATTGTACCTAGTCTATGCATAGCGGCATTCATAGGTATGACAGATCGAGGAGCCCTGGAAGAGAAGATCACGCATCTTGTTGAGCTTGAAGAAGAAATATTTCTGACTGGATTTCACCAACAAGTCCAAAGGCAATGCGAAAAAGCATGGCACGATCAACACATTAAGTTGCGCACCTTTAAGGTAAATGATATGGTTTTTTTATATGACAACAAGTTTGATAATTTTCCAGGAAAATTCAAAATGCACTGGCTAGGGCCCTATGTCATTAAGGAGATTACCAACAATGGAGCAGTGTAGTTGGTTAAATTGAACGAAGATCCCTTCCCAGGAAAGGTGAATGGCAGCCGATTGAAACCATACACTGGTGATCCAGCCATATGACTATATGAAGGTAGCATAGTATTAGCACTCCAGGTAGTTGAAAGGAGGTGAGGGACTATAAACTACACTAACCAGGTGGGGGAATTACGTGATTGGAGGATTGTGTAGAACGAGGAAATGTCACAGGGTTTGCGACAACGTGAAGAGAGCTGCGCTACCCAGGGAAAAATCATGCAGGTTAGCCAAAAAGTGACCGTTAAAGTCACTATTCATGATTTGATGATAAGAATGCAGCCAAATGGAGCGGGCAACCGACATTTAAGACATAATTTATGGGTAAGATCCTTGGAAATCTACCACCAATCTGGCATTAATGAACTGAAGGTGGGGGGAACGGTCAGATTTGAATTGAAAATGGCCTATAAATTACAAGTGGAGGCCCAACGAAAAACACTTGGAATTTTGAAAATTGAGTTGGTGAGCTCTCAGATGTGCATGACCCACACATTCTTCAAAGAATTGCTTGACTGCCCTGTGTTTGATCGGTTTCCAGAGTCCAACCGCAATTTCATCTGTGATTTTATCCCCAGATCCGAAGCTATGGACAACAAAGCAGTGATAGCCGAGGGGGCTATGCTGTGCCAGAAGTTTGTAGGGAGGCAGAGGGAGCTGCTCAAGAAGTTGCAGAAGTACTAGCTGAAGTCCCCAAGTCACCACAAACGCCTAGACCAAAGCCTACCCCAACCAAGGAGAATGCGAAGGATAAGTAGGGCAAGCAGGTTGAGATATTAACTTGGAAAAGGGCAAAGCTATTAACTTGGAGTTGGAGGAGGAAGCGATTGAGGACCTCCCGATGGATGATGAGGATTTGGGGGTGGAAGTGGAGGAAGTTGAAGTCGAGGGTTCTGACCCTATCACTAAGTTACCCAAATACGTCCTTTCGTGCAAGGGAAAGACCAAGGTGCCAAAGGAAATTTATGAAAGCAAGGTCGCCTTGCACACACCTCTACTACCAGACGAGATTGTCTTTGAAGGGTCGTGCTTGGGATGGGTTCCTCTGTTGAAACTAGAAGATTAGGACTTAGCTGACCATGAAAAGTTCCCACACTTGGCGACATAACAGATAATTCACCCGCGCTATTCACACAACCACCGACATGACTGCATTGGAACCACAGAAGTGGCTCAGGGGAGTAGATAAGGCAGGTTTGCTCAACCTACTATGGGTGTTGCACTATAATCGCACACCCATTACAGTATTGGTCATCAAGCAGTTGCTATGCTTGGTGCACGATGGGTGTCTGTGGCTAGAGGAGCCGATACCCATCACTGATAGGTTGATCCATAGGATCACATGGCTGCCCTATACAGGGGAGAATCTAGCCATGATGTTTGGTGGAAAAGGTGGCGAGTAGGCCCTCGCAGAGGCCATGAAGGAGAAATTCAAGCTCGTGAAGAAGCCACGAGGCTATGCCATCTCAAGTATCTGTGACCCTGCAGTCAAGGTGGCCACGTAGATTTTGGTAGGAAAAGTTATGAGGAAGTTTCGTGCAAATGAAGTGTCAGCACCAACTGTCGCTCTAGCGGCCCAATGCACTGAAGGAGTCCAGTTTAATTGGGCGTGCTATCTCTGCGGTGAGTTCCTTGCAAACTTCCATGAGGCACAAGAGCTCAGCAAGACCTTCCACTATGCGTGGCTCTTGCTGTCCATTGTGCTAGTAGCCTAGGAGCTGCCAGAAGACAGTCAATTCCCTCGGTCGCGCCAGACCTACCAGAAGCAGCGAAGTATGCTTCGCTGTGGGTGGCCAAGGATGCTTAGCGCATCAAGGATAGCAAGATCTTATGGATCTTGATGGAAATGAACATACACATGTCTATCAATCGCAAACCGCAATTGTCACCTACTATGTTTTCCAAACTGTAGGAGTACGTGGAGTTCAAGGCAGAATTTCAGCGTGTATTGATCAGGGCACGGAAGGACCCTGAGTAGATGTGGCATGACCTACCTTACTTGGTAAGGGATGATGTGATTGGTACAGTTCTTAATCGATGGCCGGCAGAGTGGCGCATTACCTCAGACTTGGCGGTGGGATCGAGCAAGTCCCCGCACAGCATAAAAAGGAGGAGGCCAAGCTTAAGATGGCGCAGCTGGTCGAGAAAAGGAAGAAGGAGGCCACTGAAAAGGCCCAGGCAGAGCACGATGCTACCCAACAGGCGGAAAAGCAGATAGGCGAAACAGAGTGTGGCTTTGAAAAAGGTACGAGGTCGCCTTTGCTTGAAATAGAGGAAGATACGAAAGAGAAAACAGAGCAACATGGAATAGACTTGCAAACGACATCATACCGCATCAAACGTCCAAGGGAACACAAAAAAGTGCGGTCGTGGAAGAAATCCAAGGCTAGTAAGACATTGCTGGACCCAATCACCCTAACAGAGGGAGATTTGAATGACATTGGAGACACGGTGCGGGATGTGACTGTGGAGGTACTGCAACAATTCGAGCAATAGCAACAACTATTGGGGGCCATCTAGATGAGTTTGCATGAGCTGTAGATCCGCACATCATAGACTAACACGATGTACACCAGCCTCACTATCAGTACTTCAGAAGCTACCGAGATGCTACGTGTGGACTCCGAGCGATAGTGCTTCCAAATAAAGCACTGACCATAGAAAACGAAGCCAATAGGCCTACTGTTAGCGCCCTCAAGGGAGTGGGGTTGAACTTGGCAGCACTCCCTCGTGAGGCGCTCCACCTACTGCAGGATGGAATGATTTTGGAACTGAGGACCCGTGAATAGCGTGCTTTGCAGGTAATCAGTGAGCAGAAGATTAATAATGTACATATGGCCCTGCATCGAGACACCGCCCTCACTTCCACGATGGAAATTACTAACACAAATATGTGGATGATTAAGGCCGTAAGGGAAGCCTGCTAAATGGTCCCCAAATTGGCCATTCCTAAGGATGTAGAGGCAGATGAATAGGTCTACAAGCTTGCTAGAGGGGTGTGCGATGCTCACACAGAGTTGGCTAAGGTTCAACTGGAGCTAAACCTACAGATTGCAGATTTACAGTTGAAGGTCCAGCCTTCAACTCCGTTGGAAGTAAAGGAGTAGCGTGCAACCTTTGTCACAAAGGCGATAGTGGTGGTAGACAGTGCAGTAGCAGAATGCACATGGCTTTTTGAATAGTTGTTCGAGGTCCTGACGAGCCTGTAGGAGGATCCTAATGTACAATGACTGGAGACAGAGGCACAAGAATTGTAGTAGTGCTATGACAAAGTAAAAGGTACAACGCACACCATCGCTCTCACACAAAGACTAGTGAAGCTGCAGGAGGCCAAAAAATTGAAGGAACAGGTAGATGTAGTACAACACAAAGAGGCAATGTTGAAGGCGCGCTTGAAGCCCTGGTTGGACGAAGCTTATTTGGTCACAACCTCCATTGAAGGCAATATTGCTAATCTAAAAGCGACTAAGCAGAAGCTTCACGCTGATAGTTCAAGACCAGCGACAGAGCAGTTGGTTGAAGAAGTGAAGCAGGTGGCTGCACATTGCACCACCGAGGTTTCCGTCATACAGGTTGAGCTGGGAGGTCTTCGCGCCAAGATCTCCACGCCCGCAGAGTGATTTGAGGGCAAGTCATCATGTTTGTGTTGGGGGCTTATTGGGAATGGGTTCCCCCAAGGACAATTTTGGGGCTAAAAGCCCATGTTTTGGGACAATGTTGTAATAAAGTTGTAAAGTATCTGCATTTTGTGGTCGCGGAGTGTGAAGGTGTCAAGATTCATAAAGGGTTGTCCGACCTTATTTTTTAAAGTGTAAAGTCGGCTGTAAAGATCAACCCATGGTCTGCGGACCATGGGATTGAATAAAAAGGAGCTAAGTAAGTAAGCTCTAAGTAGTTAGGAGAGAAAAAAAGAAGGAGGTGTTAAGCATTGGAGTTTTGGTAGAGAAGTCAGTCTTAGCATAGGTAGAGGCTTTGCAGCTGAGTGCGCAGAGGCCTAGGGTGGAAGTACACAGCTGAGTGCATGGACCCCTGCAGCTGTATGCACAGGGCAGATAGAGTCTGTATTAAACTAAAAGATATCAATAAAGATAAGTATTCTGCAATTACTGCGTATATAGTTCTTGTTAATGCATCTGATTATATTGCATTTTGGGTTTAATTTACAATGTTTATGTGATGTGCGAATATATGTGATTGTATTGGTTAATTAAATGCAAGTAATGATATTAGTTTATGCGGCACTAACTGTGAGAAATTAGTAAGATAAGTAAACACTTAAGATAACTTGGGAACCTATACAATATATTGTCATAGCTGCGCCAAAGTACCTAGACCACAGGTTAAGGCTACGCGAAGGTTAATCATACACCTTCACGGAGGTACTAAAGGGAGGAATAAAGGGTAGACTGACATAGCCCTAAGGCTTAGAGACCTACACGAAAGTAGGGGATGAGGGTATAAACCGACATCACGAGCATCTCAGGGTGTGGAAACTTGGTTCCAGCATCCCCCATACTACTTCAGGTGAGACTTCAGTCCACGCTCCGTGGGCTGATGCCGAAAGGGCCAATAGTGTAGGGATTTGTTTGGCTAACTAACACTGAACCTAAGTCAGGCCCCACAAAGCCAACAAAAATATACAATATATTTTCACATTTTGGAAGCACATGAGATACATTATATCAGATCAATATTTCATTTTGAGTTATATGAATTGAAATATGGCCTAATGTATCTAAGTTTCCATTTTAAACCAACCTATTACAAAAAATAATATTGGTTCTGGTTAATAGCTAAGTTATAGAAAAGACTCACTTGTTGGAGTTTCATGTGGCTATCTGTAGCAAACAAGTTAGTCTTAGTAAAAGAATTTCTTGAAGCCATTATATTTTATTGGATGTCACTCTCCTGGATTCCAAAGGGTGTTTTGGAGAAAGATAGGAGGATTTGTTTCACTTTTTTGTGGGAAGGATCCCAAGATCATTTTTTCCTTCCTTAGGTCAAGTAGAATCATCTTGTTGTTCCAAAGTTATTGGGTGGGTGGGGATAAGAAATATTTTCCTATTATATAAATCCCTTACAATAGAGTGTAGGTGGAGGCTTCTCTCAAATCACAACCTTTGGACCATGGTGGTCTACTAGAAGTATATTTCCCAATAGTTCGTAGAATATTGATGCAACTTCAGGATAAATTGAGACATAATATTTCAGTGGTATGGAGGGTTGTTCTAAATTCATTTGGAAAGATTGCTTTAGGTCTAGCATGGAAGATTGGGAATGGAAACAATGTTAGGCTAGGCTCATATCCTTGGCCAGGGAATGGTGAAATACATAGACTGTCATAAGATCTCATTGAAACTCTGAGAGATCAAGGATATTCCAGAATTTTTCATATTAATAATGCTACTCAAATTACCCTTTGGCATCAAGGATGGTTGACAAATGAAAATTTAAATCTTCAGGAGGTTTTTAGGGAGAAATTTTCCAAATACTTGGATTCTTTTCTTTCACCTCACATTCGATTACATGACAGAGAGGATTAATTGGTCTAGGAACTTTCTTTGCATGGCATATTTACACCTAAGTTGGGCTATATTCATTTAAATTATGTTTTTGCACAAAATGTGGATATTTTCTGGTGGTGGAGAGTACTCTCGAAGTCGAAATTCCCTTAAAAGTCTTTTTTATTGGTCTACTGTATCATTGAGAAAAAAATTCCTACATGGGATGTAATGCAGCGAAGACATAATATTGGTCATGTATGGTGTGCCTTGTGTAAGGTAGTGATGAGACCATTAATCCTCTCTTTGTACATTGCTCCAAAAAACAAGTATGGTTGGCTTGTAGTACACTTCTAGGTTGGGATTTCAAATGGAAGGTTATTTTATTTGAAGAGATCTATAAATCTCAGGTTGAGAGCATGTTCATTAAAACTTTTAGAGATATTCCCCTCATTATATCTTGGGGAATTTGGTTAGCCAGGAACAAGGAAATATTTTATGACAAATCATCCTATATGGAAAATATTGTTGCTGAGGGTTTAGCTATTATTTCACACTACCACCAGTCAAAGGTGCCGACTTGTGGAAGAACTATGCTAAGTGAAAATCTAGATGTCAATATCCCTTGGGGTTATTTCAACAAGGAGTCTCAGGGAGAGGATTCATTCTATGGTTATTTCGAAAAGGCTTCTTAGGGGGAGGATTACCTCTTGGGTTTGGGGGGGGGGGGAGGGGGTTGTTCTTCATTCATCAGAGCATCATACCTTTCATGTCAACATGGGCTTGGGTAGTGTTAGAAACAACTGTGAAGAATTATTAACATGTAAATCCCTTATTGTTTTTTCTTAAGAAAAAGGGTGTGAAGAACCTCAACTCTTTGGTGACTCTTTTCTGGTGGTGAATTGGGTCAATGAGACTCAACTACGTCAAAACACATCCCTTTTTCATATTTTGGAGGATATTTTAAGATTGATGCATATTTTTAACTCCTTCACATGCATGAATGTTTATAGGGAACAAAAAGGGGATGTTGACAAGATTTCTAAGGAGGGTTTGCATATGGATGGGAGTTATGGAAGGTGACTGAAGTTGTTCGAGTGGAGCATTATCATTTTTTACATAGCCATTACATGGATGAGATCCTTTCAATAGATCATGTTTAAATTTTGAGTTAATACATCATTGTTTTTTGGATGCTCTACATCATAATTTTGTATTTATCCTACAACTAATTTTGGTTTATAATATTAGAGGATGTTGTTTGAAAACATTATAGCATACATTATATTTATTTTTTAGTTGATGTACAAACAATGTAAGTCCATATTATGACAAGACAATAGTTCTTTATTTCTATTTTTTTACTTTGAAAATGCCACTATAGGATCTGGGTAGTATCTTAGTGAATGCACACATTAGTGTGTATATACAAAATGTAATTTCTTTCACATTTATGATTGAAAGTATGGTTTTTTTCCAATAATAAAAACTTTGGATCTATGAAGCACCAAAAGAATAAAATCAATTAAGGTGCGAAATTTTCCTCAAATTTTGCACTCTAAAAAAGTTTGCACATTGATTGATTTGATTGATATCAATGCTTGATAGATTTTAAAGTTAAGATAAATCTAGACTAATTCTTATAATAAATGTGTATTCCCTTAAAAACCAGTTAGAAAATCAAAACTTACAAATAAACAAATATTTTATTTATTACCATCTTTCTCATCTTCCTCTTTTGATTAGACTCAATATCTAGCATTTATATCAAAATGAAATATTATCAAAAGGCTTGATGGAAGAGAAAGTCATCAAAGACAAATTATTTAAGAAAGTTGACATAGGATAGCTACCCACATTCTTGAATGTGTGATGTGAAGATATTCAAGGGTGCTCAATGGCCATTTCACTTCAATTTTACAAGAAGAATTAGAAGATTGATTTTGAGGGTTGGTTAAGAAGAGTGGATTGGATCACTATGTTACAAAGAAGGGGATGTTCTAAAATATTTTTTGATGTATACATTTTTAAAAGAGTGCTTAAGAGAAAAGTGTGTCCTCCATCATCCATAAGATCTTCAATTTATCATTCAAGCAAGGTTTTCATAAACCCTAGATTCCGAGCCTCATTGTACCTATTTTTGAAAGTGGGGATAAAAACAATCCCTCTAGTTATAGGATCATATGATTAACTCCCTTTTGTCCAAGTTATATGGATTTTTTTTATTTTTTTTTTTTTAAATAAGGTTGGTGTATGATTAAAAGCCACTGAAAAATATATAAATGCCAAGACAAAATAAGGAGTTATCATTTAGCTACAAATAACAAATTTACACTTAGTATCATTATGGAGGAGTGTAGCAATAATAATAATTTCAATCTCATGCGTTGTTTTGTTGACTTTAAAAAATATTTGTACATGGTGTCTAGGACTAGCCTTTGGAATATGCTAGAGGAGGTAAAAGTTCCTTTCGACTTGAGCATTGTTGCAATGAGGTTGTTTGCTAATGTTATTTCCAGGTTTAGGACACTACTGGCTAGTCAAAATAAATTAATTGTAATACATGAGTTGAGAAAGGTTTTCCACTATTCCCTATTCATTTTGGCATATGCGTTGACCAGTTAGGGTATTGTTTGAAAGAAGTAGGTTGTGTTAGCCCAATTCTAGCTAGTATAGTGATCATCGTCCTTTATGCTAACAATATTTTTTCTATGGCTAGGAATATTTATGATTTCGATAAGAAACTAAAAATTATTAAGGATTTTCACTCTAGTATAGGGATCATTATTAACACTAACAAAAGGAAGGTTATGATAGTTAAATCCAGAAATATCATTTGCACTAATTTCATGTATGATAAAAATAGTTTGGAGGAAGTGGCTTTATATAAATATGTGAAATTTGACATTCATCACAAGTTCAACCACAATTATAGCATTGAGAAAAGGATAAATAGGGTGTGGAAAGCTTATTATGGGCTTAGAAATAATTTTAAATCAATGGACCTTTGGCTGGGGGTTAGAAAGAAATTCCTCTTTAAAACTCTTGCAACTCCTATTATTTAATATGGTTGTGAAGTACAAAGTTGCAACATCTCTAAAGAATCGTGGAAAAAGATAGAGAAAATCCAAAAGTATTTAATAACTTATGATCTCAATTTCAAAGGTAATACACCCTATCCTATTCTCCTCATTGGAGTGAATCTCTCCACATCAAGAGTATGGCTATGACTAGGTATCTAATGTACATAACTAAAGTAAATAGCATGAGGACAAGAGGCTTCCTAAGATTGCTTCAAACTCCAACCAAAATGACAGATAATATTACCATATTATTGCATTTAATTCAAAGGAGAAACCATGGTGTGAGAAAGAATTAGAGGATAAGAGAAAATAAAGACATTGCAATGAGGTAATCAACCCTAATATAAAAAAGTGAAAAGTATCTCTTTGTTTTTACTATACTAAAGAAAAAATTGGCATTGCCAAAATAAGCATAAAATCTCACAAGTTAATTAAATAAGACATTAGATGATTCATAAAACATTATATGTTGAAAGAATTTGTTAAAAGACTAAACATGAGGTAAAAGTCCTCTTAAATTGTCCGACATACACTCATATCATATGAAATTGAAATCTGGCTTTTTGCAATCTTTATTGGTAATCTTAATTTTCATTAAACACAATTAATGGATATTGGTTCATCTTTAAATGGGGACAAACACATTATACACTTCAATGCTCCCTTATCATTTTATTAAATATGCTTACATCGCTTTCTTAGTGTACTCAACAATGCTAGGTGGGTTGCAAAGGGAATCCCAACCTTCTAGGAATTAAGCATTATTTCATTTATGGGTAGGGACATATCTAGTTGAAGAACCTTCTCGGTTAAGGACATATCGGTATTATGATAGCTCCAGTTCTAGCTGCACTTCACTAGTGCAAGAGTTATATTGAGAACAAAGAAGAGCCTAATGCAAGAGGCATCTAGAAAACAAAGAAGAGTCCATGATTATAACATGGATGGCATCCACTTTCCTTGCGAACATTAGTGGGGTAGACTTGGTAGGCTACTTCTACATTGTATCTAGGAGGATATTTTAACTTAGTTGTGTCATTGAGGTACACATAATTATATGTAAAACCCTACAAACATATAGTGAGTAATTACTTTTAAGATAATGATTTGCAAAGAGGAATATAATGAAGAGGAAGAATTAGAAGTAATCATACAACACATAAATATCTAGCTTGAACAATGGCATTTCCCTCACTGTCAACCCATTTGGAAATCATGGATGCTAATAAATCACTTCTGTTTCATAAAATTATGGTCATTCTATTATCGGACAATGACCCAACTCAAACTTGAAATGATTTATATGATTAAATGGAAAGTAAATATGGAAAATTTGGATATTATATGAAAAAATATAAAAAAACAAGAATGTATACAAAATCTAAAATTATACATACATTTTACATTATTTGAAATACAATACATAGGATATAAAATTTACCACTTAAAAAAATAAATTTCTAACTTAAAAATATAATTAGAAACACACCCCAATCTCTATTTGTTTGCTTATTGATTTTTTTCCTTTAAACTCCTAATGGATCTTGTAGATATCAATTAACATAGTCAACTTAGAAACAGATACTTCAATAATTGCAATTTTATAAATTTGACCATGGTTGACATAACTTCTATGTTACTGCTGCACATCCAATGAGAAATTAAGATGATCTTTCCTAAGTGCTCAACTTTGAGCCAACAACTTTGTTAGTGTTTTTTACATGAACGACATGCCATTGGTGGTGTTTCCGAAGTCATAATGGCATGATAGAGAGCACATTGCTAGTGTACATGAAGTCGTGGCGAGCATTATGATAATGGAAATGTTGGAGTCATGGATGAAAGCTTTAATCGCTGGACCTAGTGTTTTATGATCCAGTAGTGTTTATTATTTTTAATTTGATGGCGTATTCTCTCTTTAATGCACAATGACATTGAACATGTTAAATGTCTATATTTATAATTTATATAAATTTAAACCTATTTTATAATAAAATTATTAAAAAAATAATATTAAATTGTTATAAATATTTTTTGAAATAAAAATGATTAAAAAATTAATATTAAATTGTTATAAACATTTTTTTAAATAAAAATGATTAAAAAAATATATTAAATTGTCATAAACATTTTTTTACGCATGATATTTAGAATATAAATGCAAATTTATAAATTTTCATAGGGAAGGAGTAATGTTGGAATATATGATTTTTATATAAAGAAAAAATTAGGAGAAAAATAATATTTAAAATATATATGTAAATTTTTATTACGTTTCATTACAATTAAATATATTTTTATCATATTTAATATATCATTTTTATTCAGCAGGGAATTGAATTGATGATTTCATATTAAAAAGTGTAATAGCAAAACGTCTTATTATATATAAAATTTTTATGTAAATTTAACTTAAAAAATTATTTAAAATACAATTATCATTTTTATTCAGCAGGGAATTGAATTGGGAATTGAATTGATGATTTCATATTAAAAAGTGTCGTAACAAAACGTCTTATTATATAGAATTTTTATGTAAATTTAATTTAAAAAATTATTTAAAATACAATTATAATTTTTTATTTTATTAGAAATCTGATTTTTATATAAATTCAAATTTAAAAAAATTGAAATATAATTCTAAAGTTGCATTTTCTTTAATTTAATTAAAAACATAATCTTTATATAAAGTTTAAGTAAAATTTGAATTCGGAAAAAATAATGTTTGGATTATAAATGTGAATTCTCATTTTCGTGTCGAATGTACGACATTTGGAGGAGAGGGAAATATATCGGGCAATTTTCATAATTTTGATTTTGTGAATATAATTGTTTTTATTTTTTTGAGTTATATCTTTATTAATTTAAATTTGAATTTCGGAAAGAAATATGTTGATTTTTTTTTATATTTTTAACTTTGTAGATATGATTTATAATTTTTCTTAATAAAATGATGATCTCAAAAGAACAAATGTTTTTGAGTAATGTCAGTATTATATTATATTATATTTTATATATATATATATATATATATATATATATATATATATATATATATCTTCGAACACGAAATTATTAATAATATTTTGGATAATCGTAAATTTTAATTTTGATGTTAAATTAAAAAGTTTGTGTATTAGTATAATTTTTTTTAGGTGAAAGAGAAAAATCATTGGGTAATGGTTTTTTATTTAAGTTTAGATTAATCTCAAGATTTGAACTTAAGTTTTTGATGTAGAATTATAAAAATATTTTGTTTGATTATATATATGAATGAGAAAGACTGAAAGGATGATTTTGGTGGGAACGTGTTTAGAGTAATCTCAACAAGTTAGAGAGAGTTTTTTAATTGAATAGTTAATTTATTTTAAATATGAATTTGATAGTGTATGTATTATTTTTTAAATTTATGAAAGATATATTAATATTATTGTTTTAATTTATAAATAATATATTATTTGTTAATTGAATTTAGTTTGGTTGTTTGGATAGAATTGTTGTGATTTTTTAATCCAAGTTTAAATTTCATAATTTGATATTTTGTAATGGAATATTCCTATTTAATGTCTATAAATAGTGTTGTATCTCTTAAATAAGTATACTTGTAAATTGGGTCAGTGACAATTTCAATAATAATATACTAGCACAATCATATTAATATAAATATAAGAACCATATTAATAATAATTAATATTATATTATTACTATTATATTAAATAATAATAATAATAATAATAAAATCATAATAAATAAATAAATAAAGATAATAATAAAAATTATATTAATAATCATTAATAAATAACACTTAAATAATTATGGAATAAATATTTAATAAAAATTAAACAACAATTTAAATGTGGTCGATAGGAAATTCAATTTTAAACACTCCACCATAACACAATTATTAAACGCTAATATTTTTCAAAACACATTGAGACCGATGACAAAAGTTGCACCAATTCAAATCAACAAGATAATGAAAACGACCATTCACACTTTTCAACCAATCCCTTCTTGCATTGTCTTGTATTTTTGCATAATGTTGAAAATAAAAAGGCGGTGAAATTTGCAAACCATCTATTGATCTCACTCTTGATATAGTTGTAAATGTTAGACCCTAACTCTTTCTGTCTCCAATAACAATAGTGGCTCATTGCAAGGGAATAATATTAAACCCAAGGGATACATATTATAAACCCAAGGTATAAAAACTGTAAGATAAATATTATAAACCCTAAAATAAACATGTTTGACCATGATTTACCAGCATTGATTTTCATACTGAGACGATGTTTGTCACAATGTGACGTTGGACCATGGTTGACCATGGTTGATTTTCATATCGAGACAATCTTTAGCACATTTTGACATTGGGCCATCGTTGACCATGAATGACCATGATTGTAAACCAATGTGATTTATATTAAACCCTAGGATTAATATTATAAACCTTATGAATAATATTATACCCTAGGAATATGAACCAAATAAACCCAAGGGATTGATATTCTAAATCGAAGGGACTAATAAACCCAAGGGATTAATTCTAAAGCCCAAAGGTATTACAAACCCAAGGGAATAATATTAAACCCAATGGATTAATATTATAAATACAAGGTATATAAACCCTAAAGGGATTAATATTATAAACCCATGGTAATAATACACTCAAGGGATTAATACTAAAAACCCAACAATTGATAATATAAACACAAGGAAATAATATTAAACCCAAGGGATTAATATTATAAACACAAGGTATATAAACCCTTAGATAAATAATTTTTTTTTGTGAACTTGGTAGTACTTTCTCTATTAATATTTTCTAACCATAAGAAAGTTTTTCAAATAGTATCAGGTGGCCTCAACCTGCCCATAGGAAACCAAGTTGGCCACCTATCAGCGTTAAAGGCTGTCCAAAATTTGAATAAGTCTTTTTCTATCATCCATGCAACATTAGCTATTCTATCTATACTAATCATCAACTTAGGAAAGTAAAGGCTATTCGTCATAGAAGAAAATTTTTATCTAGTACCTTGTTTTACTCATCATTTGAGGACTCCACTGGAGCTGGAGCTTTAGCGCTGGATCTCGGCATCTCACTTCTCCTCATGTCCTGCAGGCTTTGCTCGATCTTGCTTAGAGCTAGGTTGTTTCGGTAGACTTGAATCTGGATTGCTGCTATCTCCCTAAGGAGCTCTGCCCTGCTGGGCTCCTTCGTTTTGGTTTCCTCTTGTGCCTCCGGTCCCTTGTTTGGTTCTTGTTCCTTGTTGAGTGTCATAGCTTGGGCCACTACGTTCTTCATAACCCAGTATTGTTGGATTGTTTGTCTGAATAGAGTATGGCGGCCACGGGTGTTCCCTGGATCTTGTACCATGGCTTCCCATTCTTCTGTCTCAATGTCCTGGTTGGTAATGTTGTCATTAAGTTCCCTCTCCCATCTAGCTATTTGCGCTCTTACCTCTGGTGAGTTTCCAGCCATATACGCACTGATAAGAGTCTGCATATGCTCCTTACCAGTCTTCCTACCTCTCTTGCTTTGTCCTTTGCTGGAGGTTGCATCCCCCTAGTGGTATGTTTCCCTGCTTTTCCTGTTCCTCTGTTGCTCCTTTTAGCCATCTCTTTTCCTTCTCTCGTTTTCCTGGTTGCAATTTTCTTCACCCAAATCTTTCTCCTCTATTTGGTTGCACGCTACAGTGCACTACGTGGTTTAGGCCTCCAAACTGTGCTGCTCGCTGATTAAAATTAAACCTAAGACAATACCATAAGAAGTATCAGTATTCTGTATATATACTCCCCATACTAGCTTTTGTTTATGAGTTCCGGGTTTGGCCTCTTGTCCAAGTCCTGGCCACTTTGGTTTGCCCCCCTTCTCCCTCAAATACCCCTTGACGGCTCTTGGGTTAGCTTTCTTTGGCTTCTCGAGTCTCCTTCTCTCAAATACATCTCTCCTTGGCTACCCGCACTTTAATGGTTTACCTTAATAACTTCGCAGGAGAGTTTATGAAGGGAAACCCTGTCCCTGTTCTGTGTTTCAAGCAGGTTCCCCTTCTCGGTCTCTCTCCTCTCTGAGGTCTCCACTCGAATTGAGCCCCTGAATAACCCCTCAGTCTCATTCTGGTTATTCCAGATAGGTTTCTCACCAAGCTAGTCGACCCTTAGCTTGGCTTCAGTGGATTCTGGGAAACTCTCCACTCTGTCTTGGAAATCTGAGTTATCCCTCCCGTAACCCTAAGATAAATATTATAAACCCAACGAAACAATATTAAACCCAAGGGATAAATATTATAAACCTAAGGAATATAAACCCTAAGATAAATATTATAAACCCTAACATAAACATTGTCACAATATGACTTTGGAATATGGTTGACCAAAATTGATTTTCATATTGAAACAAATAAACCATAAAATGAACATGGTTGACCACGATTTACCATCATTGATTTTCATATTGAGACGATGTTTGTCACAATATTATGTTGGACCATGGCTGAGCATGGTTGATCATGGTTGATTTTCATATTGAGACAATCATTAGCACATTGTGACATTAGGCCATTATTGACCATGATTGTAAACCCAACGGATTTATATTAATCCCCACCATTAATATTATAAACCCTATGAATAATATTATACCTAGGAATATGAACCAAACAAACCCAAAGTATTGATATTATAAATTGAGGGGAATAATAAACCCAAGGGATTAATTCTAAAATCCAAGGTATTATAAACCTAAGGGAATAATATTAAACCCAAGGGATTAATATTATAAATTCAAGGTATATAAACCCTAAAGGGTCTGCTATTATAAACCTAAGGGAATAATAAACCCAACAGATTAATATTAAAAACCCAACAGATTGATAATATAAACACAACGGAATAATATTAAGCCCAAGGGATTAATATTATAAAGCAAAGGTATATAAACCCGAATATAAATATTATAAAATGAAGGTAATAACAAACCCAAGGGAATAATATTAAACACAAAGGATAAATATTATAAACCCAAGGAATATAAACCCTAAGATACCTATTATAAACCCTAAGATAAATATTTGTCACAGTGTGACGTTTGAATATGGTTGACCATGATTCATTTCATTTTGAGACAATGTTTGTCACGATGTGATGTTGGACAATGGCTAACCATCGTTGACCCTAGATGATCTCCATATTGAGACAATCTTTGTCACAATCTAATGTTGGACCGTGGATGACCATGGTTGTGACAATGTGACATTTGACCAAGAGATAGTCTTTGCGACAATGTGACCATGGTTGACCATGGTTATTGACTATGGTTGACCATGATTGAACCCAAAGGTATTATAAACTAAAGGGAACAATATTAAACCCAAGGGATTAATATTATAAATGAAAAGTATATAAACCCTAAAGGGATTGATGTTATAAACCCAAGGGATTAATACTAAAACTCAAGGGATTAAAAACCCAACGGATTGATAATATAAACCCAAGGGAATAATATTAAACCAAAGGGATTAATATTATAAACCCAAAGTATATAAACCGTAAGAAAAATATTATAAACCAAAGGGATTATAAGCCCACGGGAATAATATTAAACACAAGGGATAAATATTACAAACCCAAGGAATATAAACCCTAGGATAAATATTATAAACCCTAAGATAAATATTTGTCACAATGCGACATTGGAATATGGTTAACCAAGATTGATTTTAATATTGAGACAACATTTGTCTCAATGCGATGTTGGACAATGGTTGACCACCATTCACCATGGTTGATATCCATATTGAGACAATCTCTGTCACTTTGCGATGTTGGACCATGGTTGTGACATTGTGACATTAGACGAAGGGGCAATATTTATCATAATGTGACCATGGTTGAGACAACCTTTGTCACAATGTGACATTGGAACATGGTTTCCCATGGTTGACCATGATTATAAACCAAATGGATTTATATTAAACCCAAATATTAATATTATAAACCCTATGAATAATATTATGCCCTAGGAATATGAAGCATTAGATTAATAAACCCTATAAATTATTATTTTATAGGCCTTTTTAATGAAAAAAAATCAAAATATAGTGTAAAATATTTAAAACAAATGAATAATAACTAATGAATTTTTCAAAAAATAAATTCATATAAAATAAAATAAAACGAAATAAGCATTTGCAGATTCATAAATTCATTTACTATAATCTCATCTGAATATATTAAATTTGTAAAAAATATATCATGTGAAACATTATTGATGGAATTTTAAATCTATAAATTTATAATTTTTTTAATGTATGATATATTTAAAAAAAAAACCAATTTTATATTTTTACTTCTTCTATTTTTTCTTTTTCTAAGTAAGACTAAAAATATTAATGGAAACATAATTTACAGTGAGGCCCCGGCCTCTGCGGGTTTAGAACAACCATATGACCAGTTTAAACATCAAAACTAAAACGAGACTGCCCTAGGAGGGGAAACCAGTCCGAAGATGAAAGAAGGAAAATGCCATTTTCCCACGTAGGGGCTACATCTCCAAAACTCAAAATTAACTATCACGATGAATTTTAAAATTAATTATCAAAATTAATAGCAGTAAAAGTCAAACTACTAAAAATACCGAGCTGGACATGTGACCTGTCTGCATGCAAGTGATAGGTGTCTTAAGACGGTGGCTTCTCCTCCACAATCGGACACCCATAATTGCCTGAATCAGTATCCTCTGCCTGCTTTCCACCCAAATTGTCGTGTGTCTCTCTGGCTTCATCTTGACCTCTTTTGGCAGTGTTGGTGGCCTTGCCGCTCGAAGCCTTCGGTCTGCTGGTGGCTGGATGAACCTTGGTAGCTTACTGATTACTAGTGCTCGACATCTTCTACACATGGTCGGGGGGCGGATGAACCAGGTTCTTTGCTGGGCTGTGTTCTGGATCATTATGCGCCCCAGCTTCCTCCCTGAAATCCACTGTGATGGTGGCGATAACGACAGGTCTTTCCATGGAGCAAAGGAAGCGAAATTGAGCGGACTGGCTGGCAACACTAAGAATGGGTGTCTGGGTGGCCCCATCAACCCGACAAGTTGCACCAGGATGAGCTCGGCCTCCTCCGCTATAGGTTACTGGACGACTACCATGGAAATGGGAAGTGGATGGGCTGGGGGGTGGGGAGGGCGAAGGGGAAGTCGAAGCAGAGGGGAGAGGAAAAGGGGGGTGAATGGATCTTCCGCGGCTACCTCCACGTTTGCTTCACATACGGTGACGTTGTCATGGAATATTGCTCTGAGCTGGGTGCTGCAGCGAGGAGTGAGACAAAATGGTCAAGTTATAGACTGGGAACTGGACGAGGGCAGCAGAGTTAATACTATGAATGATAGGGGGATTCAAATCAGGGATAGAGGCAGGGGCCGAGGCATTGAAATGCAAGGTGCAGTAAATAGAGTGGGAGAAGTGAATACCATTTCCCAAGTCGACACAGCTGAGAAGCCTACAACCCTGCCCTGTTGCAGTGCGAGAGCTTGGATCTACTGCAGCAGGGTGGCAAGAGAAATTCAAAGGCAAAATGGTATTTTGTTGAGGGCTCGGAGCCATGATATTAAACTTACAGGGAAGGTCTTGATCCGCACAGTGGATTAACGGTGCTGGCCGAGAGGTAGAGGCCTGCCTTAAATTCTTGCAGGTGAGAATGCGGAAGGCCATGTGGCTTGGCCATCTGCTAGAACGACATCGCATCCACATTAATTCACCTTCAACCACCCGCATCTGGGGCTTACTTCTTCTATTTTACTCATAATCAATTTACAATATAATGCATTTAAAATTTTAAAAATAAATTGTTAACCTTTAACACAATGTGACATTGGAACATGGCATTGTCTTGAGTGGGCCTGACCCAGGTTCAACGTTAATTAGCCAAACAAATCCCTACACTACTGGCCCTTTCGGAATCAGCCCATGGAGCGCGGAGCATGGACCGAAGTCTCACTCGAAACAATATGGGGGGATGCTAGAACCAAGTTTCTGCACCCTGAGATGGTTGTGATGTCGTGTAATTCCATCTACCCCTACCTTCACGTAGGTTGCTTCGCTCTAGGGATGCAAGAAAAACCCTCTATCCCAGCCTTTAATACCTCCGCGAAAGTATATGATCGACCATGTTCCAATGTCACATAATGACAACCATGTTCAAATGAATCCTCTATGCAGAAGCCATGCAGAGTGGAAAGGCTTCCCTTTTCCCTGTGCTTCACGACAATTTTCTAGGAATTCTCAGCACAAGTAATCCACCCAGTTAAACTGGACCCCCTTTGTGCACTACGCGGCAAGTGAAACCACCGGCATAGGAACCTCATCTGCGTGGCACTTCCGCATGGCTTTCCCGACCAATATCTGTGTTGTGACTTTGACCGCAACATTATTGATACTGGAGATTGCATACCCTCTCTTTTTCTTCTCCATCTTGAACTTCTTCTTCATGGCCTCCGTGATGGCCAAATCATCACTTTTATCCTCGGATATATTCGCTGGATCCTCCCCTTTGCAAGGGAGCCACGTAATTCTGTGAATTATATGATTTGTGATGGGGATGGGCTCCTCCAGCCATAAACACCCATCATGCACTAGGCACAACAGCTGCATGATGACAAATAAAGTCACTGGGGTGCGATGGTAATGTGGCACCTAGAGCAGGTTTAACAACCCTTCTTTCTCTACTCCTCTCAACCACTTGTGCGGCTCCAACTCTATGATTCCTGCCGCTGTATTTTTCTTCAGCCTCATTAGCTGCGCAGTTGCCAGATGTGGTAATTTCTTGTCGTTCGCGAGATCATTCTTCAAAATTTAGAATCGACGCCCATCCCAAGTGTGTTCCATCAAAAATGATATCATCGGGTAATAACAGAGTCTGCAGAGAGATCTTGCTCTCATCTAGGTCCTTGGGCACCCTTGCTTTCCCCTTCCGTGGAGGAACATATGCAGGCAACCTGGTCAGAGGGTCCACACCCTGGGTTTCTTCCTCCATTTCTTCGTCCTCCTCCTCTTCCACCAGGATTTCCTCAAGGTCTTCCTCCTCCTCATTGGCTTCCAAATTGATCGCCTTCCCCTTTTCTTCCATGGTAAGTTTAGTTCTCAGCGGGTTTCTAGGGGACACGCGCATCGGAACCATAGGCTGCTTGTCTTTCTTGGGTCTCGGCATGCGCGGCGATTTAGGGATTTCTGCGACTATCTCGACACTTTTTGGGGCATCTCCTATCATCATGGCCTGCGCGGCCTCTTCAACAGTCATCTCTCCGATATCCATGGCTTCTTCAGACGCTGCCATATTGTTGTTCCACAAATCTCTCAACGGCTCAGGTAAGTGCTCAAACAATGCCTTTGACTTCAAAAGATCGAATAAATTGGGGTTCATGAATCTCTGGGTGTGCAATAGCTCAATTCTCAAATGGCCAAGTGTTGTTTGCTGGGCAGCCCTTTGCAATTTATAGCACCTTTTGAATTTGAATTCGACCGTTTCCCCCAAATCCAGTCCATTAATGCTCCCTTGGCACATATTTTCCCAAATCTAGCCCATAAAGATCGCCTTAAATGCCTACTGCCCGCTCCATTTGGTCTCAAACTGTAGGTTTTAACCCTGTACAGAAATTACCTGCATATGAATTCTAAAACACAGAAAATAAACAATGCAAGAGCATAACACAGAAAACACATATACACAGAGATTTTCCCCTGGATCCCAAAACCAGGACAACTAGCTTTATTTTTCATTATATTCCTTTTAATGTTACAATACATATTTATACATGCCGAAACATCCAATACCATGGACTGAAAACCATCACGTCCAAAACCATGGACCGAAAACCATAGGTAGTGTTGTAGGGAAAAGTATCCGACTCGGATGACCCTATCCCACTCTAAGGGTGACAGTTCCTTAGCAACAACTGTAAAACAAACTACTTAAGGTTTACTTCTTTATGAAAGCAAAAGAGAATGGAGAAATGCACTAACCGTTGCCTTGCGCTTAATGTCGAATCCAAACTCTTCTCTTTGGCCGCTTGCTGCTAGCTCTTTGTTCTTCTGCTCGCCCAGCTACAATGAGATCCTGCAAAATAACAAAGAAGGAAACTACAAGAGGCATGCAATCATAACTGGTTCATGGATTAGTGTAAACCAAACATGCAATCATCACAATATATTATTGAAACAAGAGCACATAGAAGAACCTCAATAGCTTTTATTAATGAAGAAATAAAGGTTCTGAGAGTATTACAACCATTGAAGGCTCCAACCCAGCAACACCTCCCAGCAGAAAGAATTGCTCTTCTTCACCTCTCTCAAACAATCACCCAATAACTCAGTAGTGAAACCAACAGCATATCATTACTTTGCACAAAATTCCAGCCTCCTGAGCTCATAGGAGAGAGCTCAATATATAGATGAATTGAGAAAGGATGAGTCAGCTTGCAACTGATGTGTAGCTGCCTTGTGTCCTCTCTCTCTTCAGTTAATCTTTAGTTGATCTTCAGTTCTTGAGTCCACTTGGAGAACTTTGCTTCCACTTGGAGAAACAGAGCCTCTGACTCATCACAAGGCGAAATACCTGATCCAAGTGTCATTTTTGGAAGATTCCAAAGCAATGACTCATTGTGCCACTTGTCCCATCTCGCTCAGCGCAGGTGGCCTTTGTCCCACTTGCTTTGCAACGCAGGTACACCATGGAGCAACTGAGTTTCAGCGCAGAAACCTAGTGGAGCACCTGCTTTGATTTCAGGATTGCTTGTTTTTGAGTGTTTTCAGGTGGAGAACTGATCTGAGAGCTGTTGGTTTGCTGACCTTGTTCCTCTAGGGGTAGGAACATCATGTTTAGGGAACTTTGGATCCCTTGGATTATTGACAATTCATGCTTGTTGCTGTAAGGCACAAAATTGTCTATAACAGATGCCCCCTAAAGTATGAGGTCGTTTATCGGGTGAAATGCTTTATTGAGAGGATCCGAAGTTCATTCAATCTGCTGAGAAATGTCCTGTAATAAGATACAATACAATACATTATTTTTCATACATTTTCATGATCTAGCTGAGGCGGGCATTCCCATGCTCAGCTTTATAAATACATTTTGGTACATAGAACAGACGACCGTCTAATTGTAGACTGATAATTCTCTGCTGAAATTATCATCCTTTGAGAAGGATGATCATCTGCTGTAATGATGTACATATCAAATGTGTTTATGTCCTGAATATATATCGCAGCCCGGATGGATGAAACTAGATCCGGGGTCTTCAATCTCTTCCGATCTTCACTCGATGTACAAGTTGATCCATGTGAAAATTTCTTGAAGTCGAACATGGAAAGACATCGCTTGATTACTGGTCAATGATGTAAACCGTTAACAAGCGCGAGAGGAATCACCGATAAGGATGATGACCCTCAAGGTACGACAGTACAATTCACATGGTGGGAATAAAGGACTTGGTGTCGACCACCATACAAAATCTTCTGGTCGAAGGTCATTGATGTATACCTATCGCCGGAAGTGAGAAACTTGCCATTGAGGCATGCAAGCTTCAAAGTACTGAAGGGGGTGTTCCTAGATCAACTCCTTGGATAATGAGCTGATGTCGACAAGGAGCGATCCGTCAAAGGAGGGCCTTAATGAATCCCACATCAGTGACACGGAACGGAGCTAGTGATTGTGATGAGGTGAAAACAAACTGTGATGTATGATTCAGGGTGGCGGTCATGAAGTGGATGAAGGATAATGTATGGCAGTGGGTGGAACACGGTTGACTCTTTACAGAACCACATCTCTTGAACATATAACGACACTGATGTGATGGATTGGTAGCATTACCCCAATTGTGGATGGTGTGGCGAGGACCATGGTTATGAGACCGGTGAATGAAACAACCCAACCCGATGTGATACGGAGGACAAAGTGTCATGTTCAAGAGCGACTTGCTACCATTAATGCTGTGAGGTTCTCCCAATTTTTCCCCAGTAATTGCTGACCAGTACCTCTTTATTTTTGTCAAGCTTGAGGAGGATAACATATGCTTGTTCTATAACCTGCCCTTCGGGCAAGCCCATCGCTATGTTTTAACGAGCCTAGCGATAGGGAAACTCGTTCTCGTCTAAAGACAAGTTTGTCGCTATTTAATCATTTTAACGAGTCTAACGACAAGGAAAACTCGGTCCTTTTCATTTTTAGAGAGTCTGAAAAGGTACGAAAAGTCAACTCCAAAATTCCTTTTTCGTCTTCTAATCCCTTAAGTCCGAAAAAGTATAAAACAATACAGAAGGGATGGATTTTCGATTTCTTTAACGAGCCGAACAAAACAAGCGCTCGATCTTTTTGTGCAATAATCCCTCAGGTCCAAAAAGATTAAAATCTAGAGGAGGGATAGCTCTTCTTGTCCTTTTAATGAGCTGGAAGGCCAAAACTCGGCAAACTTTTCATATTTTACGAGTCAGTGAAAAGAGCTCAAAGAAGACTCGTCTTTTGAGGAACGAGTGATAAACAGGGATAGCAGCAGATTCCAGGTACAGGTTGGAATTTTCCAATCACGGCAGTGTCACAAGGATGGCTAAGTGAAATCACTCTTCGCAGCTGTTCCTCAAAAAGGGTAAACAAACATATGGAGATGAACGATTGGCCAAATGAACGGATGGAGGGACGGTATATAAACACGACCAAGGGCTTTAATATGGCTGTCAAAGGTTACATTTACCAAGGTTATTTACCGGTTCATTTTTTCTGGGTGAGCTTGAACTCTAGGGGAAGATTGCTCACAACTTATGTTTATTTTTTAACGAGCATGAACTATGCGCTAAAACTGCTCGGATCTTGCGTTTATTTTTTAACGAGCATGAACTGTGTGCTAAAACTGCTCGATGATATGTTTGCATGCCCCCAGCATAATAACGCAAATCGAGGTGCATGCCCCCCAAGCTTCATTGCATTCAACTTTGTTGGTTGGAATGAAGGTTTACCATTGAGATCTGGAAAGGGGATCGTTTCATTTTTTAATGAGGTTGACATAGTAAAAGAACTATCCTCATTGCCCACTGTATTTACAGTACTCGATAGAAAATCGAAAACTGAAGGATGATAAAGGTTATTTTGAGTATCTTCCCCACAACCCGGGAGAAGGGAACGATGGTGGGAATCATTCCATGGTGCCCCGTCAATTACCATTGCTTGGACTATTCCTTTTTCGGTTCCATGCACTCGCGACCAAGGACTTAAAGGGGTGCCATATTCTCTAGACCTATCTATCCAAACGCTTGATGAGCGTTGATTTGGGGTTGCCCCCCAGGCCAAGAAAATTGATTGCTACAATATTTCCATTGGGCTTGGGGACAAAACCTTTGCATGATCCATGCTGATATCATTTTTTGACATCTTTTGTGCGGAAGATATCATATTGCAGGTTCCTACTGTCGCCACTTCTCCCACAATGAACGTTGGCGGAAGGGTGAAAGTTCCCATTAATGTAGGATCTTTTAGTAGGCCTACTCCGATATTTTGAAACGAATGGTCGCTTCCATGGATCAGAGGAACGCTTCCTGTAACTTGTGAACCATTAGGGAGGAAATTTTGTTGGTCAATGATCGTAATCCCTCCTTCAAAGGGGAATGCGATCTTCCTAAAATAAGTCGACACAACAGCTTGCATGGCATAAATCCATGGCCTTCCCAGTAGGATGTTATAGTCAAGATTGCCATCGATGACTTCAACATCTATTTCTACTGTTTTGCCCCCTAGTTCAACCTTTAGGTTACTAAGGATACCGTAAGGGGTATATATCCTTCCGTCGAATGCTTTTAATGTTGTCGATGATCGCGACAAGGTTGGAGATCCTAAAGTTTTCCAGCAACTCATCGACATAATACACGTCGATGCTCCCTCATCAATAATCGTTCTGTGAACTGTTTTGTTGAGGGCTTTCACTTGGACGAGGAAAGCTAATTGAGCCGGCAACTGAGGATCATACCCTTTGTAATCAAAGGATACCAGATTGGAATCTTTAGGATCCACCCCACCAATTGCTGATAACAATGCCTGCCTTTGGGATGGGCAATGCTGTAATACCTCAAGAGTCGACATAGCAGATGGCGATTGCGCCAAATCTTCTACTATGTTGTAATGCTGTGCCGCTCTGGCACGAGGATTAAATGTCGACTTGTGTACTACTCCCTTTGGCGGTTTTATTGTTAATTCATGTGTGATGGGGGGTACAACTTCTGCCGAAGTTGTTGTCGAACTGCTAGGTTGATCTGTCCCTTTATCGTTCGACACCTGTGGATTCCCATAATCTTTGCTCCTTGTTGAAATCAAAGCATCATTTTGCTGTTTCGAAATCGACAACATAAGTACTTGGGACAGGGAAGCGTTTCCACTAAGGATACCGTAAGGGGTATATATCCTTCCGTCGAATGCTTTTAATGTTGTCGATGATCGCGACAAGGTTGGAGATCCTAAAGTTTTCCAGCAACTCATCGACATAATACACGTCGATGCTCCCTCATCAATAATCGTTCTGTGAACTGTTTTGTTGAGGGCTTTCACTTGGACGAGGAAAGCTAATTGAGCCGGCAACTAAGGATCATACCCTTTGTGATCAAAGGATACCAGATTGGAATCTTTAGGATCCACCCCACCAATTGCTGATAACAATGCCTGCCTTTGGGATGGGCAATGCTGTAATACCTCAGGAGTCGACATAGCAGATGGCGATTGCGCTAAATCTTCTACTATGTTGTAATGCTGTGCCGCTCGGGCATGAGGATTAAATGTCGACTTGTGTATTACTCCCTTTGGCGGTTTTATTGTTAATTCATGTGTGATGGGGGGCACAACTTCTGCCGAAGTTGTTGTCGAACTGCTAGGTTGATCTGTCCCTTTATCGTTCGACACCTGTGGATTCCCATAATCTTTGCTCCTTGTCGAAATCAAAGCATCATTTTGCTGTTTCGAAATCGACAACATAAGTACTTGGGATGGGGAAGCGTTTCCACTATCAACCAGATTTTGACCTGGGTTAGGAAATTGATCACTTGACACAGTTGAGGTATGAGGACTTTTAAAGAACCTCTTTAGCTCAGCTTTGAATGGGCAATCCTTAGTGTTGTGATCTTTGTCATCGCATATTTGACACGGAAACTGTTTCCTATTCCCAGGAGGGTTTGAAGAATTTTTCTTAGGGGATGACCCACCTTGTTTATTCTTCCTCCCTTTGTTTTGATTCTTCTTGCTTCCTGGTTGATTGGTTTCTTTGCCCTTATCTGTCGATACGGCATTTACTTCCGAAGCAAGAACTTCTTTATGCGCATTTTGATTCGAATCCTTACGGGCCTTCTTTTGTTGGGTCTTTTTCGGATTCGTGTTTGCCGTGCCAATCACGCCATCACCGGCATGAGAGTCACTGTTTGATTTAGGAGGAGGAGGGATTGAAAACTCTGGTCTAGGGGCGTCTGGTATTTTGTCATAGAGCGTGCCGGACTGAGTATATACTAAATCCAAGTATTGCGCACGAGCGATAACTTGCTCTTCTGTTACGACTCCTCCCTTTGCTACATCTTCCGTTATGGCCGGAAGTAATGACTTTATAAACCACTCAGCTAAAAGCTGATCAGGAACGTATGTTTTAACCATTCTCTGTCGACGTCGCCACTCATGTATATGATCTGATATATGAGTTGCGGTTTTCTGTTTGAAGTTAGTCAATATCTCTGTTCCTGTTTCATACCTTATTGGTAATTGAAAGTGGGTCAAGAATGTCGTGGCAAGGGAGCCAAAATTGTCGAACGAAGCTCTAGGCAATTCTATATACCATTTTGCCGCTGGACCTGTCAATGTCCTCTGAAAGAGGCGAAGCCTTATCGAATCGTCATTTAAAGTGTTCGACGAACACCATAGATGAAAAGTCATCACATGATTCGACGGGTCTTCACCTGGATTTCCATTGAATTTAGGAATGTCAGATGGAAGTTTGTGTGGAATCACTGGCCACCAAGGGGCGTAAGCAATTGGATCATTGGTTAACCGATGTAAATCAGGCAACTCTAAAGTCGCCACGAATGGTAACTGCTGGTTCAAGTTAGGTGAAGCGTAACCAGGATACGATGGAATCGCCTGAACAGTCGGTCTTTGCATACCAGCATAATGGAGTTGATGTTGGTATGATGAATACGGTTGATGGACTTGACCACTATAAAGTGGTTGATTTTGACCATTTTGAATATATGGTTGTCCAGTATTCGCAAATATTTGTTGTTCAGAACCCTGGTACACTTGTTGGAATTGCGGTTGTTGGTATTGCACTATCCACGGTTGCGACACCATGGGTTGTTGCGCTACACTAACCATTGGACCAAGATGTGGGGTGGTTGTACCCAACTGTACTTGTGTTTCCCCACCAGTAGGCGATCGTGGTTGGGTCGCAGGGTCAAGGGGCTGTTGCATGAGAACCTGAGAGATCTGAGGTTGACATACAACAGGCATTGTTTGAACTTGCGACACGGTCACAATAGCCGGTGTAGTTGGGATGTTTGTCACAGGTACACACTGTTGCATAGAATATACAACTCTCGGTGGCTGGGATATCATAGGTACCCAACTACTCGTTGCAATTCCGCCATAACTTGAATAAGGTTGAGAACTCCTGTATGGGTACCCTCCCGGAGGGGGTAATGAAAAAGCATACTGCCCCCCATACGGTAGCAATCCAGAACTCAAGGCAATTGATTGTCCTGGAGGACTGGATGGCCTAATTAGATTCCCAAAAGGGTCAATTTGATGAGTCTCACCATGAGAGTTACCAGACGTTACTCCGGAACAAACAGGAATAGACCATACTGTCGAGATAGTCTCTTGGTGGACTCCTTCTAGCGACTGAGAGCTAGTTGGGACAAATGGTATGCCGGCGAACATTGTTGGATTTGCAGCAGGTAATTCTGCCGTCGCCGTGTCATTTGACACAGTCCTAGATGTTGACGGTTGTTCAGTCATTTTTAGTCTATCCAATTGATCACCTAGTGATTCTACAGGAACTTCCACTGGTGATGGACAAACTTCTGTTGTAGCAGGAAATAGAGTGACCCCTACTCCAAATTGAATTGGAGTGGATACTTGCGGTTCCTCTATAATTTCCTCTATCGCAATCAGACCAGGTGGAAGAGGAAGACCGTCAGGTCCGTAAAAGATTTCCGGTGCCGAAGAAGGGGTTGTATCGACCGCGACAGATGTTTGAGGAACAAAAATCTCTGGACCGGTTACAGATGGAACTGGTTCAGTCATACAAGTATTTGCCCCCAGACTAGGATCAGTATTACTGTCCCTCTGTGGCGATTGAACTTCTTCTATGGAGGCAGGGTTTTCGAAAATGTTTGGAGTGACCAGAATCTCAGATGTTGTTGGAACACTTGTTCTAACTTTTAAAGGAGATTTTGAACTGGTTCGACGAGCTCGCTTTGTCCGGATTGTTTTCGATTCCGGAGACAAAGACGGTTGACTCGCAAGCCTCCGAGAACGACAGATATTCAATTGACTTTCTTCCACGATTGCGGATTACTCGATCAACTAAAATATAAAGGGGGAAAATTTATGTTTCCGATTTGAATGAATTTTATTAGACACTTTTAGACATAACTTTGCTTTTTCATGTTTTAAGAGTCGAGAAAAAGCTAAAGATGACTCTAGTCTCCTTCGATGTATTAACGAGCCCGAAGTGACAAATGCTCGGTTGGACCTTTTCAGTTATAGAGTTTGAAAAGGGCCAAAAGAAACTGCTCTGGAGATCTAGGCAGAGGGTGTGCCAAACCTTTTGCGAAACCACAGAATACGTTTTACGGTACGGGTGGTCGATCTTCGTGAATGCTGTGTTCACTGCATCGCGATCAGTAGGGCGGCCGACACGGCTTCCTATGGATAAAGGATAATTGCCTATAGGGGTCTCCCAATATATACGCGACGGTACGTGGGAGCACAAGTCCGTATTAGTGCCACCGACTCTCAGGAGGAATCACCGACCTTCGTAGAGATCGACAGTCACTATGTTTAACGACGCCGGAACACGTCTCTACCTAGACCTCTAGATGTTTGCGTTATGTTTCAAATGCGTTGTTAGGTTCATTCAGTATATTTTAAGTTGATCTTTTTAAAGTTTGCCTTTCAAGGTTCACCACGAGATGTATATGACAAATTCCTAAATGCAGCCTAAGATGAGAAGCAAGCTTTTTCAAATCTTTTTGACTGATGAAAATCTTAACTACTGAGGGAGAAGAAAGGCAAATTCTTTTCACACAGTTCATACAGCACAAACTAATGCACTTTCTCCTAAATCATCATGCAAACTCTTTCAAATGCAAAATGCACAATGCATGTATTTTCTTTTCCCTTTCTTAATGTGGATGGATTACAAAAAGAAAGTGGTTATATAACTTTGATTTCGATTTAAAGCGAAAGTAAACAAGTTTGTCCACAATCAAAAGACACCTTAAGATTCACTTGCTTAATCACTGGAAATACATGAAATCAAACCATACTAACGAAAGTAAAATGACTAATCAGCTATGGACAGCAAACAAGCTAACTCTTTAGACCAGCAAAATGCCTAACACAGGTTCAGATCTAAGAGGCCAAAAGCAAGACTAGTTTACTCTTCGTTATGGGAAATTGTAAATGAGTAAGAAATACAAAGAACAAGTACAATTTCGTTATATAACAGAGGCGGAATGATGGCAAGTAATATTGGTTTCAGAGCAGGCACAAGACTGACACCTAGCAACAAAACTAAGTGAAAACAGGCAGGAGAAAGGAGGAAACCCCAAATGCACTAGGCAAATTTGGGCCAACGCAAGTGCTGCACAGCCAAACTGGCTCTCAGCGCAGGTAGCCCCTTCGGGACCTGCGTTGCAAAGCAGGTAGCCTGTGTACTACCTGCTTTGGAAAACGAGAATTGCGTTTTCACAGTTTCCGGGTCATAATTTTCTAAAAAATGCACGGTTTTTTCTCAAATCAGAAACAATCAGTCAAGCACACTCAAAGGGATGATTAAGAAGGTGCAAAGCTATCACTAAGAGCTTACAAGGATCCTTGTAGATCAGCTCTTCAAATCATGAACTTGCTCAGAAATGAGCTAGAGTAGCTGCCCTCTACTTCGCTTTTGATATAGTCAAAAGCTTTTCGATTTGGTACTCTTTTGTTCAGGAAATGAATAGCAAAATACTACAAACACAATCAAACGGATACGATCCCCAGCGGAGTCACCAGTTTGTTGTAGGGAAAAGTATCCGACTCGGATGACCCTATCCCACTCTAAGGGTGACAGTTCCTTAGCAACAAATGTAAAACAAACTACTTAAGGTTTACTTCTTTATGAAAGCAAAAGAGAATGGAGAAATGCACTAACCGTTGCCTTGCGCTTAATGTCGAATCCAAACTCTTCTCTTTGGTCGCTTGCTCCTAGCTCTTTGTTCTTCTGCTCGCCCAGCTACAATGAGATCCTGCAAAATAACAAAGAAGGAAACTACAAGAGGCATGCAATCATAACTGGTTCATGGATTAGTGTAAACCAAACATGCAATCATCACAATATATTATTGAAACAAGAGCACATAGAAGAACCTCAATAGCTTTTATTAATGAAGAAATAAAGGTTCTGAGAGTATTACAACCATTGAAGGCTCCAACCCAGCAACACCTCCCAGCAGAAAGAATTGCTCTTCTTCACCTCTCTCAAACAATCACCCAATAACTCAGTAGTGAAACCAACAGCATATCATTACTTTGCACAAAATTCCAGCCTCCTGAGCTCATAGGAGAGAGCTCAATATATAGATGAATTGAGAAAGGATGAGTCAGCTTGCAACTGATGTGTAGCTGCCTTGTGTCCTCTCTCTCTTCAGTTAATCTTTAGTTGATCTTCAGTTCTTGAGTCCACTTGGAGAACTTTGCTTCCACTTGGAGAAACAGAGCCTCTGACTCATCACAAGGCGAAATACCTGATCCAAGTGTCATTTTTGGAAGATTCCAAAGCAATGACTCATTGTGCCACTTGTCCCATCTCGCTCAGCGCAGGTGGCCTTTGTCCCACTTGCTTTGCAACGCAGGTACACCATGGAGCAACTGAGTTTCAACGCAGAAACCTAGTGGAGCACCTGCTTTGATTTCAGGATTGCTTGTTTTTGAGTGTTTTCAGGTGGAGAACTGATCTGAGAGCTGTTGGTTTGCTGACCTTGTTCCTCTAGGGGTAGGAACATCATGTTTAGGGAACTTTGGATCCCTTGGATTATTGACAATTCATGCTTGTTGCTGTAAGGCACAAAATTGTCTATAACAGGTAGGTTCGCCCAACCTAATATAGGGTCCTATTTTTTTTTCTGGGGCCCTGCCTCGGACCCTATAGAGGGGGGCTACCCACCTCCCTCAACCCCCCCAGATAAGGGGGGCTGCCGCCCCCCCCGCGTGACCCCCCCGCTGCACAATCGACGCAACGAAAGGGGGCTCTGCCCCCTGTCTAACCCCTCGGTTCACTACATAGGTTAGTCGTGGAAAGAATATAACACAACCCAACATTGTCCCACTTGTTGTTTTCTTTCCACAGGGGGCCATAGGAGAGTTTAGTCATTTTTCCAGCCCTGAAATGCCCATTGTTTCTCTACACCAGGAGAACTTCTCAAAGCTCACATATTTTGTCAATGCATCTGCAGTATTCTTCAAAGTGTCCACCTTTACCAGCAACACCTTTTTGTCTTCTATCATATCCCTCACAAAGTGATACTGAACATCAATGTGCTTTGTCTTTGAATGATAAGCAGGGTTCCTTGCCAAGAAAATTACACTTTGGTTATCACAGTCTATCCTTATAGATCCCTATACTAACCCCATACTTGAACACAATCTCTATAACCAAACTGCTTCCTTGCTTGCATGAGTGGCTGCCATGTATTCTGCCTCTGTAGTTGATAGTGCCACTACAGATTTTTTCTTACTCATCCAACTGACTGCGCCTCCAAATAGGTTAAACACATACCCACTTGTAGATCTTCTCTGATCCAAATCTCTAGCCCAGTCTACAACAACAAAGCCACGAATATCCAAAACTTTGTCCAATCCTGGTCTTCCTTGGTAGCACAAACCATAATCACTAGTGCCACGCATATACCTGAAAACCCGCTTCACTGCTGTCCAATGCTCCTTCCCCAGTTTTGACATAAACCTGCTCAATACTACCACTGCATGTGCAATGTCTGGTCTAGTATAGACCATTGCATACATCAGGCTACCAACTGCACTTGCATATGGAACATGGGACATATCCTCTTCCTCTTCTTGTTTCTTGGGACACTGTTCAACAGATAACTTTACACCTATAGTAATAGGAACTATCCTGCATATTAAACCTCTGTAGTATTGTCTCGACATACTTCCTCTAGTTTGACCAGAGCTTCCTCTTTGCCCGATCTCTTTTAATTTCCATGCCCAAAATATAGTTTGCAACACCAAGATCTTTCATGTTGAATTTTAGGAACAATTGGGTCTTCAAATCTTGGATAATTTCTTTGTCATTTCCAACCAACAACATATCATCCACACACAAGACCATATAAATAACACGGTCACCAATTAATTTAAAATACACATAGTGATCTACTCGTATAAATGCATCAAATTTCTGATACCACATCCTGGGTCACTGTTTTAACCCATACAAAGACTTCTTTAACTTGCATACCAGTTCTTTCTTACCCTTCACCGCAAAGCCTTTAGGTTGCTTCATGTAGATCTCCTCTTCCAGATCCTCGTGAAGAAATGCTATCTTCACATCCATCTATTCTACCTCAAAATCAAAAGCAGCAACAACAAGTTACCTTGGCAATAGGAGAAAAAATATCACCAAAATCAATTCCCGTCACCTGGGAATAACCTTTTGCTACCAACCAAGCTTTGTATTTCTCCACCTTTCCTTCTACATATGTCTTCTTCTTGAACACCCATTTACTGCCAATGGGTTTCCTTCCAGCCGGAAACTCCACCAGATCCAAAGCCTCATTTTTGTGCAAAGATGCCATTTCATCAACCATGGCCTCTTTCCAGAGTTTTCCATCCTCTAAATATACTGCTTCCTTCATAGTTCTGGGTTCATCATCAGTAATAGATAAAGAAAAATTTGAATAGAAAGCAGATGGAATATACCTTTCTGGCTGCCTTCTTTCTCGAACTAATCTTCTTACACCGGGAGTTTGTGGCTCTTCATCTTCTGATTCCTCCTGTGCTGTAGAGTCTAATTCTTCCTCCTTTAGCTCAAACTCTATCTTCTTAGGTTCTTTTGTTTGGACTTCATGCTTAATAACATCTTTCACCTCTCTGAGCACCACATCTCAGCTGTACACAACCTTCCTTGTTGTTGGGTTCCAAAGCTTATAACCCTTTAAACCATCCTTATACCCAATAAAGATGCACCTTTCAGATTTACTAACCAACTTGGTTCGTTTCTCCTTTGGAACATGTACATATGCATCACATCCAAATACCCTTAGATGTGAAAGAGAGGGTTTCTTACCAGTCCATGCCTCTTGTGGAGTCTTATCCTCCAACGCTGATGAAGGTGATCTGTTGACCAGGTAACATGCTGTCTCCACCGCCTCTGCCCAGAATTCCTGTCTTAACCTGGCACCACTGAGCATGCTTCTTGCCCTTTCCATCAACGTCTTGTTCATTCTTTCTGCAACTTCATTTTGCTGAGGTGTATATGGAGTAGTATTCTACCGTGCTATACCACACTTCTTACAGAATTCTTCAAATTCCTTACTGCAAAACTCTCCACCGTTATCTATCCTCAACACCTTTATCTTCTTCTCTGTCTGGTTTTCCACCAGAGCCTTAAATTCTTTAAACCTGTCAAATACTTCAGATTTCTTCTTAAGGAAATATATCCATGTATTCCTTGAGATATCATATATAAATGATACATAGTACACAGACTTACCCAGTGATGGAACCTTCACAGGTCCAAACACATCACTGTGCACAAGCTCTAATATCTGTTTCGCCCTCTTACCACCAGAGGAGAAACTCACACGATTCTACTTCCTGTATACACAATTTTCATAGAAATCAAAATCCAGAGAGCGATTACTCATACCTTCTACCATACCTTTACCATGAAGTATTCGAAGGCACTTCTCTCTAATATGTCCAAGCCTTTGATGCCACAACATGGTCTTCTCTCCAAAGACCACTAGATTTTCAGCTCCACTTTCAGGAACCACAGAACAGTTGCACCCATCAACAATAGTGCTACCTTGTAGCGTGTACAGAATTCCAATCCGAACTCCCCGCATCAATACCAGTGCTCCCCGAACCATCTTGCAGGTATCTTTCTTGAACACTGTCTTTACACCTGCATCATCCAACTTGCTTACAGAAATCAGATTTCTAGCCAATGCAGGAATATGTAGAACCCCCGAAAGTGTTCTAACCCTTCCACCTTGCAACTTCAACTTTACTTTTTCGCAACCAACGATTCTAGCCTTCCTATCATTCCCCAAGAAGACATCACCACCATCGTATTTCTCATACTCACAGAACCACTCTCTATGGGGATTGAAGTGAAAGGATGCACCTAAGTCAATCAACCATGTCTCATGATCTACATGTGTACTTGAAGAAGCCAAGTACACATCCCCACCTTCATCTGAGGTGGTTTTCGCCTCTATAGAAGGAGGATCATCAAGATCCCTTTCCTTTATCAAGAGCTTTAGATTTACAGTCCCTTTTGAAGTGCCATTTCTTTCTACATTTCCTGCACACCACCTTTATAGGTTTTCCTAGAGATTTAGATCTCCATCTAGATTTAGATCTCCCACTCGATGACTTATTTTTGTTTCTGTTCTGGGACCGTCCTCGTACAGATAAGGCATCACCATTCTAGCTCTCCATATTTTTCCGTCTCATTTCCTCCATCAGCAAGGTTGAGACTATTTCATCAAACTGCAAGGCAGTTGCATTGCTACCTATTGCAATAACCAGACTATCCCACCAATCTGGTAGAGAACACAACAAATTGATGCACTTATCTTCATTTGAAATTTTAAAATCAACAGATGCTAACTGACTTACCACAGTGTTAAATGCATTCAGATGCTCTGTCACTGAGTCTCCATCTTTCATCCTCAGGTTATACAACTTTTTCTGCAAGAACAGTTTATTCACCAGAGACTTAGATTGGTACAAGTCCCTACCTTGTCCCACAAAGCCTTCGTCGTAGCTTCCCCTGATACATTCAACAATACTGAATCTGAGACACACAATCGTATTGTGCTTTTTTCCTTCTGATCCAACTTCTTCCATTCTTCATTGGACACTCCATTGGTTTAGTACATGGATCTACCATGATCCACTGATCTTTATCCACCAATAGATCCTCCATCTTGAGTTTCCACAACTCAAAACTAAGACAATTAAATTTCTCGATCTCTATCTTTCCACTGCTCGTCATCTTCTTTTACTACCAAAATCGATCTCGCAGATCTCCCATTGAACAAGGTCTACCACAGGCTCGAGTAAAACCCCTCAGTAACAAAGACATCCCCTTGAAGCCAAAACAACTCTGATACCAAATGTAGGTTTTAACCCTGTACAGAAATTACCTGCATACGAATTCTAAAACACAGAAAATAAAAAATGCGAGAGAATAACACATAAAACACATATACACAGAGATTTTCCCCTGGATTCCAAAATTGGGACTACCAGCTTGATTTTTCATTATATTCCTTTCAATGTTACAATACATATTTATACATGCCGAAGCATCCAATACCATGGACCGAAAACCATCGTGTCCAAAACATGGACCGAAAACTATAGGTAGGTTCGCCCAACCTAATATAGGGTCCAATTTTTTTTTTCCCGGGGCACCTCCCTAGACCTCATAGAGGGGGGCTACCCACCCCCCTCAAACCCCCCAGATAGGGGGGGCTACCGGCCCCCCTGTGACCCCCCCACTTCGCAATCGGCGCAACGAAGGGGGGGCTCCGCCCCCCCTCTAACCCCCTGGTTCCCTACGTAGGTTAGTCGTGGAAAGAATATAACACAACCCAACACAAACCAAGCATCACATCATGAATAGTGACTGTAACGGTCACTTCCCAGCCAACTCGTGTGGAAACGCAACTACCCTTGTGCGGTCTTGGACCCTGTGACACCTCGCTACTGCGTGTAGTCCTGACATCACGCAACACTAGGGCATAGTAGTTTATAGTCCTGTGCCTCCTTTCAACTACCTGGAGCGCTAAGACTATGATTCCCGTGGCTAGTCAGATGGACGTGCCACCTGTGTAAGGCTTCAACCAACTACCATTTACTTTTCCTTGGAAGAGTTTTCCATTTAAATTCTCCAACTGCACCGCACCACCATCTGTGATTTCCTTACTAACATGTCCCATCCAATGCATTTGAAGCTTCCCTGGGAATTTATCAAACTTACTATCATATAACAATACCAAATCATTCACCTTAAAGGTGAGAACTTGATATGTCGATTGTGCCAAGCCTTTTCACGTTGCTTTTGTACCTGTTGGTGGAATCTAGCCAAAAACCATTCTTCTTCGAGCTCCTCCAACTGTGCGAGCCTCTCCTCCAGGGACCTGCATGTACCCATAGTATTATGAGCTTATAGGACGACATGCAAGAAACTGATGGGACAGACACCTTTCTGGCTTGTCTATGGAGTAGAGGTCGTAATGTCTATGGAGTATATTGTGCCTAGTCTGCACATTGCATACCTTGGTTAGCGTAGTCTCCAGTACTTTGTTAAACGCTTCTACTGCCCTGTTAGATTGTGGGTGATATGGTGTGCTTTTCTAATGATACACCTAAAACTCTTCTGTCAGCACGCTGATCATCTCGTTTAGGAAATGGGTACTGTGGTCACTCATCAAGATCTTCAAACATTTGAATCGTGTTAATACGTGTTCAAACAGAAATTTCGGGGCTGTGCAATCATTTACCGGCTATGCTTATGTCAAACGAGTTAGGTACTCTATTGCACTGATAATATATCTCACGCCCGTCTTTCCTTGAGGTTTGATAGGTCCTACAAATTCAATCGTCCACTTTTCAAAGGGCTGCAATGTCATTTGTTGATTCAAAGGCATCTCGTCCCTATGCAATGGTTTACCTGTTCTTTGACATACATTGTAGGCCTTGCAATGTGCTTTTGAATCCTGATGAAGGGTCAACCACCATAACCCTGCGCGAAGAATATTCTGCATGGTCACTCTTCCTGCATAATGTCCTCCTGCAGCACCCCCATGAGCGTCCACGAGGATATTGCTTTGTTCAAATTTAGGTACATACCTTTGCAGTATCTCATCATTCCCCATCTTATATAGGTGCCCTGCAATGACAGAGAAATCTACCGTGCGCACCACTAGTTCCTTCTTCTGCTGGACGGAGTACCCTTTCGACGTAGTTCCAGTCGTGAGAAAGTGAATTATATCTTCAAAATGTCCATTCACTACACGCATAGCAAAGAGCTGCGCGTCGGGTAATCCTTCCTCCAGACTAGTAGGGTCCTCTCCTGTCTCAATGTGTGACAGGTGATCTGGTCCCGCGTTCAATCGTCTCGGTTTCACAAAAACTTCAAAGTCATATTCTTGGAACAATAAAAGCCATTTGCATATGTGCCCCCCCAACATACGCTTATTGACCATACCTCTTACTACGGAGTTCATGCGCATCCGTGTAGTCGGTTTTCCATATGCCTGCACCCACCTGGCTAGATGTGCGAATGGACCATCATGCCCATTGTATTTATTTTCCAATCACACTCTTGACTTCCCAAACCTTGCGCACATCATCCTCTTGCATTCGCGCTAGTCCTCAAAGCTCCCTTTGTGCGTATCCCACCATCTTGCGGGCATAGCGCGCAGTACCTAGTCCAATGCCTGAAAGCGTTGCTTTTCTGGCACCTCCCTTCCAAATTTATTCAAGAAGGTATCTATCTCACTTAGGCCATCATAAGTAGGAAGATCCCTTACTTTTGTCGATACGTGGTGCAGTGACCTTGTCATCATATTACAATTAAGCATAGTTCCCTCATGTAACCGTTTCTGCCATCACTTCATTTCCTCATCCGAATTTGAAGTATAGGAGCTCTTGCGCTCCCATGCAAGTCGTCCATTCGTAGTGAGATTCACCCAGTCCTAGTTTTGCGCTGTTATCTCATAGATGCAGTCCAAATCATCATCACTTTCATAGTCGCACATCGACTCAGTATAGCGCGATCCTTTAGCAGAGTCCAGAGGTATAACGATGCGTAGTGACTTCTTCTCAATAATCATCTTGCGCTTCTTCATATTAATCACGCCGTTCATGTCAGTGGCCCAATCAATTCCTAAGAGCACGGATAGGGATTGTTGTCAACAACAATCTCTATTACTTCAAAGTCTACTAGCGCGCTCGCTCCCTCAATATCCATAATGATTCCCTGCAGTCGCCCCATGGGTATTATTTTCTGTTGGTTCACCATTTGCAGCTGAATAGGAGACGACTACAGTGTATGCCTTCTCATGCACTCCCATGTCTACTTAGGCAAAACATTCATGTCCAATCCTAAATTTGGAATTACTTGGTCCATCTCATATTCTCAAATCTGCATGGTTAAACTCATTTCTCTTCCTGTCCTTGTCTTTTGCTTTCCAATCTTCCGGACTACGCGCGGTTCTCCTAGCGCAGTTCCACCGCATTTATTAATGAGTTCCTGTAATCCCTTTACAGTCTTACTGTTGTGCAGTAAATTCATGCATGTTTCCAGGAACATCATGAGCATAGATGGGTCCATTGCCGGCTCCGGTCTATCTTTGCTTCCTGAAGTGGAGGCATCAATGAAGCTCTTCTTAGCTTCCATGAAGGTTTCCCTAGCACACTCCAAATCCAACTCTGCTTCTTTCAATAGAGCTTTGCGAACCCAAGTATTATCTTCTGGCTTTTTGCTCTTGTCATCTCCCATCGCGATTCCACTTTGGGGCACAATGTTCACATTTGGATCTTCCTCGCGTGACTCAGACCTCATCATCTTTAGGTTTTGAGTTGGGGGAGGCGGTAGCACTCCTTTGTCAGAATAGGATAATCTTCCATCTCATGAAAAAACAAGGTACAATACAGACATGATGGATGCGTTGGGTTCATACAATCATGGGAAAAATGTCCCAGCCCTTCGCAATTGTATCATATAAGCTATCTGCGGCCTCTTCTAGGTCCTCCACCACCTTGGCCTTGTCCGCGCCCCTGAAATCCTGTTCACGCCACTCCTGCCTTTTTCTCTATGGGCCATGATTCGGCCTGAACTCTGTAGGTGGGAGTTCTATCCATCATCAACTCATAGCTCCTACAAGTGCACTCATCGTGTCCCACCGACCTACAAAAGTTACAGAACAATTGCTGCGAATTTTGTGTATACTTTTGTAACAAATGACAGTTGTCTGTAGCATGTTTTCCACCTATTTGACAAATCATGCACCACAAAGCAAGTGCCATGCCAGGTCCTGCTTGTGCTTCTAGTCTTAATGGCATTGGTCCTCCTCCCACGAGGTAATTTGTGAACACCAGGCAGTGGTCCTTATCATGACCCTGACCCTTGCATTTTATGCACCACACCTCTTCGTATACTTCTGGTCGAGCTGTTCTGTCCTATTTCAGACTCTGCATCTCTAGGCATAAATACTTCAACTGTGCGTGGATTTGCTTAACCCCCAAGTTAGGATCCTACATCAGGGTCTCATGCAGTCTCATCGCGATCTCTAAAGCCTCTACCTGAGTCTTTAACTTCTGTTGTAATAGCATGCTCCTTAAATTTGGCATTAGCGATGCTACAAACCATTCGCGATGTTGCCCATCCGTCAGATTCATATTAGCTTCATGAATCGTACACTTCAACCTCTGATCCAATTCCCAAGGAGTCTCGGCTGGTAGCATCGTGATTTCTTTGAATCCAATGATTGACTATGCTTCAAACTTCGACCTGCTAAATTCTCTATTTAGCATTGCTTGGATATTCGTGATTCCCGCACTTGGATTATCATTGGAGTGCTTAATATACGAGGTTAGCGCGTGGTCCTTCAGGGTGCTAACCAGTGTCACTTTCTTTATATTGTCATTTGTAACTCCCCACGCTTCCCATACGACTCTTACCATGAACTAAAATTGGTCTGGATCCTCATTTCCCAATCCCTTGAACACAGGAAACTTTATCGTGCTTGCCATATTGACTCACGGTGGTGGCGGAGGTGGTACAGGTGAAGATGGAGGTGAAGGCGGTGAAGCTGGTGGTGGTGTGGGTGGGGGTGGTATTCGTGGAATTCTTTGCCTTATCAGATGGATCGCACTTTGTAGCGAGACCTTCATGAGTTATTTCTCGTCCCCTCGCAGAGGTGAAATCAAGGCACTGGTTTCTGGTCCCTTATTTCCTTTGTTCCGGTAAGTTTTTCCACTTTGCGTAGCCTCGAACATCAAGGTAATTGCATAACCCTCTTTTCACACAATAACATTTTAATCCAAGTATTAAGAGACTTTATGTACTTACCTCGCGGTCCTTTGAGAAAGCATCACTCTGCCTCACTATAGTTGACTTAGTAATGAATCCTCCTATAATCCGATCGAGCCAGCAATCAACATCACATGCGATATTATCCTTCGATGCCTCTAATTCATGCACCAACTCTAGGGTCCACACAATAGGACCATCGAGCTTCCACCTTCCTTGGCTATCTGCTAGCTTCGCGATCCACTCATATAGATTAGTAAGGAAAGATGCGAAAAAGATCTCATGGATTTTTGTGTACAGGTAGCAGTCTAACCACTCTTCTTCTATTAATCGAGGATTCCTGTTTTCCTGTTCCGTGAACTCGTGAATCCTCCTATCCAGCCAACCTTCAATTTCCTTCTTAGTTGGATTCCAATGATACGACATCAGACATCTCTATGCAGATTCTGGTCCCGACAATGGAACCATTTTTTGGCTTGATGGGGCCTGACCCAGGCTTAGAGTTAATTAGCCAAAAAAATCCCTACACTACTAGCCATTTCGGCATCAGCCCGCAGTGCACGGACTGAAGTCTCACCCGTAGCAGTATGGGGGGACATTGGAACCAAGTTTCCGCACCCTTGAGATGTTTGAGGGGTTGATTTAGTCCAACTGTGCCTACCTTCACGCAGATTACTTTGTGCACTGTTCTGACCTGCGAGACCTTCGCAATCTGTTATAATCGCCTACGTGCAACCCTAACCAGGGGCTAAGAGGCTTCTGCGCTACTATGGCAGAAATCTGTGCTTATTTCCCCAAATTACACTGCGTATCTTACTTATCTTCTTATGGATGTTATTTAATTTCGCGTAAATAGATACTTTATCTCACATTTACTTAATCAACACAATCATATAGGTTCACGCATCATATAAACAACAGAAATGTAATTTATACCCAATACATTCAATGCATAAAATAGTAAATAAATACACGAGAATGGTATAAAACTTCTCTTTATTAATGCTTCAATGGTTACAGACTCAACATGCCCTACGCACTCAACTGCAGGGGTCCGTGCACTCAGCTGCAGACTACTAGGCCTCTGCACACTCAGCTGCAAAGCCTTCTCCTACTCTATGACCCAAGGACTCGACTCTACACTTAGATCTTCTGCTATCCTTCTATTCCATCATCATTCTCATTCTATTAGATCCTCTCTCAACTACTTAGAGCTTTGCTCTATTTATACAATCCAATGGTTCGCGGACCATGGGTAGATCTCTAAATTTGGCATTACATTACAAAATTGAGGGCGAACAACCCTATGACTCATTTACAACTTCGCGCTCCGCGCCCACGAAGTGTGGAGTCTTTACATCAGATTTACACTTTTTAGCCAAAACCTGGGGTTTTAGCCCCAAAAATTCCCTTGGGGGATCCCGCGCCCAACACTAGTACTACTACAACTACTACTAATTGTACAAAATTCGCGTAAATAGATACTTTATCTCACATTTACTTAATCAACACAATCATATAGGTTCACGCATCATATAAACAACAGAAATGTAATTTATACCCAATACATTCAATGCATAAAATAGTAAATAAATACACGAGAATGTTATAAAACTTCTCTTTATTAATGCTTCAATGGTTACAGACTCAACATGCCCTACGCACTCAACTGCAGGGGTCTGTGCACTCAGCTGCAGACTACTAGGCCTCTGCACACTCAGCTGCAAAGCCTTCTCCTACTCTATGACCCAAGGACTCGACTCTACACTTAGATCTTCTGCTATCCTTCTATTCCATCATCATTCTCATTCTATTAGATCCTCTCTCAACTACTTAGAGCTTCGCTCTATTTATACAATCCAATGGTTCGCGGACCATGGGTAGATCTCTAAATTTGGCATTACATTACAAAATTAAGGGCGAACATCCCTATGACTCATTTACAACTTCACGCTCCACGCCCACGAAGTGTGGAGTCTTTACATCGGATTTACACTTTTTAGCCAAAACCTGGGGTTTTAGCCCCAAAAATTCCCTTGGGGGATCCCGCGCCCAACACTAGTACTACTACAACTACTACTAATTGTACAAAATTCCGTATTGCCATTTGGGCAAGGAAGGATGTCCAACTGTGTGTCTGGTGGAACTAGGAATGGTTGTGCAAGATACACCCCAGTTGAGTTTCAAGAAAGCAATTGCCGAAAAGTAATTCTACAAAAGCCATTGATTCATTATTCCCATTCAAGGGAGTGACAATATGTTTCATATATCTCTCTGATTCTACCCAGATCTGATTATTTATGTCGTTGTATGGAAGCCATAAGTGTGACCAGTCTGTGGCAAAGTACCCTTGAATCTTTCTAGACCAGTCTCTGCTCAACAACACTTTGCATGCCTCCAGAATGTCCACAATTACTATGGTGATACATTGGTGAACTCATATGTCATATGATAAGAAGTTGATGACATCTCTGAGTTCACCAACTTCCTGGACATGAGTCCTATCCAGCTAAATAATATGTGCATCTGTCTTTTCCCATTTAGCATTGATTTTAGTTGGTGGTTTGATTTTATTTAATAGGTTTTCTTTGAATTTCTTCTTTGACAACTCAACAGTGGTGGTTGGACCTTCGCTTATTAGGTTGTGCAAGTTGGTCTTCTTCTGGGCTAGACCATCACTCAGAAGCTGCTTATCAACAACACCCTTTTGGGCTGTGAGAATATAGTTAAACATGTTTACTGCATACCCAACACTTGGAGCTTCATCGGCTACTGTAGCTTCTTCCTTTTCTTTAGCAACTTAGTCTGCTCTTTAGCCATGACTGAATCAAAAAGCTGCATAGAAACCACGCTCATGGTTTGATTCCATTGTGGGCACGTCCTTTTTGAATGATGTTCTCAATGAAACATCCAATATTGATTTATGCCCATCTTCTCAATGTTCTTGACAACATTGGAAAGCTGTGCAGACTTTTGCCGGTTGGTTACCACAACTGTTGGAGGTTGCAATCCTTCTGAATGGGTTAAACCTAGGAGGCTTTCTACTCATGGTAGTCTTGCTTGTCCTTTGTTTGAGTTCTGCCATTTCAGTGGAAAGAGAATTGATGAGATGATTCAGGCTTTCAAGATTAGTTGGTTCTTTCTATTTAGCCCTGATCCCAGAGGTATAAGACCTCTTTCCCATGTTCATGGAGTATTTTTTTGGTTCATCATTTGAGATGAATCAAATGGAGCACAATCCTTCTCAACAACAATAAGCTCTTTGTAATTTTCTGTCAATGTTTGTTTCGCAGTTCACTTCACAAACTACGCAATGCTTGTTGAAAAGGCAGAAGTGTAGTAATCTATGATGATGGATTCATGAAGTTTTGTTTTTTCCAGAAATTTGTTCAAGATGTGGTTGAACCTCTGGTTCAAATCTTTCACTTTTTCCTTTTTCTCTATCTTAAGATTACCTGGCTCTTTCAAAAACATGGCAGGGGTCTTGACATCAACAATTTTTTCAAGGAAGATTTTCTTGAACCCGCTCCAGTTCTGGATGGATTTTCGAGGAAGGTTGTGGTTCCATACAACTACTCTACCATCCAAGGTGCATGGGAAAAGCCTACATGCATAATCATCGTAACGTGCCTAAACTGTTTGCAGATGTAGGTAAAATTTGTCCAAATGGTGTTCAACCTTCACTGTCTTATCAACGCCATAATTCGCTAAAAGCTTCTCTGAATGCCTTGGCATCATGTGCAGGACACCCGTAAGTACGAGTGGGCCCTGAGTCATCCAATCTAGATTTTGGTCGGCCATGTCTTTTTCTTCGCTATCCTCCTCCTCTTTATCAGAGTCTAATGGATCTTCTTCCTCTTCTTCTTCGTCTTTGCCTGTCCCAATGAAACTTGCACCTGAGAGGAGAATGTTTCCTCTATCACCACTGTGAAAGAGTGGGGCTCTTCTTCCTTTTCCATAGAGTATGCTAATTCTTCAAGAGTGGAAAGAACCACGTCTTCAACAGATGAAACTACTATCCCTATGGAGGTGATCTTGTCCTTCTTTGGAGAATATGGAAGACCGATTACTCCTGGAATCAATCCAACAACTTTTACAAATTGACAGATGACGAGGCAGATGGCTCGAATATGAGTGTACGAAATTTCACATTCAGGCCTGGGCTGAGAAGAGTCACCAAATTTAGAAGCACGAGTAGGGGAAGTGAAATAAACATTGTTTCCTTGAACAAAAGATCAAATGATGGGGTCATTGGGTCTATCGGCCATAAAATACTAGTTTCCCTCCTTCTAGCACCAAAAATGTTGACGGTGTTGGATCCGCCAACATTCAGGGGATCTCTCTGATATGAAGTCCCAATCATACAGTTAGGTCCCTATAATACTAGTGATTACCCCATTACTATTGTAGTTGTATCCCTTATTAATATTGTTGTGCCCCTATTGTTCCAATATTGTTATTACTGTGCCCCATAGAATCCCTGATTCCCTCTATTGTTATTTTTGTGCCTTTATATTATTATTGTAAGATTGGCTGGGTTATATTGTGACTCCTTAGAATCCTATATATAGAAAGGAAGTTTTGTCATTTGAATCATCAAAGAATCATTCATTTGTGTAATGTAAAGGAGGTTGCCCCCTCGAAGAGGCTGAATTCTAAGTCGTTGATCTATCTTTTCTATCTTTTTGTGAGCTGGTTTCATAGTATTTGGTATCAGATCTTTTGGATTCTAGGGTTTCACTGCTCCAAATAAGTCATCGTGGCATTTTCATATAACTTTTTTTCTGCAATGTTTCAGAAGCGAAAAAAAAAAAACCCATTTGAGACAAAATTGCACTGAACCTCGGGTCTGAATTTTAGAGATTTTTGCGCTATATTTGCGGAGATATGATCCGAGGAAGTTGGTATTTTTGCAGACTCTTGAATTACATTCCAAACAGGTGACCTGGGGAAAATCGTCATAAATTTATCTCTGAGCATCAGATTGAAATTTCGTAAGAAGGTAGAGAAAGAGGACAGACTGTAGTTTCTTGTTTATATTTTTCAGATCCAAAGGTCGAAACAGGGACACGTGGAACGTCGTACAAGTTCGCTCTACTAAACTAGTCTATAATCAGGTCACTGTGGGATATTTGGCATAACTCTTCCTTGGAGAATCAAATTGGGATCAGATTGGTGGCAATGGAAAGAGGACACAAAGAGCTACCGTAGGTCACAATTTCAAAACTGGATGATCCGAAATTACAGAGATACATCAAAGGCAATATCGAGCTCCTACAAAGTGAAAAAAGGTGTGTAGATTTTTTTAAATTTTTACTTAAGCTTGGTTTGAAAAATTATTTTGAAGGAATTCAAAGGGCATAGTAGAGCATTATTATCGGTAAATGATGCCCCGAGGAAAGAAAATGCAAACACCTAGTAAGCAACCTGAAAGCTCTAGCATGACTCATGAAGAAGAGGAAGAAATGCTACATGATATATCAAAATTACAAGCCCAAGTGCAACAAATTTCACTCTCACAAAAACTAACAGAAGCTAAGATAAATGGTGTGGAATCTAAGATAAAGGGCGTGGAAGCTAAGATGAATGGTGTGGAAGCTAAGATGAATGGCGTGGAAGCTAAGATTGATGATTTGAAGATAGATTTGACAAATTTTCTACAAGAAATACTTACTAATGGTGAAAGGGTAGCAAAGGAAACTCATGATGAGAACAAAAGAAATGTTAATCATGATTTCATAGACTCTAATGTTGGATCGAAGACCCACCATATTCCAAAAATAGATATGAGTAAGTTTGATGGCAAGGATCCCGCAACATGGATAGTACAGATGGAGAAATTTTTCGATCTCATTAATTTGCAAAACACACAAAAGGTACGTATTGCAACTTTATATTTGGAACCAAATCAATTTGCATGGTATCAATGGCTTTGCTCTCTCAAACAAATTATCACTTGGGAAATTTTTACGGAAGAATTGATAGCACATTATGAGGATACAAAAAGCAACACCTTTTTTAGCCAATTGATAAGTCTCAAACAAAAGGGTTCAATAATGGAGCACATTGAGGAGTTCCAAAAATTGAACATAAGGGTAAAAAATATTCCAGAGGAGCATAGGATTGATGTGTTCATAGGGACTTTAAAGGATAATATCCAACATGATGTTCGCCTTTGGGAACCTGATTCATTAGAGAAGGCATTCAGGTTAGCAAGAAAAATGGAAAGCAAAATTATGGCAACCAGGAAGCATACCACTCACAACTATAAAGATGGAAGTGTTGTTGTCCCTAGTCTTCCACAACCTATAAGGTTGACACCACAAAAATTGGAAGAAGAAGGAGCAAAAGGGCTTTGTTACAGTTGTGATAGCAAATACACTAAATGTCATAAGTGTGCTGAGAAGAAATTATTCTACATAGATTGTGAAGAGGAAGAAGAAAAGGAGAAAGAAAGGTCAAAAGAAGAGGATATACTCCAGGAACAAAGCCTAGATAAAGAAGAAATGAATCCGACCATATCTTGTAATGCATTGGCTGGAATTACCACTCCTCAAACCATCAAGATAGAAGGACAAATCAAGAAGAAAAAGGTAATAGTGTTGATTGATTCAGGAAGTACCCACAATTTTATTCATTGTAAGGTAGCAAAAGAATTGAATTGCTTCCTATATCCAGCACCAGAGTGTCAAGTGATGGTTGTAAATGGAGGAAAAATAAATTTCTCTGGAAAGTGCCATAATATCAAGCTATCTATGGTAGAATATGTATTTACTAGCCCAATGCTTTCCATTCCAATGGGAGGTGCTGATGTTGTACTAGGAGTCCAATGGATACAATCCTTGGGTACAATAGCTTTTAATTTTCAAAAAAATTCATGAAATTTTATGTGGAAGGAAAGGAAGTTGAATTAAGGGGTATTGCAGGGAAACCGAGAAAGATAATCAGCTCTAACGGTATGACAAAGCTTCTAAAAAAGGAACAAAGAGGTGTAATTGCACAATTATGTTCGCTAGATGTTTCCACATCAAAATCATCTATTTCTCCAGATCTCCAAAAAGTCTTGGACAATCATTCCAAGGTATTTGAGACTCCCAAAGGTCTCCCACCTATTTGTGATCATGATCATGCTATTCATCTGATTCCAGAAAGTGTTCCTCCAAACATCAGGCTGTACAGATATCCCTATGCCCAAAAGAGTGAAATTGAACGTATGGTTGTAGAAATGCTAGAGGCTGGTATAATTCAACCTAGTCAAAGTTCTTTCTCTGCTCCAGTAGTATTGGTGCACAAGAAGGATGGATCATGGCGCATGTGTCCGAATTATAGGGAGATCAACAAGCTCACTATTAAAGATAAGTTTACCATTCCTATCATTGATGAATTACTGGATGAATTGCATGGATCAATTTACTTCACCAAGTTGGATCTTCATTTAGGATATCATCAAATCAGAATGAAGACTGAAGACATTCCAAAAACAACATTTAGAACTCATGAGGGTCATTATGGATTTTTGGTCATGCCTTTTGGCCTTACCAATGCACCTTCTACATTTCAAGGTTTGATGAATTCCATTTTCAAACCATTCCTTAGAAAATTTGTGTTAGTATTTTTTGATGATATACTAATCTACAACAAGTCTTGGAAGGATCATGTTGAACATGTTGACAGGGTGCTACAACTATTAGAGGAGAAACAATTATATGCAAAAAGATCCAAATGTTTCTTTGGAGTACAAGAGGTGGAATATCTGGGTCATATTGTATCTCATGAAGGAGTTAAGGTAGACCCTAGAAAAATTAAAGCCATTAAGGAATCGCAAATTCCCACATCCATAAAGCATCTGCAAGGATTTCTCGGGTTGACAGGGTATTATCACAAGTTTGTTAAGAATTATGGGAGAATAGCAGCACCTCTAACAACATTATTGAAGAAAGATGCATTTTCATGGACTCCAGAAGCAACAAAGGCCTTCGAACATCTTAAAGAGGCAATGTGCCAAGCACCAGTCTTAGCTACACCGGACTTCACAAAAACCTTTATTGTGGAATGTGATGCTTCAAGAAATGGAATTGGTGCTATTTTATGCAAGATGAAAGACCCATTGCTTTTGAAAGTCGTCCAATCAAGGGAAAGTTTTTACACAAAGCTATTTATGAGAAGGAAATGTTGGCAATACTACATGCACTTAAGAAATGGCGACCCTACCTAATGGGAAGACACTTCAAGGTAAAAACGGATCATGATAGCCTTAAATACTTTTTAGAACAAATATTATCCTCTGAAGAGCAACAAAAGTGGGTCACAAAGATGTTGGGTTATGACTTTGAAATCATCTACAAAAAAGGGAAGCAAAATGTGGTGGCAGATGCACTCTCAAGAAAGGATGAGGATGTGGAAGCATTGTTGTGCGCCATTTCTATTATCCAACCAGATTGGATAAACGAAGCAAGGGAGGAATGGAAGAATGATGAAGAAGTGTGGGCACTTTTTCGAAAGTTACAACAAGATTCCAATACATCTGATACATTTAGCTGACAAAATGATTCGTTATGGTACAAAGATCGCTTATACCTCTGTAAGAATTCCCAACTCAAACAAAAGATTCTTATGGAATTGCACACTTCTCCCTTAGGAGGGCACTTAGGATTTTTAAAAACTTACCACAGGGTTAAGAAGGAATTTTTTTGGGATGGCCTTAAATCAGATATTCAAAAGTTTGTGGCGGAATGTTTGGTTTGCCAACAAAATAAAGTTGAAACAATTAAGACCCCGGGTCTATTACAACCTTTATCCATTCCAAGCCAATGTTGGGAGGAGGTTTCAATGGATTTTATCACAGGTTTACCCAAGTCTGAGGGAAAGAGTGTCATCATGGTGTTAGTTGATAGACTTACCAAGTATGCACACTTTTGTGCATTATCACATCCATTTAAAGCCAGTACAGTTTCTACTGCATTTATGGAAACAATTCAAAAGCTACATGGAAACCCAAAGATTATTGTAAGTGACAGAGATCCCATTTTCACTAGAAATTTTTGGACAGAATTATTTTCTTGTCTCGGTACTCAGTTAGCTCATAGCTCATCTTATCATCCTCAATCTGATGGGAAAAATGAGATAGTAAACAAATGTTTGGAAGGATATCTTCGTTGCTTTGTATCTGATAAACAGACACAATGGGTCAAATGGTTGCCTCTGGCTAAATGGTGGTATAACACTTCCTTCCATACAACAACAAAAATGACCCCATTTATGGCACTTTATGGATATCAACCACCATCCATCACATTATATTTAAGAAAAAATTCTAAGGTTCAAGTAGTGGAACATCACATCGAGCATCAACAACAAGTCCTCCAACTCTTAAAGGATAACCACGTGTTGGCGCATAATAGAATGAAACAACAGGTAGATCAACATTGCAGAGAAAGAAGTTTTGATGTAGGTGATTGGGTATTCCTATGGCTACAACCATATAAACAAATGTCCCTCGAGCAAGCTAAGAAGGATAATAAATTATCACCAAAGTATTATGGTTCGTACAAGGTGTGCAAAAGATTGGTACTATGGCATACAAATTAGAGCTTCCTGCAGCTTCTCGAGTGCACCTAGTTTTCCATGTTTCATGTTTAAAGAAGGTTATAGGTGACAAGCTCCCAGTTCAAACAATATTGCCAGAACTTGACGAGGAAGGAAAAATTATATTGGAACCGGAAGCAGTCACAGAAACAAGAACTCGGCAGCTACGAGATCGATCAACTTCGGAGTATCTCATCAAGTGGAAGAAATTATCCTCTAAAGATTCCGCATGGGAGGATGAGAATTTTATACAGAAGCATCCAGAACTACTCAAGCGTTGAGGACAATACTTTTTTTAAGGAGAGGGGCATGTTAGTTCCCTATAATACTAGTGATTACTCCATTACTATTGTAGTTTTATCCCTTATTAATATTGTTGTGCATCTACTGTTCCCATATTGTTATACTGTGCCCCATAGAATCCATCTATTGTTATTTTTGTGCCTTTATATTATTATTGTTAGGTCGACTGGGTTATATTGTGACTCCTTAGACTCTTATATATAGAAAGGAGGTTTTGTCATTTGAATCATCAAAGAATCATTCATTTGTGTAATGTAAAGGAGGTTGCCCCCTCGAAGAGGCTGAATTCTAAGGCGTTGATCTATCTTTTCTATCTTTTTGTGACCTGGTTTCATAACGCATACCTCACATAATTTGGTGTAGGAGTCCCATCCGATATAAAGGCCCGGTTGCCAAATCCTCAAATATTTTCCTTAGCTCTAGCTGTCAGCACAAGAGAATAATGCAACAGTGTCTTCGAAAAGAAAGGGAGGTGTGCCTAGAGAGGGTGTAGTTGCAACTGTGTCAAGGTTCTTATACTGCAAAGGGGGGAGAAAAGTGAGCCTCTAAGTGAGAGGTAATAATACCACCCAGGAAGATACCGACATGAACCAGAAGGATCTATCTAACATCTAGCGGAATAGTCCACAACAGATGCGATGGTCGTTACAAACAACAAACAAGCAAAGATCTTTCTAGTATCTCGCGGAATAGTCCACAAGGATGGGACAACAATAACAACCATTGTAGCACATTATCAATAATATAAGCACTCAAATAATCGAAATAGTTCAACTATATTAGCACATGTGAAAGAAAACATGAAATAAAAACATTCACAGAATATTATTACAAACATTCATAGACCACACATGAAGAACGTGTTGGCCTTAAAAAGAATTTGCTACTAAGAAAAAGTTCCAAGACACATGTTTACAATGTACATCACTAGCCCCAATATTGGGACATTGGAGCCACTCTTTGCCCCTCAAAGAACTAGCTGATCTATCTAATGCCTTGCGGGAGGAGCCAAGGTGAAAAGTGATTTTCGCATATAATGAGCGAGTATATATAACCAAGGGTTGATGGTTCCCCTTTGTGACTCCTTGACTACCCTTATGATTGTTCAACTTCCTATGAATTTTCAACTTACATGACTCTTCATATTCATGTGTGTCCTTTGGACTTCCATTTTACAATACATTTGAATATAGTATACATGGTACACAATAGTGATGTCGCATATGACCACTCATGACATGACATGACATGACATTACTAACATGGACTGCTTGGTGATGTGGTAATGTCAAGTCATTGTTGCTACTAAGTGATAGATGTCTTCTTGGATATGCTTTCTCTTCTCCTCTGCAAGGCTTGGTGATGTAGAGTCTTCAATGATCATATATCTTGGATGGTAGTTGCAAAATTGTGTCCATTTTCTTCCTCTTGATCAATCCACTTGTGAGCTCAAGTACAAGAGAGTCTTTAGGCATTGTTCCCTCCTTCTTCTCCTTCTTCATCATCTTTCCATGACTTGATAGTGTACCTCTTCCTACAATTCACTCATGACGAGACAACATCAATGCGATAACCCCCTAGTCTAAGATGATACATTCTTATCAATGAAATGAGCCTGGGACAAGTCACATATTGGGGAGAGGGGCCCAATGACTATACATTGAACAGTTCTAGTAGTTAGGGGGAGACCTTGCACTCTGAGACTACGCAATGCGCATCTCAAGGAGGCTTGAAGGACAGAACTGTGTAGTTTCTAGAGGTAGCGGGATATGGTTGAGGGAAAGGACACTATAGGAAGAATCTACGAATTTTTGGAGGGAAAGGGAGGATATGCTTTTGTGCATTACGCAGTTCTAGCAGGAAAGGAAAAGGCTTGAGGTTTGAAGATGCGAAGTGCGCAGTTCAAGGAAAACTAGAAGACACAACTACATAATTTTGGAGGTCAAGATCGGCAGCTGGAGTCAGGAATTGTGTAGAGAAGTAGCCTTGGTGCATAGTTCCAAGTAGTAGGGTCATATCCTAGAGGGCTGAGACTATTCAGTACACCATTCAATCGAGGCCCAATTAAGCTAAGTTGCTCGGTCAAGAAAATTTTCTGAAAATTTCTAAGTGTGGGATGGTTGATGAACTGTGATAATCCTTGACATTGATCACAATCTTATCATACTTTGATGACATGATAACATAGATCATCAGAACACATAAAAAAACATTTCCCTTTGTGTGACTGCCTCATGGAAAGATATGACAAGTGCAACACTTAAGATAGGCTTTAGGACAATCGTGATGACACTTGTGCAACAATGATCAAGACTTTGTGTGTGGATGCGAAAAATGTTTACATGGTTGGACAGTTAAACGGGCCAAAAGACGACAATTGTACGACAGTTAAATGGGCCAAAAGACGACAATTAACCCAACATGCAAAAGGGACCAAAGTACTACGAGAAAGCTCATGAAATGAGCTCTAATGTTTACAAAAACAATGAAAAGGCCAAGGAAGGATTCAAAATTTGGGTGCAAGCCAAAATTTTGGAGAGTGTTGCAGCAACTACAATAGAACGATTAAATTTCACTCAAGTAAGTAAGGATCTTGATTGGATAAAGGCACTAGAAGAAGAAATGATCCAAATTGAAAAAAATGGAACATGGGAGATAGTACCATGTTCAAAGGATAAGAATTTCATAGGAACCAAGTGGGTATATAAGAACAAAATGAATGGAGATGGACAAATCATCAGAAATAAATCATGATTAGTGTGCAAGGGATACACTCAAATTTAAGGAATTGACTTTGAAGATACCTTTACTCTTGTTGCCAGACTAGAGGCTATAAGGATGCTTTTATAATTTTACTATTCAGAAGGCTACAAAGTCTATCAAATGGATGTGAAGTCAACCTTTCTAAATGGAGATCTAAAAGAATAAGTTTACATGGAATAAATAGAAGGGTTCGGCTTGTCTAAAAATAAGGACTTTTTATGAAAATTAAAAAAGGATTTGTATGGATTAAAGCAAGCTCGAAGATCTTGCTATGCTAAACGTGATCAATATATTCAACAAAAAAGATTCAATAGAGGAGTTATAGGAAGTAATATACATGATGATGGACAAAGAGAACCAACTAATTACACTAGTATATGTTGTTGATCTTATTTTTGGGATCAACAATGATTAAATGAGTCACACGTTTTCCCAAGATATGTCAAAATAATTTGAAATGTCAATGATTGGATAATTTTGTTATTTTATTGGACTTCAAGTAACTCAAACTAAAGCAGGAATGTTCATATCACAAGTGATTAAGTAATTTGGAATGGAAGCATGTGTTATTATGAGCACATCTATGAATACATTTTGGAAGCTAAGTAAGGTTGAAAAATATCCTATGGTGGATGAAACTCTTTACAAATCAATGATTGGAGGTCTCATATATCCCACAACATCGTGGCCAGATATCACGCAAGCACTAGTAATTGCGGAAAATTTCCATTTAACTCCTAAGGAATATCACATGCTAGTTGTAAAAAGAATACTCAAATACATGAAAGGAACTCTTGATTTTGGACTACCTTAAGACTACAAATATTACCTTGGCATCATATACTGATGTAGATTTGGCAAGAAGCATTAATGATTGAAATAGTACTAGTGGGAATGCATTCTTCTTAGGAGATTGTCATGTATCTTGGTTAAGAAAGAAACAATCATCTATATGTCTCTCCATAATTGAAGTTGAGTAAATAGCATAAATATATTGTTGTACAAAAATCCTATGGATGAATGAAGCCTTGAAGGATGTTAATATGGAAACAAATCAACCTATGACCATATACTGTGACAATACTAGTACAACCAACTTCTCAAAGAATCTAGGAATGCTTTCAAAGACAAAACATATCCCAATCAAGTACCACATTCTTTGAGAAGAGGTTGCAAAGTAGAACATCAAAATGGGGTATGTCAACACTAAGTAATGAATTGTAGACATCTTCACAAAACCCCTACCTCGAGAAACATTTAATTATCTTCGTCAAAAGGTGGGGGTCATCTCTCTTGCATCCCATTATAAAATCCATTTTCTATTGATGTCAAAGGGTGATAATATGAAAAGGGAAGCAGCATGATGACAGGGGGAGAAATAGGATGATAAGAGGAGTATCATGACGACAGGCGGAGTAGTATACGAGGAGATTGTTTCCATTAATAACAAAGAGGGATACTGTTGGAATAATATTTGTTATTGATTTCAAAAGAAGCACCAAATAAAGAGGATAATTACTTAGGCTTGTAGAGGACTTCAAGACCTTTCCAACACGTATTTACTTGCATCCTATTTCCTCCTCGTTGAATAGAATTATATTTTACAAGTTAGAAAATCCATATTTTGTCTCTCAATCTAAGTCGGCCTACATCAACATAATTCAACCCCTCTCCAAAGGACATAGAAATTCATACATGGAAAAATTAGTATAAATAGACACAACAATGACTTCATTTTTCTCATCGAGCTTGGCCAAGGAAATAAGAAGAAATCGGATACGAGGAGACAAAGAGTAAGGGTTCATAACTCATGAACCTAAGAGCTAGTTGCAGGAATAAAACATGAATTTCATCTATGTTTTGGTTAAGGATTCTTTGAAGATTTATCTATTGCGAATTGTTCTACTTGTGGCATGTTTTAGGAATTCTTTTGGAGTATTACTTTAGCCCTTGTTTGGCACCAAATTCAACCTTTATCTGGAGCAGAACTTCTATCCCTCTTAGAGAAATTTTTTTGACCTTCTTGGAATAGAACTTTGGCCCTATGATAAGAGACAAGCCTGAGGTAATTATAGAATATAATTTTTCCCTAAGGTAGACCTCATCTAAGGTAGGAAAAGCATCTTTCTCCTGCAATAGTTGGCCCCCTTTAACTCTCAGCCTCCTAGACTACTTGGACTGTGACAATATTATAACTCAGATTTTGGGTTTCTTGCAGATTGGACCAAAGTTTTTATTCTTATTTTCAGATAATAATTGGGTCATTTTATGAGAATATTTTGAGTTGAATTGAAGTAAAGATTAGACCAGTTTGGGAGTAGAATTGAAATAGATCTTGAATCATATTTTTAACACTAGTTTGAAGCCTCTCTCTTGTGAACAATCTTGACATTCTTTGAGTAGATTTTGAAAGGTTTTTAAAGCATATGTTTGGAACAACTTGAATATATTTTGATAATATCTTGAAGCCTTAATAGTTGAATTAATGTTTTGAAACCTTATTGAAGTTGACCTTGAAGCCTTTATTGAAGTAGTCTATGAAAGCCTTATTGTAGTAGACTTGAAGACCTCTTTTGAAGCATACTTGAAACCTATTTTGGAGAAATATTGCAAAAGTTTTTGAATTCTATTTCGAAAGGTTTGAGCCCTAGAGGATTGGAGTCATCATTTTCACCAAGTTGGTGCTTGGGTTTTTTGAAAGGATTAGAGTCCTCATTTTGACCAAGTTGGTGCTTCGATTTGATTAAGGTTAGAGCCTCGAATCAGTCTGATATTTTGTTGTACAATTTGGGTCTTGTGATTTGTTTTCAAAGGATTGGAATCCTCACTATATTCATTGATAAAATTATTATTTTTTTTTATTTCTTGTGGTCTTTTTTTAATTTGTGATAAAAATATTAACTTAAATAATCTAACAATTGAAATAAATACTAATTAGCCCACCTCTCAGTATTCCAAACAATTGATATTAGATCCAACTTATTCACGATTGCCCTAACACTTGGAAGAAGGTTTTCTGAATCGTAATGGCTAGTAAGGATGTTAAGGTCCCCCAATTTGATGGAACAATTTTTTCCTTCTGGAAGCTTAGAATGGAGTACAACTTGATGTCTCTTGGAGTAGATGTTTGGCAATTTGTCATAGACAGATACAAGATACCATATCATCTTCCAAAAGATTCAAATGGGAATTAGAAAGCATATGTGGAAAATGAAAAGGCCTTTAATTCTATAGCAAGTGGTCTGTTAGCTTTATAATTCACCAAATTTATTTGAATTAAAATATATAAAGAGATGTGGGACAATCTCATCCATCTTTATGAAGGAGATGACAAGGTCAAACAAGAAAATCTTCAAACCAATAGAAGCTAGTTTGAAAGTTTCAAGATGAATGATGAAGAATATTTTTCTCCTTATTTATCCAGGTAGATGAGGTAGTCAACTGTCTCAAAGGTCTAGGTGAAGATGTCAAAGGTAAGATAGTTGTCCAAAATATCTTGAAATCTTTTCCATGTCATTTTGATGCCAAACTTTGTTCCATAAAAGAACTAAAATATTTAGACTCTCTATCAATGGATGGACTTCATGGAATTATCATAGCATACAAGATGAGGTCAAGAAATTCAAATCACAAGGAAGTTGCATTCAAGGAATCTAAGGCATCAAGGAAGGGAAATAATTGTGATTGCAACAATAATGATTCTGATAATGAAATGGCACAATTTTTCAATAAGCTGAAGAAAGTATCTAAACTCAAAGGTAAGTTACCTATCATTTACTTTAGTTGTGGAAAAATAGGACATTATGTAGTGAAGTTCCCTTTTAAAGATGATAATGATGATAAAAATGAACCTAGGAGAAGAACCTTCCAGAGAAAATGATCAAACAAAAATAATTTCTTTTCTAAAAAAGCTAGTGATGAATCTGATTAAGAAGAGAAATATGGTGGAAGAAATGAATTATTATTCATGGCCTTCACAAAAATGAAACAAATAGTTCAATAAAAGAAGAAAGTCCAGAAGAAGTAGAAGGAAATATGGAGGAACTATTGATTAGTGTTATAGAAGAAAATGAGATACTTGGAAATAATAATGAAAACTTATCTCAAGAAATAAACTCTCTCAAATCCAAGAAGGAATATGCTAAAATAATAGAAGAAGCGTTGAGCAACAAGATGAAGGAAAATGAAGAAATATGTGAAAATTTGGAAGCTGGACTTGTATATCTAAAAGAAAAGTTGGACGAAGCCAATTAGAATTTTAAGAGTTCCCAAACCTTGGATGCCATTCTCAGCTCTAAAAGGCAACTACATGACAAATCTAGACTTGTCTATAGAGTAAAATATTCCAATTCAAAGGAATAAACCAATGTTAATCATGAAGAAATCCTAGAATTGTTTCTTTGTCCTAAAAAGGTTTTATCATTCCAACCTACAAGAAAAATAATTCATCCAAGGAATGAGAAGCATCCCCTTACTAAAAGGAATATCTCATAAAGGTAAGCTTATCCTAACATATATAAAACTATTTTCCTTGGTTGCTATGTCTTTTTTCATAATTTTGGTCATACGGAAAAACATTACAAGGCTTATGGGGCTAATGATCAAAACAAGATTGTTGAACCAAAGAGGAAAGGCCAAATTAGGACTTATAAATCCTTTTATCTTTTTTCAAAGTATAGTATAGAATGTCACAAATGAAATAATCCATTCCATATAGCACAAAACTGTCCTCATGAGCAAAGAAAGAAAGTTTGGAGAAAGAAAATTGGAGAATCTACCTCTGAAAATTGTTGTTTAGCTTTATGTGCTCAGAAAATGGAAAACCAATGGTTGGTAGATAGTGGATGTTGTAGGCACATGATAGGTGACCAAAAAAAGTTCATCTCAATAAGTAAATAAAAGTATGGAATTGTGATCTTTGGAGACAATGGATATACTAAAATTGTTGTTAAAGGCGCAATGAGTCTCATCAATGGCAAGGGTAAAGCACAAAATGCATTATTTTTTAAGGACTCAAGCATAATATTCTAAGTGTTAACCAAACATGCAATCAAGGACATGATCTCATCTTCTGTTCCAAGGACTATGAGATAAGGAGATCATCTTCGGGAAAATTGGTAGGAGGGGGAGTAAGAACAACATATCATGTACACATTCTCAGTGAAATTCAAGAAGAGAGATGTTAGATGAGTCAAACAAGTGAAAGTTGGTTGTGGAAAAGGAATTCGGGACACCTAAGTCTTGATAACTTGGTTAATATTAGTAAAACTAAAGTAGTAAGAAATATCCCCAAATTTACAAAGCTAGAATGTTATATGCGCACCATATCAACATGGAAAGCATACCAATACCAGCTTCAAATCAAAGGAATGTTTAACATAAAAACATCTGGAACTCATTCATGCATATATGTGTCGTTCAACCATAACTCCAACTCCACAAGGAGAAAGTTACTTTATTTTTTTATAGATGATTATACTATAATGATGTTGGTATTTTTCATATGACATAAGTCAAAATCACTCTAATATTGTTTTAAAATCTTCAAATAAATGGTTGAAATGAAAGTCAGTTGAAGATCAAATGCTTAAGAACATATAGAGGTGGGGAATTTACCTCAAGAGAATTCAATGAATTATGTCAAAAATATGGAATCAAAAGGGAAATATCTATTGATTAGACTCCACAAGCAAATGGATTAGTGGAAAGAAAGAATATATTTGTACAAGAAATTGCAAGAACAATGTTCTTGGGAGTTGTTTTATAGGAAACAAATGGAGAGTGGTAGTTGGAGCAATAGTCTATATCATGAACATAGCTCAACTACGGGTAAAATATGATAAAAAACCATATGAACTATGGAAAGGAAGGCCTTCCTCTATGAAACACTTCATAATATTTGGAGAAAAATGCTATATCAATATTAATGATGACTCTCTAGGGAAATTTGAGTCACATGTTGATGAAGGAATTTGTTGGCATTGTTGTTATTGATGGAAAAAGTGCAACAAAAGAAAAGGAGTAGCAGTAAGGAGAAATGAAGGAGCAACAACAAGCATGTATGGTTGCAATCAAGGAAAAGAAGTAGAGGAAGATATATGTTGTTATAGCTGCAAAGAAGCAAGCAAAGGACTAGCTTGCACAAGGAGCAACAATCAAAGGAGAAACACAAGAGTAGAAAGCAAGGGAGCAACACAAAGGATTTATGATATGCTTGGATAATGCTGCAGATATTTCTATATTGAAGAATTCGTTGTGATGGAATGGTAAGACTCCAAGGCAAAGGAAAAGATGTTGCAAAGATTGTTGTGATGCATTAATGATAAATATTGGTATTTGATGTTGGCATTAGGTTGATGAATTTAATGATTACATGTGGCTGAAATTAATATTCGATGGATTATTTATTTTTATGTTCTAATATTCAAGATATGAAGAGTTTGGAAGCGAATGAGTGGAAGAAAAAGAGTCAAGCCCATTCACTTCATATTGCTATGTGGGATACAAACAACCAAAATAATATCTTTATAAAATATGTGATTTTGGAAGGCATTGAAAATGTTAGAGAATGGGAGGATGTGAGTTAGTTGATTGAGATATTATACATTAGTTACCTAGCACTTATGAAGCTGATGTGAATAAAATTTGAAGGCAAGAAGATGCATAAATAAAGATGGAGATATGCAGAAATTATGACTAGGTAAACCAACACATTGTTATTTCTTGTTTTCATCAAGAGATGGTAGTCTCCTTTCAAGTAGTGGCTTGATAAACATCAAGTTGGAGTCTGTTGAGGTAGGATCCTCCTGTGGGTTGTAGCCTAAAGAAAACATATGAGATTTTGATCTTCCTTGCATGTTGCAACTTGCAGTAAATTGAGGTAGCAACCTCCTGTAGGTTGGAGCCTATAGAAAATCAGATGTAACAAGGAGTAGGAGCTTGCCTTTGCATCACAACAATAATAAAATCGTGGTTTTCTCCCTTTATGGGTTTCCACATATATCTGGTGTCAATATGTGTTGTTATTATGTGTTCATGTGATGTTTTGGTTTGCTTATTAATTGTTGTTCACATATCCAATCTGCTGGTCATTATTTGTTAAGTTTATCATGTAATGTTTCAGTTAAATAAATTAAGGAAATTAATTTTAATGTCCATGATTATTTTAAACTGATTCACACCCCCCCCCCCCCCCGCCCTCTCATTTTAGTCAAGTTTTCATCATAATTTTCCTTGTATACTTAGAAGCAAGGCAAACAAATTATACAAAAATTAAATACAGAAGATAGTCGAAAGCATTAATGTAAAGATAGATGAAGGTCTTATAGAAATATAATTAGTTCAGACTGATGAAGAAGACCCTATCTTTGCATAGATGGATGAATTTGGTGCAAAGGAAGAGGAGGAGATGGAAAATCAAAAGGAGGAACCATCTCGAACACTATCAAAGGTAAAGTTTGTATACAATCATCATCCAAACGACCAAATCATTAGAGATGTGGATGGGGGGATGCAAACTTGAAGAAATATGAAAAGAACGCTAAAAAGGAATGATATTTCCTTTCTCTCCACTATAGAATGCAAAAAGTTTATTGAAACAAGTAAGGATCCTCATTATATAAAGGCAATGGAGGAAGAAGTGAACCAATTTTAAAAATTGGAACATTGGAGATAGTATCACCTCTAAAGGATAAGGATTTCATAGGAACCAACTGGGTGTATAAGAAAAAAATGAATGAAGATTAAAAAATAATCAAACAAAATATTAGTGTGCAAGGGATACACTCATATTTAAGGAATTGAATTTGAAGAGACTTTTTCTCTTATTGCCAGAGTAGAGTGTATAAGGATGTTTTTAGCATTTGCTTGTTAAAAAGGATTTAAAGGTTATCAAATGGATGTGAAGTTAGCCTTTCTAAATGGAGATATAAAAGAAAAAGTATACATGGAACAACCATAATGGTTTTACTTGTCTGAAAATAAAGAATTTGTATGAGAATTAAAGAAGGTCATATATGAATTAAAGAAAGATCCAAGAGCTTGGTATGCTATAGTTTATCATTGGATTAAACAACAAAGGTTGAAGAAAAGAGTTGTAGGAGGAAATATTTACATGAATATGGACAAAGACAACCTGATAATTACACTAGTATACGTGGATGATCTGATTTTTGGGAGCAAGAATCATGAAACGAGTCACAAATTTTCCCAATATATGTTAAAATAATTTGAAACATCAATGATTGGATAATTGTCTTACTTTCTTGGACTTAAAGTAACTCAAACTAAAAAAGGGATGTTCATATCACAAGAAAAATATCTCAGGGATATTCTTAAGAGATTTGTGATGGAAGAATGTGCTATTATGATCACACCTATGACTACAGGTTGCAAGCTAAGTAAGGATGACGAGTCTCCTATGGTGGATGAAAATCTTTATATATCAATGATTGGAGGTATCCTATATCTCACAAATTTGTGACTAGATATCATTCACAAAGTAGGAATGGTGCATAGTTCTAATCAACTCCTTAGGAATCTCACATTCTAGCTGTAAAAATATTAGTTAGATACTTGAAAGGCACTCTTGAATTTTTACAATGGTACCCTAAGAGCAAAAATGTTACATTGACATCATATGCTAATTCAGATTGGGTAGGAAATATTGATGATTGAAAGAGTGGTAGTGGTAATGCGTTCTTCTCAGGAGACTTCCTTGTATCTTGGTTAAGAAAGAAACAATCATCTATACCTGTATCCACATCTAAATCCAAGTACATAGCAACAAAAAATTGTTGTACACAAATCCTATGGATGAAGGAAGCCTTGAAGGACATTAGTATATAAAAAAATCATCCTATCACCATCTACTATGACAATACTAGTGCAATCAGTCTATAAAAGAATCCAATGATGCATTTAAAGATAAAACATATCACAATCGAGTACCACATTATCCAAGAAGAGGTTGTAAAGCAAAATATCAAAATGGAGTATGTCAACACTAAGGAACAAATTGTAGATATTTTCACAAAACCCTTACCACGAGAAGCATTAGAATATCTTTGTCAAAAAATAGGGGTCATCTCTCTTGCATCCCATTAGAACATACATTTTCTATTGAGGTAAAATGGGGAGAATATGACATGGTGATTAGCATGATGACAAAAGCATTAGTACGATGACAAGGGGAGTAGCGTAAGAGGAAATTGTTGCCATCAATAAAAAATGGGAAGATTATTGGAAGAATATTTGTTACTGATATCAAAGAATAAATATCTTAATAGGATAATTACTAACACTTGTAAAGGAATTGAAGCCCTTTCCAATGACTATTCACTTTCGTCATAATTACACCTCATTGAAGAGAATTATATTTTACAAGTTCAAAAATCCATATTTTGCCTCTCAAGTCAAGTCAGCCTACATGAACATAAGTCAACCCCTCTCAAAAAATACATGTTGATTCATACATGAAAAAATAGTATAAATAGACGCAATGAATCCTCCATTTCTCTCATCTATCTTAGCCAAGGAGACAAGAATAAATTGGATTCGTGGAGACAAAGGGTAAGGGTTCATAACTCATGAACCTAGGAGCTAGTTGTAGGAATAAAACCTGAATTTCATCATTATTTTGGTTGAGGGTTCTTGGAAGATTTATCTAATGTAATTAATTCTACTTGTGGAATTTTCTGGGCACTATTTTGGATTATTACTTTTTCCCTTGTTTGGCACCAAATTCAGCCTTCATTTGGAGGAAAACTTTTGTCCCTCTTAGATTAGAACTTTTAGACCTCTTGGAACAAAACCTTGGCCCTATGATAAGAGATATACCTAAGGTAATTCAAGACTATAATTTCATCCCTGAGGTAGACCTCATTTGAGGTAGGAAAAACCTCAGTCTCCTACAATATTTGACCCCCTATAACTCTAGTGCTCCTGGACTACTTGGACTGTGACATTACTAGAATGCGTGATGTGGGTTTATTATATATCATACCTTCGTTTCTAATCTTACTTTGAGAGAAGAATTGGGTCATTTTATGAGCACATATTTAGCGGAATTGAAGCAAATCTTAGACCAAGTTAGGAGTAGGCTTGAAACTGATTTTGTTCTAGATTTTTAACAGAGCTTTGGAGCATCTCTCTTGTGGCCAATATTGACATTATTTAATTAGATTTTGTAGGGTTTTTGAAACATATGTTTGTAACAACTTGAAGATATTTTGAGCATAATTTGAAGCCTTAGATAAATTAGTCTTTAGAAAACTTTTTGAAGTAGACATTGAAGCCTTTGTTGGAGCAATCTTTGAAAAACTTATTTTAGTAGATTTGAAGGCCTATTTTGAAGTATACTTGAATCTTGTTTTGGAGAAACCTTGAAGAGGTTTTTGAAGTCTATTTGGAAAGGTCGAAGCCTTGGAGGATTGGATTCCTAATTTTGACCAAGTTGGTTCTTGGATTTAATCAAGGTTGCATCCTTGTAGTAGTCATATATTTTTTTGTACAATTTCGAGCTTGTGATTTGTTTTTAGTGGATTGGAGTCCTCACTATATTCATCAATAAAATTATTATTTCTTTCTATTCTCATGGTTTGGTTTAATTTGTGATAAAAATTTGAGCTAGAATAATATAAAAATTGAAAGAAATATTGATTCAACCCCCTCTCAGTATTTAAAAAAATTGGTATTAGAGACAACTTCTTCAATATCAACTTAATAGCTGGAAGAAGGATTTTTGAATCACAAAGGCCAATAATGATGCTAAGGTCCCTCAATTTGATGGAACACATTTTTCCTTCTGGAAGGTTAGAATGGAGTACTACTTGATGTCTCTTAGAGTTAAATTTTGGAAATATGTCATAGATGGATAGAAGATCCCATATCCTCTTCCAACAAATTCAGATGAGAATAAAGCATATGTGGAAAATTCAAAGGCCTTGAAGTCTATAGCAAGTGGTCTATCAAATTCTGAATTCACCAAAGTTATGGGCTTTAAAATAGCTAAACAGATGTGGGACAAGTTCATCCATATTTATGAAGGAGATGACAAGGTCAAAAAGGAAAATCTTCAAACCTATAGAAGATAGTTTGAAAGTCTCAAGATGAATGATGAGGGAGATATTGCTGATTTTTTATTTTTATTTTTATTTTTTTAATTTTTATTTTTATTTTTTTAATTTTTTAATTTTTTAATTTTTAATTTTTAATTTTTTTACTTTATTTATTTATTTATTTATTTATTTATTTTTTTAATTTATTTTTTATTTTTATTTATTTTTTTAATTTTTAATTTTATTTATTTATTTTTTACTATTTATTTATTTATTTATTTTTATTTTTATTTATTTATTTAATTTTTTTTATTTTTTTTTCTGAGTAGATGAGGTAGTCAACTATCTCAAAGGTCTAGGTGAAGATGTAAAAGATAAGATAGTTGTCCAAAATATCTTGAGATCTATTCTAGACTGTTTTGATGCTAAGGCTTGTGCCATAGAAGAACTAAAAGATTTAAACTCTCTATCAATTAATGAACTTCGTGAAATTCTCACAACATACAAGATGAGGTCAAGAAATTCAAATCATAAGGAAATTGCATTCAAGGAATTGAAGGCATTAAGGAAGAGAAAGAATTGTGATTGAGGAAACGGTGATTCTAATACTAAAATGGCACAAATTGTCAAGAAGATAAATAAAGGATCTAAATTCAAAGGTAAGTTACCTCTCATTTTATTTATATGTGGTAAATAGGACATTATGCAACAAAATGCCTTTTAAAATTGACATTGATGATGAAATTGAACCTAAGAGAAGAACCTTCGAAAAGGCTCAAACAAAAAAACGTATTCTCCAAACAAGACAATGATAGCTCTGATAAGAAGAGGAACATGGTGAACACAATGAAGCATTATTCATCGCCTTCACAAATGAATCAAATAGTCCAAAAGAAGAACAAAGTCTAGAGGAAGTAGAAGGAAATGTGGAGGAATTATTGATTAGTGCTATAGAAGAAAATGAGAGACTTAGAAACAAGAATGAAAATTTATCTCAAGAAATAAACTCTTGTAAAACTAAGAAGGAAGAAGTTAAAATAATAGAAGTGTTGAGCAAAAAGTTGAAGGAAAAGGAAGAAATCTGCAAAAAAATAGAAGCTAACTTGTATCCATAAAATAAAAGTTGGGCAAAGCCAACAAGGATTTTAAGAGTTCTTGAACCTTGGGTGTCATTTTCAGCTCTCAAAGCCCACTACATAACAAATCTGGACTTGGCTATATAGGTGAATCTTCCAATTCCAAGGAAGAAACCAATATTCAACATTAAGAAAAGGCTATACGTTTTGTTGATGTCCTTAAAGGATATTATCATTTTAACTGTAGGAAAGAAATTTCATCAAAGGACCAAGAAGCATCCCCTTCTAGAAGGAATATCTCATAAAGGAAAGCTTATCCTAACATGTATTAAACTATTTTCCTTGGTAACTCTTTCTTTTGTAAAATTTTTGGTCATTAGGCAAAACATTGTAAGGCATATGGGGGAAATCATCAAAATAAGATTGTTGAACCGAAGAGGTAAGGAAAAATAAGGACTTACAAATACTTTGCTCCTATTTCAAAGTATAATCTAGATTGTTAGAAATGTAATAATCCAGGCAAAATAGCACAAGCTATCCTCTAGAGAAAAGAGAGAAAAGTTTTAGAAAGGAAATATGAGAATCTACCTTTGAAAATTGCAGTATAGCTTTATGTGCTAAGAAAAAGGAAAATCAATAGTTTGTAGATAGTGGATGTTCTAGGAACAAGACAAGTGACCAGAAAATTTCATCTCAATAAGAAAACAAAAGGATGGAAATGTGACCTTTAGAGGTAGTGGATCTTCTAAAATTACTGATAAAGGCATAGTGAGTCTCATCAATGGCAAGGGAGAAGAAAAAAATGAAATGTATGTTGAAGGAATCAAACATAATATTCTAAGTTTCAGGCAAATATGAAATCATAGACATGATCATATCTTTCATTGCAAGGGTTGTGAGATAAGGAGATCATCTTCAAGAACGTTAGTAGGAAGAGAAGTAAGAAAAATAGATAATGTATACATTCTTAGTGAAATTCAAGAAGGGATATGTTAAATGAGTCAAGAAAATTAAAGTTGGTTATGGCATAAGTGTTTGGGACACCCAAGTTTTGATAACTTGGTGAATATTAGCATAACTTAAGGAGTAAGAAATATCCCCAAAATTTCAAAGCTATAGAATGTTACATGTGCACCATATCAACATGGAAAGCGAACCAAGACCAACTTCAAAGCAAAGGAATGTTCGACATCAATACCTCTAGAACTCATTCATGCAAATATGTGCAGCCCAATGTACTTTACGCCAACTTTACAAGGAGAATTGTACTTTATTTTATTTATAGATGATTGTACTAGAATGGTCTGGGTATTTTTCATAAGATATAAGTCAAAAGCACTAGATTGTTTTAAAACTTTCAAAGAAATGGTTGAAAATAAAAGTGAGTTGAAGATAAAATGCTTAAGAATATATATAGGTAGGGAATTTACATTATGTGAAATACATGGAATCAAAATGGAACTCTTTATTGCTAGGACTCTAGAACAAAATGGAGTAGTGGAAAGAAAGAACAGACATGTACAAGAAACTGCAAGAAATATATTGTTGGAAGTTGATTTACAAGCAAAATTTTGGAGGGATGCATCTGGGGTAGCAATATATATCATGAAAAGAGCTAAACTATGGGTAAACAATGATAAAAATCCATATGAACTATGGAAAGGAAGGATTTATTTTGTGAAACACTTCATAATATTTGGAAGAAAATGCTATATGAATATTAATGATGAATCTCTAGGGAAATTTGATTCATGTGTTGACAAATCCTTTGATACTCATTATGAAGAAAGGCCTACAAATGCTACAACAGTCGGTTGTGGAAGATAGTCGAAAGAATAAACATAAAGATAGATGAATATCTTCCAGATAAAGTAGTTCAAACCAATGAAAAAGACCATATCTTTGTAGATTCAGTGGAAGTTGGTACAAAAGAAGAGAAGGATCTAGAATATCATAGGGACCATCTCAAACACCATCAAATGTAAAGTTTGTATAAAAACATCATCTAGAAAACCAAATCATTAGAGATGTTGATTGAGGAATACAAACTTGAACAAAAATGAAAAAAACACCAAAAATGAATGATATTGCCTTACTCTCTGTTATCACAAAATCAGTACTAAGGGCTGCAGCCAAGCAAGATTTCATGTAACTCTTTCAACCAGACTTTAGACTAAGGATTAGCCTCCTTAGTCAGAGAGGGCTCTCTCACAAACTTTTGATAAAAATCATTCACAACAACAGATGGCTAACTCTTCACACATTCATGAAAACAAAGCTGGTTGGACACATATCAAATTGGTCTTCATTGGGCTATGGAGTCTCACACATTTAGTAAACAAAAGCACAGTCATTTCATGGAAGTCAAGGCTCTTTGCATTAGATGTTCAAACATACTTCACATAAACCACAACTTGCCAAACATACAGGAAGTCAGAGCATTAAAAATGAATTCTGAGTGATTATGCTATAACAAGGCTGTAAAAGAACATTAAGAGAATAAACCACCATCACATTTGAACAATATAATCCATTGAGAATCTTGAGAAGAAACAACCACTGTTTTACTATTACTGTAATAAGTCTTTACATTGGCCCAAATAAACTCTGTTTTTGTATAAAATCTCCAACCTCTATTACATCCTAATCTGATCCCTTTATAGGAATCTATTCCTCCCTCTCTAGAATGGGCTCGAAGGCCCTATTAACTACTCCTACATGCTATTTAACTAATTCATTAATTACAAACATGCTGAGCTGTAATTACACAAAATCCTAATCAAACTAAAACACTAATTCCATTCTCCTCGTATGCTTGATTCTTCTTGGATCCTTGACAGCTGTCCTCCTTCAGTTAGGCTGAGATGGCTGAGCTAAAGATGCAAGGAACGCTGACTTTGGATACCTGTTAGCGCTGATGGATCATTTATCATCAGGATCAAAACACCTATTTTTAAGGTCCCTGTCTCCTACCATCCTTCGAAAGTTCAGCAACATGTCCCAGCTCTTTTAATAACCCCAAGTATGGAATGCTGCCATGTTTCTGATGTGCTGTAAGTGGTATTGATAGACAGGTGTTTCTCTTCCTCAACTCCCGCTCACAGTATCACAATAGCTGCTCTTCGCTTAAAATCATCACCTACAGCAGTTTCGTAGCGCGCTACGAAACTGCTGTGTGATTTAAAGAAAACACAGTCTTCCTTTCATTCAAACCAAACTCACAATTGTCTGCGTTGAATTAGATACATTTTCAGTGTGATTCTCATTAATGCAAGTCATAACAATGAGCTTGACATCTTTGTTTTGGTGCCTTTAAAGATCTGGCTTTACCAATCATGGATAGAATCACCGCATCTTGCATTATCTCAGAAGGTTACTGTTCCACCATAGATAACTAGTCCTCCATTTTCTGACTATTCATCATTCCAACAAATGAATAACCATTTGTAAGTAATCCTGTTCAGCTGCCAGGCTTCAAATTGTCATACATCCTCATTGCCCAGTTTATTCTGATTAATGTGCACATGAGACTTCAAATCTGTATGCATAATACACCTAACCCATTGTTTGGTTGATTTCAATTATCATGCATATCTGGCATAAGATTAACATTCATAAGAAAACCAGGATTCTCTTTTGCCAGATTATAGTGTTCTGAGGCATATTTTGACCCACCATGTTTACCAAGTGGCATTGGTACAGGCATGCCAAAGTGCTCTGAGTTGACAACTTGCTGAGAACTAAGACTTGGCTCCTCAGTGCTCTTAACAGGAAATAGTACATGACTCTGACCATCTACTGACTTTTGATTATTATCGGACTTCAAAATTGCATCCGAAATATCCCCTGTCTTCTCTTCAGTCCTATTTAAAATTCCTGTGACCAGCTTCAAACAATAATGCTTCTTGGGAGACACAGTCATGAGCATGACACAGTGCTTTAATTCTTCAAGTTTTTTAGAGGTGAAATCCAATCTCTTGGTATCCTTAGCATATTCTGTAACATCAACCTGAACAACAAATTCATTTTGATCCTCTTCTACATGAGATTTTGAATCTGAGCAGATAATATTACATATCTTCTCTTCTACCTGATTAATACATTCTAAAGTGGATCATATAGAGCTCCAGCTTGATTCCACACTGCTCCAATACCGCCATAGCAAGCCAACGAGCAATTGGAGAAACATCCTCTTTTCCTCTACCCATGCAAGCTAACACCACCGCTAATAACTACTCTGGAATATCTACACTCTCATTTGTCTTCTGACATGCTTCTTGCAATGCTTGAAATGTCTTGAAGTTCTTTTTTAGTAGTGATAAGTTATCCTTTTGCCTAAAGATCACCCCTAAAATCTTATTCTTACAATTAAAACAGAGGCGAACCATGCCATCCCATTCATATAATATGACCGAGTATAGTTCTGAACATTTCCTGTAGGAGTAATGTCAAATTTCATATGTAGCCTTCCATCCACAGCTAAGTGTTGCTTGACCACATTTATATGTTCATGGTGGAGATCTTCGAAAACTTGTAACCGTTTTCTACTGCACACATCATACAGAGCAACATGTTTTGAATATCCACTAGCAAGGAAATAATTATCTGTTTCATTAATATGGACAGATGTTAATTTCTCAAACTCTTCATATGTGTAAGTGGCATGGTTTCTACAGCTGCTGCCTGCACCATATCTGGAAGGAAAAACAGTTGAGCGCATTCGGTTCACATCATACAGTTGTAATGTGCCATTGTCAGAGCCAGCAATAAGCTTGGAAGGGTCCTTGTTGAACCAACAGAGACCAAGAATACTATGATTTGCTCCAACTGACTGAACATGTCCGACAATTTTACCACTTTCATGGTTGATCACAACCACTTCCCCATCCAAAGTCCCGAAGACCTTCAAACTAGCATCAAATGGATGATACTCAAATTGTTTGGGCCGAAACTTCTGGTTTATCCTTAAGCATGTTGTACAAAACAATAAAAAAGTCGTCCTCCAATGTTGTCGACGGGCACAACCACAGCATAAAACTTGTATATAAGCAAACCATTTTCCTTTCCACTCATATGATGCTTGTAACCCAAACCATCAACGTTAAGTCATCACTGCAGGAAACCATTCTGTCTCCGGAAGAATTAAAAGATACCGCCCACACTGTTGATGTGTAGCCACTGACAGAATTTCCCAATGTTTGCGTGCATGCCCAGCCATCACCATCTTCTGCCCAAACCTTGATAGAATTATCATAACTAACAGAGACCAAAATGTCGCGATTAGGGCGTCACTGGACCATCCTGACATCCTGTGTATGGCCTTGCAGTACTGAAACACACTCGAACTCATTCCCTGGTTAAACATCCCAAATCCAGACAGACTTATCACGACCACATGTGGCAAGTAGCATACCAGACGCGCTCCAAGAAACACTTTTGACTTCATTTTCACGGCCCTCTAAGGAGGCAATGCATTCAAATTCACCACCAACATTTTCTAGATTGCAGTAGTTGCATCAAAACTTGTTGGTGCAGTTTTCTGGGCACGGTTCAAACGAATGTGGCCCCGATGTATATTTTAATGGATCCCAGGTGTCACCAATAATGGCAGCCTTGTGGCAATCAGAACCAAGTGATCAATTGTCTGTTGTTGACATATGCGTGCCAGGTATAAACCTATTCGCTCAGCTACTGAAAAGTAGGTTTCGAAAGCATCACAAATTTCACCGAATCTCTCACTCCATCATATTATCCTTTCCTTTCTTGAGCAACCACCTATGACAGAGAAATCGACATTCCCAGATTGAAACGCCGAAGTGTCCTTCTCTTTATCCTTGAACATGGTGTGAACATAAACATTATCATAAATACTCCTCGTTCATTCCCTGTCAAGTATCTTGCAATCGGAACAAAGATGCGGTCATATACAGGCAATAGTGGAATAATAGATAGGTCAATAATACTCTGTAAACTTGCAGGAGGGATCTCAAAATGTTTTCCAATCTTTCTATCCATTGTGGCGCCCTGTTTTGTGAAAAAGGTTGCAGATTGTGAAAAGAAAATCCCAAATGTCAAACATAACACCCAGATCGGTGACACCCCAAGAATAACTTTCACCTCTTCAACGTCTTGGACTGTGCATAGTCGTCAATTATGGGTTGTTTTGCATTCGTAGTCTAATTCATCTTCAACTGTGACTTTGTCAAGAAACTTAAACTGATCAGTAGGAAAATACCGTCTTCTCGACCCAAACTTCAAACCTTCTCTTTCTGCAGGGGCAGCTACTTTCATTTCTTCTTGGAAAGGAGTAGAAACATTCCACCTATGAAACGTTGCAACAAAGACATGAACAATTCGAGTGAGAGGACTACCGATGGGCAGTTTATGTCGGTAAAATCTTGTCCCACACGAGAAGGTGAACAGTGCTATCACCATTGTCACGGTAGGAATGCCAAATCCTAGACCCCATCCAACATTGTCCTGAATATAAAAGAGTACAGTGACTCCTAGAAGAGTACCAAAGCAAATACCCCAATACCAATAGTTGAAGAATGAACTTTTATACTTTTTCTCTACCGGATCACCGTCTTCAAATTGATCTGCACCAAATGCTTGTAGACAGGGTTTGTGGCCTCCTTGCCCCAAAGCAACCAAGTAAATTGAGAAGAAGAAAATCCCAGAGCGATGCAAACTCCTCACAGAGGCCGATAAAGTGACCAAAATTAAACCCAGCAAATAGATGACAAAACACGCAGCAATGGTCCGATATCGACCAGAATATGTATCTGCTACAAAAACTCCAACGAAAGGAAGCATGGACGCCACGCCTGACCAGGCGTTCACATTTTTTGCAGCAATAGCAGTGCTTTCATTCAGAACATCTGTAAGGTAAGTAACCATGTTGGAAAGAATGCCTGCATAGGCTAGCCTTTCTGCTGTCTCCACTCCAATTATGAAAAGTGATGCTTTCCATCGGCCAGTATGAGCTCTCCTAACAGAGCGTCCACGGAGATCAACTGATCCATATCCAACAATACCAGTGAATGAAGATGAGAGATCCTCTTCCATTGTTGTTTGCTCAGATAGTTGCTGTTGATCCCTTTTCCGGCAAAGAAAAACAAATGTCAACTAGGTGTTTATGTTCTCTGTCGGTGGAGGAACTAATGCACGAACAACTGGTAATGTTTATTAAATCTGTAACATTTCAAAGCTCATCACTGACACGTACACAATCCCACAACAATGTAAACCTTGATATCTTCAATCTTATCTGAAAGATCTGACATTAGACCTTTAAGCAGATCAACCTCATCCACAGCCGTTGTAGCCCGTGTACAATAGGCATGATAGGATTTGAGCCTCCACTGAAAACTCGAATAAATCCCCAATTTCGTAGCAGCTACGAAATCACCTAAACAGGTAGCGCTGCGAAACTGCTAAAAAAGAATTCATGCGCTACGAAAATACCCTGTCTTTAGGCTAGGCTAAAATAAAAATAAAAATTTAAGCAACAGAATTTTCAGTGATAACAGTGTCTCCACTTGGGATAGTGTGCCCTTGTGGTACACTAAGAACTCGCAGGTCCAGTGCCTTACCCATTTATGACAAACAGAAATTTGCTTAACAAGCATGACTGTAGGAGAAAGAAAGCTACATCTACTGAAAAATGCTCAGTTAACCTTGAGCTTATTTGTATTTACCTATACCTACCTACTCTAACAATTCAATTTCCTTCTGCTCAATCAATATGAAATTTCCAATGTAGCCAATCCTCTGCTTTATCTGATATTTGATTCCTTTGACCGCATCGGAGTTCAGAGCTAATATGATAGTCTGATGACCGCTGCCACTGAATTTGCCTCTGATCTTCTTTGAAAAACTGAAATACTGGAGAGTAAAACTCTTCCATGTAATCAGCTACAGGATCCCAGAATACATGATCAACTTGTTTTTCCTTGTAACTTTCCAGCTGTGCAAACTGATCTTCAACCACAGTGTTCAGTTCCTCAATCGTGAAAGAGAAAGGAACCAGCATAGTCTCCTTGCGTTCTGCCATAGAAAACTTCTGAGAATAATGATCATGATCATGAAAACTGTATGCCTGAATTTGTCCTTCTAAATCTTCAATTTCGTTTTCAAGGTCCTCAGCAAATTCATCCAAAAATCTCATCCTATCCTCTGCCTTGCAGTCAAAAGATTTTAGATATGAGGATAATGACAAAGAAAAAGATTCATTTGTTTCTTCTTTACTATGATCATCATTCCATTGTTTGAAACCTTCAACTGAGGGAGAGTCTGCCACCAACTCTGACCTATCTATCCATTCCTCCAAAAACATGAGCCAAAAGTCTTGAAATGACTTAATGGATTTGGCAGGAAAGCATTCAACCCACTGTTTGCACTTCCCTTGAAGTGAATCATAGAATAAACTTATACAAACATCCTCATGTTTAACTCTCAGAAGCTCTAAAAATTCAAAAAAATCTGATATATGCTTCAAGGTTAAACTCAAATCTTCTCCGTTGAATTTGGGACCATTCCTTAGAAAATATGCATCTTTGGGAAAATGATTTGGGAAACCATGAATTCCTGAGAAATCTATACATGCATACCTTGAACTAAGAATGGCAGCTTCTGGGTCTTTCATAACTCCAGTGGAATCACGATGAATGTATAAACCTTGAATTCTTCAACAATGGAGTCGCCAAGGTAGTTTTGCAGCCTCGAAAATCATTTTGAACTCCTGCTACCTTCAGAAATCCAATCTTCAAATTTCGGGAGAGAGTAAGCTTCAGGCTCCCGGCAGACGCACCAAAATGTTATCACAAAATCAGTACTAAGGGCTGCAGCCAAGCAAGATTTCATGTAACTCTTTCAACCAGACTTTAGACTAAGGATTAGCCTCCTTAGTCAGAGAGGGCTCTCTCACAAACTTTTGATAAAAATCATTCACAACAACAGATGGCTAACTCTTCACACATTCATGAAAACAAAGCTGGTTGGACACATATCAAATTGGTCTTCATTGGGCTATGGAGTCTCACACATTTAGTAAACAAAAGAACAGTCATTTCATGGAAGTCAAGGCTCTATGCATTAGATGTTCAAACATACTTCACATAAACCACAGCTTGCCAAACATACAGGAAGTCAGAGCATTAAAAATGAATTCTGAGTGATTATGCTATAACAAGGCTGTAAAAGAACATTAAGAGAATAAGCCACCATCACATTTGAACAATATAATCCATTGAGAATCTTGAGAAGAAACAACCACTGTTTTACTATTACTGTAATAAATCTTTACATTGGCCCAAATAAACTCTGTTTTTGTATAAAATCTCCAACCTCTATTACATCCTAATCTGATCCCTTTATAGGAATCTATTCCTCCCTCTCTAGAATGGGCTCGAAGGCCCTATTAACTACTCCTACATGCTATTTAACTAATTCATTAATTACAAACATGCTGAGCTGTAATTACACAAAATCCTAATCAAACTAAAACACTAATTCCATTCTCCTCGTATGCTTGATTCTTCTTGGATCCTTGACAGCTGTCCTCCTTCAGTTAGGCTGAGATGGCTGAGCTAAAGATGCAAGGAACGCTGACTTTGGATACCTGTTAGCGCTGATGGATCATTTATCATCAAGATCAAAACACCTATTTTTAAGGTCCCTGTCTCCTACCATCCTTCGAAAGTTCAGCAACATGTCTCAGCTCTTTTAATAACCCCAAGTATGGAATGCTGCCATGTTTCTGATGTGCTGTAAGTGGTATTGATAGACAGGTGTTTCTCTTCCTCAACTCCCGCTCACAGTATCACAATAGCCGCTCTTCGCTTAAAATCATCACCTACAGCAGTTTCGTAGCGCGCTACGAAACTGCTGTGTGATTTAAAGAAAACACAGTCTTCCTTTCATTCAAACCAAACTCACAATTGTCTGCGTTGAATAAGATACATTTTCAGTGTGATTCTCATTAATGCAAGTCATAACAATGAGCTTGACATCTTTGTTTTGGTGCCTTTAAAGATCTGGCTTTACCAATCATGGATAGAATCACCGCATCTTGCATTATCTCAGAAGGTTACTGTTCCACCATAGATAACTAGTCCTCCATTTTCTGACTATTCATCATTCCAACAAATGAATAACCATTTGTAAGTAATCCTGTTCAGCTGCCAGGCTTCAAATTGTCATACATCCTCATTGCCCAGTTTATTCTGATTAATGTGCACATGAGACTTCAAATCTGTATGCATAATACACCTAACCCATTGTTTGGTTGATTTCAATTATCATGCATATCTGGCATAATATTAACATTCATAAGAAAACCAGGGTTCTCTTTTGCCAGATTATAGTGTTCTGAGGCATATTTTGACCCACCATGTTTACCAAGTGGCATTGGTACAGGCATGCCAAAGTGCTCTGAGTTGACAACTTGCTGAGAACTAAGACTTGGCTCCTCAGTGCTCTTAGCAGGCAATAGTACATGACTCTGACCATCTACTGACTTTTGATTATTATCGGACTTCAAAATTGCATCCGAAATATCCCCTGTCTTCTCTTCAGTCCTATTTAAAATTCCTGTGACCAGCTTCAAACAATAATGCTTCTTGGGAGACACAGTCATGAGCATGACACAGTGCTTTAATTCTTCAAGTTTTTTAGAGGTGAAATCCAATCTCTTGGTATCCTTAGCATATTCTGTAACATCAACCTGAACAGCAAATTCATTTTGATCCTCTTCTACATGAGATTTTGAATCTGAGCAGATAATATTACATATCTTCTCTTCTACCTAATTAACACATTCTAAAGTGGATCATATAGAGCTCCAGCTTGATTACACACTGCTCCAATACCGCCATAGCAAGCCAACGAGCAATTGGAGAAACATCCTCTTTTCCTCTACCCATGCAAGCTAACACCACCGCTAATAACTACTCTGGAATATCTACACTCTCATTTGTCTTCTGACATGCTTCTTGCAATGCTTGAAATGTCTTGAAGTTCTTTTTCAGTAGTGATAAGTTAGCCTTTTGCCTAAAGATCACCCCTAAAATCTTATTCTTACAATTAAAACAGAGGCGAACCATGCCATCCCATTCATATAATATGACCGAGTATAGTTCTGAACATTTCCTGTAGGAGTAATGTCAAATTTCATATGTAGCCTTCCATCCACAGCTAAGTTTTGCTTGACCACATTTATATGTTCATGGTGGAGATCTTCGAAAACTTGTAACCATTTTCTATTGCACACATCATACAGAGCAACATGTTTTGAATATCCACTAGCAAGGAAATAATTATCTGTTTCATTAATATGGACAGAGGTTAATTTCTTGAACTCTTCATATGTGTAAGTGGCATGGTTTCTACAGCTGCTGCCTGCACCATATCTGGAAGGAAAAACAGTTGAGCGCATTCGGTTCACATCATACAGTTGTAATGTGCCATTGTCAGAGCCAGCAATAAGTTTGGAAGGGTCCTTGTTGAACCAACAGAGACCAAGAATACTATGATTTGCTCCAACTGACTGAACATGTCTGACAATTTTACCACTTTCATGGTTGATCACAACCACTTCCCCATCCAAAGTCCCGAAGACCTTCAAACTAGCATCAGATGGATGATACTCAAATTGTCTGGGCCGAAACTTCTGGTTTATCCTTAAGCATGTTGTACAAAACAATAAAAAAGTCATCCTCCAATGTTGTCGACACGCACAACCACAGCATAAAACTTGTATATAATCAAACCATTTCCCTTTCCACTCATATGATGCTTGTAACCCAAACCATCAACGTTAAGTCATCGCTGCAGGAAACCATTCTGTCTCCGGAAGAATTAAAAGATACCACCCACACTGTTGATGTATAGCCACTGACAGAATTTCCCAATGTTTGCGTGCATGCCCAGTCATCACCATTTCCATCCTCTGCCCAAACCTTGATAGAATTATCATAACTAGCAGAGACCAAAATGTCACGATTAGGGCGTCACTGGACCATCTTGACATCCTCTGTATGGCCTTGCAGTACTGAAACATACTCGAACTCATTCCCTGGTTGAACATCCCAAATCCAGACAGACTTATCACGACCACATGTGGCAAGTAGCATACCAGACGCGCTCCAAGAAACACTTTTGACTTCATTTTCACGGCCCTCTAAGGAGGCAATGCATTCAAATTCACCACCAACATTTTCCAGATTGCAGTAGTTGCATCAAAACTTGCTGGTGCACTTTTCTGGGCATGGTTCAAACGAATGTGGCCCCGATGTATATTTTAATGGATCCCAGGTGTCACCAATAACGGTGGCCTTGTGGCAATCAGAACCAAGTGATCAATTGTCTGTTGTTGACATATGCGTGCCAGGTATAAACCTATTCGCTCAGCTACTGAAAAGTAGGTTTCGAAAGCATCACAAATTTCACCGAATCTCTCACTCCATCATATTATCCTTTCCTTTCTTGAGCAACCGCCTATGACAGAGAAATTGACATTCCCAGATTGAAACGCCGAAGTGTCCTTCTCTTTATCCTTGAACATGGTGTGAACATAAACATTATCATAAATACTCCTCGTTCATTCCCTGTCAAGTTTCTTGCAATCGGAACAAAGATGCGGTCATATACAGGCAACAGTGGAATAATAGATAGGTCAATAATACTCTGTAAACTTGCAGGAGGGATCTCAAAATGTTTTCCAATCTTTCTATCCATTGTGGCGCCCTGTTTTGTGAAAAAGGTTGCAGATTGTGAAAAGACAATCCCAAATGTCAAACATAACACCCAGATCGGTGACAGCCCAAGAATAACTTTCACCTCTTCAACGTCTTGGACTGTGCATAGTCGTCAATTATGGGTTGTTTTGCATTCGTAGTCTAATTCATCTTCAACTGTGACTTTGTCAAGAAACTTAAACTGATCAGTAGGCAAATACCGTCTTCTCGACCCAAACTTCAAACCTTCTCTTTCTGCAGGGGCAACTACTTTCATTTCTTCTTGGAAAGGAGTAGAAACATTCCACCTATGAAACGTTGCAACAAAGACATGAACAATTCGAGTGAGAGGACTACCGATGGGCAGTTTATGTCGGTAAAATCTTGTCCCACACGAGAAGGTGAACAGTGCTATCACCATTGTCACGGCAGGAATGCCAAATCCCAGACCCCATCCAACATTGTCCTGAATATACAAGAGTGCAGTGACTCCTAGAAGAGTACCAAAGCAAATACCCCAATACCAATAGTTGAAGAATGAACTTTTATACTTTTTCTCTACCGGATCACCGTCTTCAAATTGATCTGCACCAAATGCTTGTAGACAGGGTTTGTGGCCTCCTTGCCCCAAAGCAACCAAGTAAATTGAGAAGAAGAAAATCCCATAGCGATGCAAACTCCTCACAGAGGCCGATAAAGTGACCAAAATTAAACCTAGCAAATAGATGACAAAACACGCAGCAATGGTCCGATATCGACCAGAATATGTATCTGCTACAAAAACTCCAACGAAAGGAAGCATGGACGCCACGCCTGACCAGGCGTTCACATTCTTTGCAGCAATAGCAGTGCTTTCATTCAGAACATCTGTAAGGTAAGTAACCATGTTGGAAAGAATGCCTGCATAGGCTAGCCTTTCTGCTGTCTCCACTCCAATTATGAAAAGTGATGCTTTCCATCGGCCAGTATGAGCTCTCCTAACAGAGCGTCCACGGAGATCAACTGATCCATCTCCAACAATACCAATGAATGAAGATGAGAGATCCTCTTCCATTGTTGTTTGCTCAGATAGTTGCTGTTGATCCCTTTTCCGGCAAAGAAAAACAAATGTCAACCAGGTGTTTATGTTCTCTGTCGGTGGAGGAACTAATGCACGAACAGCTGGTAATGTTTATTAAATCTTTAACATTTCAAAGCTCATCACTGACACGTACACGATCCCACAACAATGTAAACCTTGATATCTTCAATCTTATCTGAAAGATCTGACATTAGACCTTTAAGCAGATCAACCTCATCCACAGCCGTTGTAGCCCGTGTACAATAGGCATGATAGGATTTGAGCCTCCACTGAAAACTCGAATAAATCCCCAATTTCGTAGCAGCTACGAAATCACCTAAACAGGTAGCGCTGCGAAACTGCTAAAAAAGAATTCATGCGCTATGAAAATACCCTGTCTTTAGGCTAGGCTAAAAATAAAATAAAATTTAAGCAACAGAATTTTCAGTGATAACACTCTCCATAATAGAACCAAAAAGTTTCACTCAAACAATTAAGGATCCTCATTGGACAAAGGCAATGGAAGAAGAAATGAATCAAATTGAAAAAATGAACATGGGAGCTAGTACCACATCCAAAGGATAACAATGTCATAGGAACCAAGTGGGTGGATAAGAAAAAATGAATGAAGATGGAAAAATCATTAGAAGTAAGGCAATATTAATGTGCAAGGATACACTCAAATTGAAGGAATTGACTTTGAAGAGAAGTTTTCTCCTGTTGATAGACTAGAGGATTTTCTTAGAATTTGTTTGTTCAAAACGCTTCAAATTCTATCAAATGGCTATGAAGTCATCATTTCTAAATGGAGATATAAAAGAAGAAGTACACATGGAACAACTGATGAGCCCTAGTATTGCAACAACAATGTTGTAACTCCCAAGGCTACCAACTTAAATGATCAACCCAGGGTTCATACAAACTTAAGAGGTATCGAAACTATATGTGTAGCATACAATGTGTCCTTCTATAATTTTATCTGATGTAATGGAGTGAATGTCATTAAATCAAAGCCTAAACTAATTGCAAAAATGAAAACATTACTCTATTTGCAAGAAATGGAAATCATACTTGCACAAATGTAAACACCAATCCTAATTGCAAGAAGTAAAGTTTATGCTATTTGCAGGAATGAAAAGTAATTGTCTATTTTCATAATGTAAACCTTGTTCTACTTGTAACAATGAGAATCATTAGTCTAATTGCAGAATGTGAAAAATAGCCTTGAAAAGAAACTAATCCTATGCAAGAACAACAATTTGTAATTGAAATCCTAAGAGAATGAATTCAAAGAAGTAGGCCTAATATACTTTGTAAAAAGGAAAGTCCTAAGTGGTGTTACCAATATTCTGGGGCAGATCTAGTCAAGTTGACACATGCTACAAAAGTGCTACATGAGTGCTAAAGGATTGCTACAGGAGTGACAAGATTTCTACAAGAGCGAGATAAATTTACAAATACCCAAGAAAATCAAATGAAAATGAGATGGGACAATTTTTTTTTATTAATTATAATTTCCTAAGACCCCATTCCAAGTGGAATCACTCCAAAATACCCTTGTTAACACGTTTTAAAAAATAGCAGAAACTTACTACTCTAAAAAATGGAAATTCAAGAATAAGTGAAAACCAAATCCCTAACGCAATCAATTGAAAATTCTATGGGGTAATTTTTTTTATTAAATTGATATTTTTTATGACCTAATACAAGTGGAATCAACTCAAATGAATCTCATTAACATGTTATAAAAAATAGCAGAAAATTACTATTATTTTGCTACAAGAGACTTCCAAAAATTCTAGATTTGTGAAATAATAAACCAATCCAAGTAGCTCAATGATGAATATGACTTTTCAAAGCTGTTATAAGGATGAAAAGTTATTATAAGGATGCATCATGCTTGTGAATTTGCAAATAACCTACAAAACAACTCACTTCAACCATTTAACCAATATGACCTACAACAAAAGAAGCATGAATAGTAAATGCAGAAAGAAGAGATGCAAGTGAAAAAAACATTCAAAGGAAACAAATAAATTGTATAAGAAGGATATGGGGCTCCTAGGATGGCCAATCCTAAGGAAAATCAGAGTCCTATGAAGGAAACCAAGCTCTAGAAGCTAAAAATGGCACCAAACTTCATTATTTAAATCAATCGAAGTACATCCCTGCTAAAATGAAAGTGGAGATGCTAAATAATAAGTTTAAACCACAAGAAGACTAAGAAATACACGCCTCTAGAGGAAAATTCGAATTGGTACTTACAAAAAGTGATGAGGAAGCATTATCCTTGAAAGGAGGCAATTTAACCCTCCAAAATCCCTCAAAAAGTGGATCTAGTTCCCAACACTAGGAATTTGCATTAAATGACAGGGAACACATTCCTAAATTTTCTTAATCAGTGGAGCTCCATAATTCATCAATAATTTCATGATATTTTTTTCATTTATTATCTAAGCTTGATCCTCCTATAGTAGGGAGAAAATCACTAGATTATCTAATCCTCCAAGTCTTCATGATCTTCCCAAAATTCTACAAAATAAATAATATTAGGCATATAATATGCAATTATCTCTAAACCTTCCTAAGAACATATTAAAGCTATAAAAAAATTGCTAAGTGTATAAGAAGAGATTTAATATAGCCTTTATGTACCTAGGAAAGGTTAAATGGGCCTTAATTTGTGTTTAATTTGGAGGCCCATCATATCGTCCTACTGAAACTGTTGCTCATCCTCTGAGCAACCTATCCAACATTTTGCATTGTTGTTATTATTTTATGACTTAGATGTCTTTTTATGCAATTTTCTTCTTTATCTCAATGGAATATGATTTGGATGACTGCTTGCATTGGATGGCTTCCATGGACAAACTTTCCATGGTGGAAAGTTGTACCTCCTTTTCCTGTAGTTGCTCCCTTAGCTGATTGTTTTCTAACTGTAGTTTCTCTTTCATGATAGACTCCCTTAGCATTAAATAATTCAATTCCTTGTTCATTTCTTGCACTTTTTTCTGCCATGAAGCCCACATCTTCTACTTCCTTGGATTTTTCAATTTGCATCCACTGGTGAGTTCTGCCTCTCTTTGTAATACATTTGTAATAGTATCCCATACCATGTTGTGGAGTGGGATCTTGAAGTCCTTGTGGACGTTCTCCGTCCTCTTGAGTTGTTGTTGTCCCTTCCTATAGAATTTTTTCTTCATCCTGTAGAATTTATTTTTTCACCTATAACATCTTTGTTTTCACCCTTCTCATTTCCTTTGAATATTTCCTTACTCCCCAAGGCTTTAGCAGTTGTTCTACACAAAATTTCTCTTCTTGTAACACTGTGATAGCTTCTTGTAGAAATTTTTTCCTTCATGTAGAAACTATGTTCTTCTTGTAGAAGTTTTATTCTTCCTATAGAAAATTTGTCCCTTCCTGTAGCAGCTAATATTTGCATGCCAAGAGGTTGTGGGTCCACCTTTTTTTTCTCTATTTTCTCATTGCATGTAAAATAAAATTACAGTGTTTTATTAATTGAGTTGGCCCTCACTTACCCCTTCACACTCCTTGTCCTCCATCATGACTAAATGATTACAACCCACTTTCTCAAGTCCTCTTCATTTTTGTCTTGTTCCTCTCCCACACATATGGGTGTCTTGGTAGAAAAATGAAGCTAATTGCTAGATAAGGCCGAGGTTGATCTACTACTAACTTTGGCTATAAAAAACCTTTTCCTTCATACACTTGCAATGTTTTTCAAGCTAATATAAGTGTGTATGCAAAGTTTAGAGGATTTCATACTAAAACCTTACCCTTGATGTGTTTTTGCAGGTGATATTGAGGTTGATGATATGACTGTTGAAGCTACCTTTGGTGGTCCTAAAGCTACTACTGATGATCCTGAAGCTGCATGTGATAATCTACAAGAGGTCCTATTGCTAATAGCCTTGAATATGGAGATGTTCTAGTTTTTTGTTGTTGTTTTTTTTTGCTTCACATCCCTGAATAAAATGATACTACTGAGATGCTCATGATGTGAGTTTTGTAGTTGATGATCGACTTGTTGATGATTGCATGAGGCTATTGGAACATTGAACAAGTTGTTGGAATTGTCTTTGAGGTAAAAAATGTCACTTTCATATATTGTTTTTCATTGAATGGAATCTTCTCATTGATGATTGAAGTTCCATGATTCATGTGATCAAAATATATGTTCCACCATGGATCAAATCCTGTTGTTGGAGATGAACAATGATCTTGTAGTAGCTTTGTAGAGGTGTTGTAGCTACTGAAAATTGAGGAAATGACTCTCCAATGTCTTCATGATGATTGGTTCTTCATTCTCGTGCTCTGAATTGTGGTCTTGTAAGGTAATTGCAGATTACTACAGGAATTTATTTCTTCCTGCAGTAGTCACAAAAACCATTCTATGACAATAATATCCTTTAGATAATGTTTCTAAAAGCACTAATACTTCATGATCAATCTATGGACAAGGATAAAAAACCTTGGTTGTGGTGAAAGTAATGAAAAAAGGGGTGAAAATGCGGATCTTTCATGGACAAAGATTATTTTTTGGATGGAGAAGTGACTAAATAGTGTGGATAGTGGATTATGGAGGTGTTCTAGACTTATTTTTTAATCCCCCCAAGGAAAAGATAGGATATGACCCCTCTCTATGTCGATCACAATCCTATAGAAATTTCGGTCACTCGTGTAGCAATTATGGAAAACTCTTGTAGTTGAATTATTTTATCCATGTATATCAAATGGTATATTGGATTGAACTAATTTTTTTTTAGCATGTTTCCATCATCCTTATGCACCTCCCCATAAAAAATCTTGGCCAATGAATGCACAAATCCTGAGAAAAAATAAAAATGGTTGTTGGTGATGAAGGCCAATTTCTCAAAAAGTGTTCACTGGAATTTGCTGAACTTTATTGAACATGTTACCATAATCCATATGCATATTCCCATGAAATAACTTGGCTAAATCGATGCATGGTTTTTGATATATGGTAAAAGAAATTTTTGCTCTGTGTCTTTTGATAGTCCTATAGCAAAACATAACCTACTTGTAGCACGTTAGGACAATGAGGAAAATTAATGGAAAAGTCTTAGGAATGATGGGTGGATGTTTTAAATGGATGAGGTTTCTATATTGGCATGTCCTTGGTCCTTTTTGAGCATTTTTCATAGAAGGTAGGAAGCCCAAGGTTGATTGTTTTTTAATTTTTGCTTGCCTCATTTCTCAATTCTTATTTTTCTCTTTTTGTTGCACTGACCCGCTTATTTTTCTTATGAAAGTGGAGGTGTACCTACATGAAAACACATATATGCAACTAGAAAAAGAAATAAAATTATTTCATACTTTTTTTCTATTTTTTCCTATTTTTTTCATTTTTTTCTTTAGGCCTACTAGTTGTCTCAATGAGATTTTCAACTAGTAGGTCTGTCTAGGCACCTCAGAAGAGGTCTTCACCTAGGATATTATTTCTTTTCTCTTTTTTGAAACCCGTTGACTGTCTCATGGAGGTTTTCAATCAATGAACCAATCTCAACCACTTCAAAAGAGGTTTTCACCCGAGATTTTATTATTTTCCTCTTCGTTTTTCTCTTTTTCCATTTTTTTTATATCCTACTCTACTTGAAAAGAAAAAAATCTCTTTCAAGTGTAGGAATACTTCCAAAGTATTCATGTGCACGTCAAGATGATATATAAGCTCATGTGTAGGCTTGAAACATATTCTTTGACATATACTTGAATATTAGAGACTAAATGCTTTGAATTTGATGATATCAAGCATTGTTGAAGGAGAGAGTGATGCTCCATGTTGTTGATTTTCTAGAACGAAACCTCAATATAGCTTTAATTCCCTTGGTTCACTTGCTCATCTGGATCATTCTTCCTGTATTATTTTTCTATGCCATTCAAATCTTCTACTAATTTTCGATTAGTCCCTTGAACACATAAATGATCTTATCATAATCATATCAGAAACTCTTCAATCTTAGGCTCCAATAGTTTCTCTCTGTAAAATGTGATACATGATTCTTCTGGATCTTCTTCTTCTAGATATTCTTCTTCAATGACATCAGGAAAATATATTTTTTTCAATACTCTTCCTAATCTATGGTGAATACCATTTAGAGCAAGAGGAGTTGTTTGGAAGTATTATACCTCAACATTGTAAGTGGGTTGAGTTAATAGATTGTTTGGGTTTAGAAATGGTTGTAAGGGTAGTTAGTGGGAGTGGATCTTTGAGATGGATGTGGTTGGGGTTTTGGTTATGGTGGAGGTGGATGGTAGGGATACCATGGAGATGTTGTACATTAAGAAACAAATTTCCTGGCTGTGGAGAAATTGTGCTTAAGACATTAATGATTATTGTTTGTTTTCACTTATTTGTCACTTCATTGTTTGTTGTATTCTTAAATGAAGGACTTGGAAAACTTGGTCTTTATCCCTTAATACATATGTGACTGGAAAATCTCAGAATTCCATTTGTTGCTAGATATAAATGATGAATGAAGAAAGATTGAAGGAGATGTTAAAGATAATATGATGCTTAACACAGAACCTACTATCCGTCACTTAGAAGAATTATGAAAATAAGAACTGAATCATAGACAATATGTTGCTTGACACAAAAACTATTATCTGTGACCCTTGGAGAAGTTAAAGATAATATGCTGCCTTACACAGAAACTATTATCTATAACTTATAAAGGAAGGTGAAAACTTCAAGTATAGGAGCGCTCTTTTAAGGGATTTTAACTTTATCTATATAAGCAAATAAAGACCTACAACTTCATTACTATACTTGAAAGAAGAAAACATAAGATGACACATGATATAGACATTACAAAATTATACCCAACAATTCATGGAAACTTTTGATTCTTTCATTAATCAACAACTATATTAGGAATACAGTGGCTTAGTCTCCAGGTTCTCCAAAATTCGAACCCCTTCTTTGTAAATCTTCCTCCTTTTATACATTTGTGAAATAGTTGCTGATCTATGAAACTGTCAAAGTACTAAACTGTTTCCCTAACTATCTGGATTAAAAAATATTATAGAATTTTATAGAGGGTAAAAGACACCTCAAAGAACATGAAATAACAGGAAAATAATTGAATTTAGAAGAGGACGATAACTGCTAGCTTGCTCTGTTAATCAGCTGTCGAGTTCCTCTGTATATGCCTTAATGATGTTTAATCCATTTTAGTCGTAATGAAATGTGTTTGACTTGTGTAAACCTGGGCTTACATATGTATCGGGTGTTTTGATTGGCCAAAATACAAAGAAAACATACCTAATTGTCTTTCTCTTCAGATTCAGCTCTAACACTGATTTTCCTCTTTACACAACGAAATCAACGCAAACCTTTGATTAATATGGAACTCAAAAAGAATTAATCTTGCCTCATAAATCCATCGGATCTGCCCATTCAATGCTACATTGACTTCACATCGCAAATCGCAATTGGCCCTTTCAAAATTTATATCAATAAAAACTTAATGATATGCTATATAACGGATGTGCCGAGAATTTAAAACATAATGCATATATTTTTGGGTCCCGCCATTCTCCACCGTAGATTTCAACCCCAGGATCTAATGACTAATATCAATTTCGGGTGGGCTACTTCCACGAGAGTTACCTGTCCGAAATGAGCGGTTTTTCTCTCTCCTCTAGTGCTATGTATCAACCATTGAGTGGAATCGGGCGCTTTCCTCTAAATACCATTTACCACTTTGCATCCGCCTGAAATCCTACTTATAGCTTTAAATTCGCCCTTCGTCTTGGTTAACGCTCGGACTTGTTCACGCCCGATGACCGTAGATCTTCGACCATCGACGGCGGCGATGCACCTTCAGATTTCTCTTCCACCAACACTTCTGGTTAATCTCCGCCGTTCATTCCTTGATTCCAATCTACATGATTTAATCTGGATCGTTCATTTCCTTCGACCTTATCCATTGATCTCCAAGATTCAATAGCTCCTGTGTGTTCATTCTTCATCTGTCCACTCACTTTGACTTTGCGCCATTCCTTTAGTATTTTGTGGTTCCGGGGTTTTAAAACATAATATATATGTGTTTCAGGTCTGACTATCACGAATCACAATCGGCCAAGGCTGAGGTGCTATGTTATAACTGCCCACTGTGATTTGTGATTGCAATTTAATCGCATCGCTAACATATATATACATACATACATACATACATATATACATACATACATATATATATATATATATATATATATATATATATATATATATATATATATATATATATATATATATATATATATATAACCATTTATATTATGATTTGGTTTGATCCTTGGCTATATCGGGGCTGATTCTTTTATTCTTGTTCCTTCAGCGATTTCCGATATACCATTATCACTTCTTCCTCTTGATTTTATCTATTTTTTGAAATATTTTCAAGTACTTGAATGAAAAATGAATACTACAAGCAACAAAAATGCATGTTACAACATCTGGCTCCACCTGGGGATAGTTCTTTTGCAGCATTAAGACTCGCAGATTAGTGCCTTCACTTCGGGCATGGAGTCATATATTGCTTCGCATAAATTTAAATTCTATGGCATTTGTACACTGATTTCACTCCGGTATTTACAATGAAATGATGCTTATTCTTTAGAACTAGAAGTAATGCTTTAAGTATTTCCCATTGATAGGTAGCTGTAGAGTTTCACCATCAAGATTCTCAAGAATGAAGGCATTATAGGATCGTACTTTAGAAATTCTAAAAGGGCCATACCAGAGAGGATCAAACTTCCCATGTTTACCCTTATCTTCTCTTCTGGTATCCCATCTCAATACTAAATCTGCAACTTTAAAATCAATTTCCTTGGATTTTCTATCAAAAATATTTTTCATCTTGGATTGATACATAATCAAGTTGTCTCTTACCTTGTCCCTGTTCTCGTTTAGCTCCATCACTTTATTCATTCTTCTTATCAAAGCATTTGGTTCTTCTTTTGCCTCCTAAATCATTGCAATCACCAGCTTCACAAGTTGACTTGGAAACAGAGCCTAAGTTCCATATACTAATTCAAAAGGTGATTTCCCTGTAGATCTTCTTGTAGTTACTCTAGCAGCCCACAGAGAAAACTTTAACTTAGAATCCCAATCTCTTTGATTTTCTGCAATGGTTTTCTTAAGGATCTTCATCAAAGTTTTGTTAGTAGATTCAACTAATCCATTTCCCTGTGGATGGTAAGTCGTTGAATGGGACAAAGTAACATTATAATTGTGACAAAAAGCAATAAACTTACTTGAATTGAAGACTTGAGCATTGTCTGTTATAATTTTTATGGGGCATCCAAACCTGCTGAAAATATTCTCCTCCAAGAACTTCATTACTATCTGATCATTTTCTTTCTTAGTAGGTATAGCCTCTACCCATTTGGTGAAATAATCAGTTGCTGTGAGAACCCACTTGTGTTGTCTACTTGAAGGTGGATTGATTTCTCCAACAAAGTCCAATCCCCATTGTCTAAATGGCTCCTCTATGAAAACTAGAATCAAAGGTAAAGGGGCTAATCTCTTTTTCTCTGTAAAAGGATGACACTTCTGACAACTTCTAACAAACTTATATGTATCACCAAATAAAGTAGGCCAATAAAATCCTGCCTGAAGGATCTTATGTGCAGTTACTTTCCAACTGTAATGTCCTCCACATAACCCCTCATGATAATATTTGATTGTTTCTATAAATTCATCCTCTGTTAAACATAGCAATAAAATTCCAGCAGGATCCTTCCAGTACAATCTGCCTTCCACAATCACATATGTTGTGCCTTGATATTTAGTGCCATATACTTTGTTCTATCTAAGGATTGGGGACAGGAAAGTGTCAGGCCAGACAGTAACTCCATTAAGCAAAAACTGATTCGTATTATCTATTCCATCAGGTAGGTCTGTTATATACATGAGGGAGAGACTGTTCAGTTCATTTCCCGATGACTGTTCACATTTCTCATTTATTTATTTACATATATTTACCCAATCACAAGGATTAGGTGTCAACATTCCCCCCCTTAATCTAAAGGGATGTTGGTGAGTCCAAGCATCGTTCTGAATCGTTCAAGCTTTTCTCTTCCAAGCGCTTTGGTGAAGATGTCTGCAATTTGCTCATTTATGGAACAATGATGGAGATGGATTGTTTTGGCCTCAACATGATGTCGAATCAGATGATACTTAGTATTGATGTGCTTCGTTCGATCATGGAACTTTGGGTTCTTGGCCAACTTTATTGCAGAGGTATTGTCAATCATGAGTGGAGTTGATTCTACTTGTTTTACCTGAAAATCTTCAAGAATTTTCCTGAGCCACACAATTTCTTTTGTTGCTTCAGCTGCTGCCACATATTTTGCTTCTGTTGTGGAATCTGCTGGAACTGATTGTTTGCGTGATCTCCAGGAGACAGCTCCTGATTGTTACCGGGAAAAGTGTCTATTTAGAACTGCTCTATCCCACTAAGGTGTGACAGTTTCCTTAGAAACAAACAGAGAAAAACTGCTTTTGTATTTCCTTTATGAACTATAGATAGAGAGGAATAGAAAGAACCAACCTGTGTCTTGCGCTAATCCTTTGATCCAATCCCTCTCTTCTTTGACAGCTTCCAGCTACCTGCTCCCTTACTTGCCCAGCTTCACCAAGTACCTGTAAGATCACAGAAGAAGAACACTATACAAAGACATGGATCTATATTCATAAATAACTTAGGATCAGATTTAAGTTAACCATACAAATGTAACAAGCATCAATGATACAAAAGCATGGAGGAAAAACTCAAATAGTTTTTATTGATAAACAAGAAGATCCAGGAGGAGTTACAACCGATGGTTCCTGACCCAGCATCAACCTCCCAGCAAAGAAGCCCCTCTTCACCTCCAAAAAAGCATAAATCACCCAATACTGTGATGTTTGTCTCAAAACCAACAACAATTCCTTACAATGTGCAAAATTCCAGCCTCTGGATCTCTGGGATGAGGGATCCATATATAGATATGTGTAAGGAGGATGAGTCAGCTTGTGATTTGATTAGTGTCTTCTCTCTGTCAGTTCTTGCTTCCACTTGGAGACTGAAGGCCTCTTACTCATCCTTGGTCGAATTCAGTGAGGCAAGTGTCATAGGAGAAGATTCTGGAAGCTTCCATTGTCTCTCCACCTCGCGGAATGACACTGCCATTTGTCATTTCTCGCCCAACGCACCCTCATAGTGCATTTAGGTGCGTTGCAACGCACCTAGCCAATGTATTTAGGTGCAATGCAACGCACCTAGCCAGTGGAGCAGCTGAAATGATCCTGTTTTGACTTATTCTGAGCAGTTTCTGGTGGAGAACTTCTGGGAGAAGCTGTAATTTGTTGACCTTGTTCCTTTAGGGGTTAGAACAACACTTTTAAGGACTTAGGAGCCCTTAGTTTATGGACATTTCATGCTTGGAGTTGTAAGGCACAAAAATGTCTATAACAGTTTCCCCCTAAAGTATGAGGCCGTTAACCTTTTGGTGTCGGGTGAAATGCCTTATTATGAGGATCCGAAGTTCTTTCAATGCTGGGAGGAGACCTGTAATAAGATACAATAAAATACATTATCTTCATACTGTTTTTCATGATCTAGCTGAGGCGGGCATTCCCATGCTCAGCTTTATAAATTCATTTTCATGTACATAGGACAGACAATCGTCTGATTGTAGACTGATGATTCTGATAGAGCCATCATCCTTTTGGTAGGATGATTATCTGTGCTGCAATGCTGTACATTTAATGTCTTTATTTCCCTGGATATATATCGCAGCCCGGATGGATGAAACTAGATCTGGGGTCTTCAATCTCGTCCGATCTTCACTCGAAGTACAAGTCGATCCATGTGAGAAATGTTCTGAAGTCGAACATGGAAAGACATCGCTTGATTACCAGTCAATGATGTAAACTGTTAACAAGCGCGAGAGGAATCACCGATAATGATAATGATCCTCAAGGTATTGCAGTACAATTCATGTGGTGTGAATAAAGGACTTGGAGTTGAACACCACGCAAATTTTTTGGGTCGAAGGTCATTGATGTAAACCTGTCACTGGAAGTGAGAAACTTGCCATTGAGGCATGCAAGCTTCAAAGTACTGAATGGGGTGTTCCTAGACCAGCTTCTTGGATAATGAGCTGATGTTGACAAGAAGTCATACATCACAGGAGGGCCTTAATGAATCCCACATCAATGACACGGAACGGAGCAAATGATTTTCATGGAGGTGAAAACGATTTGATGATATACGGTTCAGGGTGGCGGTCATGAAAAAATGGAGTATAATGTATGGTAGTGGGTGGGACACAGGTGGCTTCTCTGGATGACTTCTCTTGAACATGTCGGCGACACTAATGTGATGGATTGGTAGCATTAACCCCAAATGTGGATGGTATGGTGTGACCATGGCGATGTGACTGGTGAATGAAACAACCCAACCCGACTCGGACACGGAGTGGAAGTGTCATGTTCAAGAGCGACTTGCTACCAATAAAGATTCTTTGAGTTTTCTTCCCAATTTTTCCCCAGTCATTGCTGACCAGTACCTCTTTATTTTTGTCAAGTTTGAGGAGGATAACATATGCTTGTTCTATAATTTGCCCTTCAGGCAAACCCATCGCTATGTTTTAACGAGCCTAGCGATAGTGAAACTCGTTCTCGTCTAAAGACAAGTTTGTCGCTATTATTCTTTTTAACGAGTTTAACGACAAAGATAACTCGGTCCTTTTCAATGTTAGAGAGTCTGAAAAGGTACGTAAAGGTAACTCCAAAATTCCTTTTTCGTCATCTAATACCTTAAGTCCGAAAAAGTATAAAACAATACAGAAGGGATGAATTTTCGATAGTTTTAACGAGCCGAACAAAACAAGTGCTTGATCTTTTTGTGCAATAATCCCTCAGGTCCAAAAAGATTAAAATCTAGATGAGGGATAGCACTTCCTATCCCTTTAACGAGCTGGAAGGCCAAGGACTCGACAATCTTTTCATATTTTACGAGTCAGTTGAAAAGAGCTTAAAGAAGACTCGTCTTTTGAGGAACGAGTGATAAAATGGGTAGCAGCTGATTCCAGGTAAGGTTTGGAATTTTCCAATCACGGCAGTGTCACAAGGATGGCTAGTGAAATCACTCTTCGCAGCTGTTCCTCAAAATGGGTAAACAATCAAGTGGAGGTGAATGATCGGCCAATGAAAAAGTGGAGGTGACGATGCAAACACGACCAAGGCTTTAATGGCTGAAGTACTACATTCACGATGGTTATTTACCGGGGAATAGTTCATTTTTTAATGAGCTTAAACGCGGGTGGAAACATTTTCTCATGTCTTATGTTTATTTTTTAACGAGCTTGAACTATGTGCTAAAACTGCTCGATTAGATGGTCTTGTTTTGATTTTACCATAAGTGGCTTTGTCCTTTCAAAGATCGTACTGTATCTTCAACTGCTTCATCAAGCTAGTTAGAAATGAACAATATTTGCTTGAAAACGAGTTAAAACGCTAATATTTTACTTTGAACTACGTAAAAGTAATGAAAAAGTGTTTTTTACCTCTCATTTTACCATTTCATTTGAACTTGGTTTGTTGGAGCTTTGGAGGTGCTTTTCCCCCTCGATTTTCGTCAATTGATTTCGGGAGATTCTATGGACGATTCCCGGCGCCGTCTAGATCAGGTAGGAGCTAAACCTGAGCTCTTTCATTTCATGGTTTCCATTTTGCATTTTGCGCTTGATTCCTAGCTTTTCTGAGCCCCTGGGGTTTAAGGAACTCGTTCTGCCATCAATGCACCCTCAGTGTATCGAAACCTGCGTTGAATGTTGGCCTGTCTAAAGGCTATCTGACATTCAACGTACCTAGAACACTGCTGCAGGTGCGTTGAGCGCAAAAGGGAATTTGATGCACAATTTTTTATGGAATTCTCGCCTGTTTCTCACCAAAATCAGGACCTAACTCCTCTCTTGTTTGTTTTTCAGAGATCTTTGGAGTAAGATGACTATTACATGGCGAGAACGTGAGCATGAAGAAGAGGACATGCTTTCCCTACATGATCTAGTTACAGTGAACGCGCTGCGGAATTGTCGCTTGCTGAAGTTCTTCCGCATTTCTAGCATGAGACAGCAGATCAACTTACTGCAGTATTTGCTCGATGCTTGGGATCCTAACAATCAGGTTTTCCAGATCAGGGGCAAATCTATCCCCTTGATTGCAGTAGACATCTATTTCCTGACTGGCTTGTCGAGGCGGGGTGCCCCCATCTCTTTGTCAGGTTCGGCTCGAGGAGGCGATTTTGTGAGAGATAATGTCCGCCGGTATTGCAGAGAAGTATCTCAGCCGAGTAAAGACAACAAGATCATCATCCGTGATGTCACTGACAGGTCCCTTAGGACTATTCTGTTTACTTTTGGTAGGATGGCCGGTAGTGCATCTCTTCATGTAGCCAATCAATCTTATATGCAGCATGCCTTGGAATGCCTCCAACCGAAGGTGTTCAACTTGTGCGACACAGTACTTCTTGTGATGAAAGAACAACTGACCAAGATAAAGAGCGGGAGGTTGAAGAACTTTGGGTATGGTTCTATTTTGACTGCATTTGCCTTGGAGAAGATACCACTAATACAGTCGCAGTACATTGCACTCAATTTACCTTCTCCTACTGAACCACGTATGCAGAGATGGGTTGACCATATATCTAGGCATGCTGGCCAGTCTCAGATTTCATTTTCTGATACCTTCTTCATGTTAGGGTCCCACCCTAACCCCCTTATTTACGTCATGGGATCTCGTCATAGTCAAGAGTCAATAAATCCCATATTAATATTTGTAAGTGGTTAACCCGCAATTAATGACGGGACCACAGTTAGTTGCAAATGGGCCGTAGCATTAGATAGATGGTATTAATAAAACCCACGTTATTGGACAATGGTATTGCATGTATGAGTCATATATAAAGGATAGAGACTCCCTGCGAGGAGCATCGTGTCTTATTTTGTAATCGAGCTCTACTCTATTGGAGGTTTCCCCCTCGAAGAGGCATGTGAACATTTCTCTTTGAATAATAAAATCATTGCTATTCTGTGTTCTGGGTATCTTTTCTTCACATATTCTGAGTTCTGGGTATCTTTTCTTCGCATATTCTGTATCTGGGTATTATTTTGCAGGTTAAGAGCATAACAAGTGGTATCAGAGCACTTTCCAGGGCTCGGTGGGATCTCCAATTTTTAGCAAATTTTTTTTTGGGCTAGAGACGTGTTCCGGCGTCTTTAAACCACGGGATCTGTCGTTGAGTGCATAAACCTACGGATTTGGGGAGGCATTCACGCAGGAAATACAAGAGGTGGTCACATCTGTTGGACTCCCTTGTAACCCCTGTGGGTACCCCTTCGAGTAGTAGCACATTAGACAGAACCGCGCACGGACTGTCTTCCACGTACCCTCTGGGTATATAGGAAGACCCCTAGGCTCCCTTGAAACCTCGCCATAGATAAACCTTCGGCCGTCTTGTGGCTACAGTACACCGAGAACAGCACTCGGAGAGATTACTCACCCGTACGATAGGGTAGTCGGGTTGTACGACTAAGGGTACGGTCGATCCTCCTTAGTTAGAGCCCTGAAACATTGGGCCGAGTACTACTGTCAGACCCTTATGTATATTGCGATCTGTAGCACCTGACACTCCTCTAGACCATAGTTCCTTTTTCTATCGGGGATCACGCATCAGATCCGTGTGTGCAAAGATGTGCTGCAGCAGCAGACATCAGTCCCGCAGCTCCATCAGATCCGCAGCAGCAGTTGTTCCACCATTTAGATCTCTCAGATCCACCAGATCGGAGTTGTTGTGCAGGGTTCCTATACAGGGGAATACTTTTCGCAGGACTTTTGGCAGCATTGACATTTTGAGGATTTGGCGACTGCAGTATTGATCAAGGAGTAAAACTCCGTTAGGAGTTTTCTGGGGCGCTTATAAAAGAGTCTGAGATCTTCCAGGGCGCTTATTGGTGATCTATCCCATTAGAATCAGGATGACGAGCTGAGCAAGGTGGTACCATTCAATTTATTAGTAAAAAATTTTAGGCGGTCCCAATTTTTCATCAGGTTGGTGTATGGTAGAAACTCGCGCTCAAGCGATGGCCAATGAAAGGATGGACAAAATTGAAGACCATGTGAACTCCATCCAAACTGTGATGGACAACATCCAAACTGAGATTCGCGGACTAAGTCTCCAGGTACAGCTAGCACTCTCGAAGGGCAAGGAGCCAGCCCACGAGGAGGCATATAAGGGCCATGAATACCATGAGGGTGAGTCTAGCCACTCTCCTCACGTCTGGCACACCCATCCACCACCCAGTCAGTGACCTCCCAAGTTGGATATGCATAAATTTGACGGTTCTCACACGTCCGCATGGCTAGCACAAATGGAGCAGTATTTCAAATTGAATCATATCCTAGATGAGGGGACTAAGCTTATGGTGGGGACCATGTACTTGGACAATGAACGATGGCAATGGGGGGAATGGCATCAGCGTTGCAATGGACCTTTTCAGAATTGGGCCCAATTTACCAAAGCTCTTCGAAATCGCTTTGAACAGGAAGACTCTTTTTTGGGGCATCTCACTAAGCTCCGACAGACGGGTACAGTGGATGAATATATTACCGCTTTTGAAGCCTTAGCCTTCCGCACTAAGGGTCTCACAGATGAGTTCTACATGGAATGTTTTATCAGCGGTCTTAAAGAATCCATCAAAGCTCAAGTTCTACTCCACCACCCTCCCACGTGGACAGAGGCTTGCCAGGTAGCTCGTAAGGTGGAACGTGCATTAACAGCCCAATCCAGCTGCCCCAACTTCCTCGCTAAAGGTCGTCCCCCACAGGCTCCCAACATGACTCAGACACTTAAGGTTCAAAAGGTGTCACCTGCGGAAATGGCCAAAAGAAGGAAGCAAGGACTATGTTACTACTGTGATGAAAAATATTCCCCGGGTCATAAATGCAAGGAGCCCAAGTTTTTTCAAATAGATGCCACTGACTACAGCTCCACCGAGGAAGATCCACCACTTGAGGAACCAGAGGCGATCGAAGAAGACAACCGAAAGGAGATTGTATCTGACGAACCACTTATTTCGCTAAATGCGTTGGCAGGAATTTCTTCCCCTCAAACTCTCAAAATCAGGGGTTTTCTTAAACATCGCCCAGTAGTAGTCTTGATTGATAGTGGAAGTACCCATAATTTCATCCATCAAAAAATCGCCGAAGCAGCGCATTGTTTTGTACGGGCAGTTTCTAACTTCCAAGTCCAAATTGCAGATGGGGGCACAATGAAATGTGAAGGCTGCTATGAAAATGTCAAACTTCAAATGGGGGATTATCAGTTGAAAACTCACATGTTTGCCATACACATGGGGGATTGCAACATTGTCCTAGGCGTTGAATGGCTCCGCACTCTTGGGCCAATCACAATGGATTTCCAGGAGTTATATATGAGTTTTAAGCAGAACAACTCCACACATACCCTCCGTGGACTCCAGGCGGGAGCCCCCTCTATCATCAGCTCACATAGGATGGAAAAATTGTTAAAAAAGGGCCATCATGGAGTGGTAGCTCAATTTAATGCCATCCAGGTAGTCGAAACCATGTCTCTGCCAATTCATCCTGAGATGCAACAGATTTTAAATAACCATCGGACGGTCTTTGACAAGCCTCATGAGCTTCCACCCTCGTGAGGGGAACATGATCATAGCATCACCTTGGTTCCAGGGGCCCAACCCCCAAATGTGCGGCCATACAGATATCCATTCACCAAAAAGAATGAGATAGAAAAAATCATCAAGGAATTGTTGGAAGCAGGTGTCATTCGTCCCAACATTAGTCCTTATTCATCCCCAGTGGTCATGGTCCTCAAGAAAGATGGGGAGTGGCGGATGTGTCCCAACTTCAGGGCCCTCAACAAGTTGACAATCAAAGATAAATTTCCCATCCTGGTGGTTGACGATTTGCTGGACGAACTCAATGGGGTTCAATTCTTCACTAAGTTGGATTTTCGCTCCGGCTACCACCAAATTCGCATGAAGGAAGTCGACATTCCCAAGACGGCTTTCAGAACTCATGAAGGCCATTATGAGCTCCTGGTCATGCCATTTAGTCTCTGTAATGCCCCTTCTACTTTTTAGAGTCTTATGAATCACATCCTCCAACCATATCTCAGAAAATTTGTCCTCGTCAAATGGAAAGACACCTCTCCGGAAGATGCAACTTGGGAACCAGCCACTATTCTTCAGCAGTTTCCGCAGCTTCAGCCTTGAGGACAAGGTTAGTCTTAAGGGGGAGGGCATGTTAGGGTCCCACCCTAACCCCCTTATTTATGTCATGGGATCTTGTCATAGTCAAGAGTCAATAAAGCCCATATTAATATTTGTAAGTGGTTAACCCGCAATTAATGACGGGACCACAGTTAGTTGCAAATGGGCCGTAGTATTAGATAGATGGTATTAATAAAACCCATGGTATTGGCCAGTGGTATTGCATGTATGAGTCATATATAAAGGATAGAGACTCCCTGCGAGGAGCATCATGTCTTATTTTGTAATCGAGCTCTGCTCTATTGGAGGTTGCCCCCTCGAAGAGGCATGTGAACATTGCTCTTTGAATAATAAAATCATTGCTATTCTGTGTTCTGGGTATATTTTCTTCGCATATTCTGTGTTCTGGGTATCTTTTCTTCGCATATTCTGTATCTGGGTATTATTTTGCAGGTTAAGAGCATAACACTTCAGGTGATTTGATCGTCAGGAGATGGTTTATTCTGAGTATCCATACGCTGGCATGGACTTCCGGGATGATCCAGATTTAGTACTGCCGGCTGGCGAGCAGTGGGGCACCATTGGTAAAATATTTGACCATATTGTTGTTTATCGTTTTTTGTTTATAATGTCCTTGTGCTTTATTCTATCAAGACTTTAATCGAACTCATGTGTACATGCAGATGTTGGTCCCGTTCGTCCAGTAGTTCGCCTGAGAGTACCAGCTGCTGCCCCAGCAGGAGAGGCCGTCGGAAGGGCTATTCTTCGTGACCTCGATGTGGCCGAGACTCTCACAGCTTTGCAGGAGCAGGTTGAGGGCCTCACTCTCGGTATTCCAGATGTGAGGACCGACGAGCTACCTTTGCGGTTATAGCGACATACTACTGGTGTGCCCGGACGATGGACTCGTCTCCTACGCATGATCACACAGGCTGTGACTTACTATCACGAGCATCATTAGACTAGGGTGCCCCCTAGAATTTTGAGCTTTTGGGTCGTTTGACCGATTTTGTCTTGGTTACAAAACATTATGTGTAAACCATAAACAGTTATATATTTTTTTATTTTCAGAGTTTTATTTTGGTTGAGCTACATGATCCACATGATAAACATTGATGATGTGTTTCTTTTTATAAATGTTGCAAATGTCTATCTAACACATAGTTTGCTAATGAGTCAGTTAATGCGTTTAAGTTTTTGGAAATATGTTGATATTGAATAAGATCAAATTGTCTTTCCAAAATCTTAACCCTTAGGAACATGCGATAAATAGCTGGGTTTCGGACGGAATATACCTTTGAGTTGTAGTATTACGAGTTGTGAGTCTAGCCTGACAATTAGTCGGCGTATACCATGAGTGATGGCATCAGAGAGAAGCTCTATCAACGTGCTATACTCAGCGATGTTATTCGTTGATCGACCAATACATACACCTCTGAAACTTACTAACTCGCCTCTTGGATCAAAAATGGCCCAGGCTGCGGAGGACAAGTTCCGCGAACTACGAGTTGCTCCATTGGCATATCCAACACATGATTCCAATAGGTTTGACATCTGCAATAAATGTAAAAAGTGGATTACTTGACCAAAATAAACACTTTAGCGAAAACAAAAAACATAACAAAATCATACTGGTTACCATTCCACATAGTAACACTTGAGGTACAACCCATTACGAGGTTGCGCCAGTGGAATTCCGTCATAATCCATTAACTCGTAGGCTCCTTTTGCTAACACTCGTTTAACAATATAGGGGCCCATCCATAAAGACTTGAATTTACCTGCTCCCAATTTATCGGATTCTTGGTCGTAAAGCAAGACCAAGTCACCTTCTGAGAAGACATGGGGTTTGACATTTTTGTCAAACTGCGCCTTGACTCTTTTCTTATGGGCTTCGTTAGCCAAAGTGGCGTCATGATGAGTTTCATCCAATTGGATTAATTCCAAGAAACGAGCCTCTTCTTCTGAAGTTCCGGGGAGGAGATCAATTGCGAGTTTGAGAGACGAGATTTCACACTGGATTGGTAAGACTGCTTCCAGGCCATATACCAGTTGGAAGGGTGTGAACCCGGTTGCATTCCTTATCGATGTTCGGTAAGCCCAAAAAGCTGAGTACAGGATTAGGTGCCATTTTCTTTTGTGAACTCCGATCATCCTTTGCAGCATGCGTTTCAGGACCTTGTTGATTGCTTCAACTTGTCCGTTGGCTTGCGGATAATATGGAGTAGGGTTGTCGTGAGACAACCCTAGTTTGGCAGCTAATTCAACCATCATGTGATTGCGAAAATGCGATCCATGATCTGTGACTATAGCCTGTGGTACGCTGAATCTGGCGACTACATGATTGAAAAAGAAGAGGGCAGCTGTTTCACCAGTATTATCTAATGTAGGCATCGCCTCGGCCCATTTGGTAAAATAGTCAACTGCGACTATGATATACCCATGCCCCCCGGTCGAGGTGGGGTTACATGTCATGAAATCGATGCCCCATTTGGCGAATGGCCCAACAACAACTATTGGCTGTAGAGGTGCGGGTGGTCTTCTGGTTTTGCTATCAAAAATTTGACAAGCATGGCAACTTCTGTCTGCGGTTATGCAATCTTTGAACATTGTTGGCCAGAAGTATCCTGCCCGTAAAAAATTTTGTGTTGTAGCATATCCAGATTGATGCCCCCCACACGCGCCTGAATGACACTCATTCAAGACTTTTTTGGCCTCCTCATGGGTGAGGCACCTTCTCAGAACTGTATCGATACCACGACGATAAAGTGCATCACCGACGATCATGTAGTCTTTTGCTTGGTATCGAATACGTTTTTGTTCAGAGTGGGAGGTGTTTGGACTAAATTTTTGGGTTTGGAGATAAATGATTATATCCCCATACCACTCATTGCTTGTAGATATCAGAAACAAACTTTCATCCACAATTGATTCTTCGGATGTTTCATTGTTGGACGACGATGGGAGATCGCACAATAATTCTGCGAAAACTAGAGCTTTCTTTGACTTGTATTTTACAAATTCCAGATGAAACTCTTTTAGGATTGCTATCCATTTTGAGTATTTGCCCCCCAGTAACTGTCGCGACAATATATAAGTCATGGGGTTGCAATCTGACAGAATGGTAGTTTTCCGAAAGAGGACATAGTGTCGAAATCTCTGTATCGCTTGAACAGCTGCAAGTGCTAGCTTTTCAACGTAAGAATATTTGCTCTCTGTATCATTTAAGTTTTTACTTAAATAATATATAGGATGCTCAATTCCATCACCTTCTTGAACTAAAACCATTGCGATGGTCGTATTTGCTGCAGCCAGATACAGGTTAAAATCTCTTTGATAATCAGGGGCGTACATTAATGATGCTTTCATTAGGGAATTTTTTAAAGCATGAAAGGAAGCTTGCGCAACCTGATCCCAGACAAAGGGTACCTCCTTTTCAAAAGACGTGTATAACCTTTAGCAAGTTCGGCGTAATTTGGAATGAACCTCCTCAGAAAGTTTGCTTTCCCTTGGAGTTTTTGAATCTGAAGCAAATTCGAAGGTGGAGGCAAATTTATGATTGGCTGGACCTTACATGGGTCGAGACGAATCCCATCCTTGGAGACTACAAAGCCAAGTAAACGACCAGAACTGACGCAAAATACACATTTGTGCGGATTGAGTCGTATCTTGTAGTGTCGGCAACGTAGAAATATCGCTCTTAAATGCTGCGGATGATCAGTCCGCTTTCGCAAATGAGCCGGAAGGTCGTTGAGGTACGGTTGAACGATGTTTTTGATGTCATGGAAGGCATAATTCATTGCCCTCTAAAATGTCGCCCCTGCGTTCTTTAAACCAAAGGGTAATTTTCGATATGCGAATGTGCCCCATGGACAAATAAATGCAGTCTTTGACTGGTCATGTGGGCGGATATTTATTTGATTATACCTGGAGAATCCATCCATGAATGAAAAGATTTCGCATCCGGTGCATTCATCAATTATCTGGTCAATGTAGGTGTTATAGACAATTTTGTGCCTTACAGCAACAAGCATGAATTGTCAATAATCCAAGGGATCCAAAGTTCCCTAAAACATGATGTTCCTACCCCTAGAGGAACAAGGTCAGCAAACCAACAGCTCTCAGATCAGTTCTCCACCTGAAAACACTCAAAAACAAGCAATCCTGAAATCAAAGCAGGTGCTCCACTAGGTTTCTGTGCTGAAACTCAGTTGCTCCATGGTGTACCTGCGTTGCAAAGCAAGTGGGACAAAGGCCACCTGCGCTGAGCGAGAAAGGACAAGTGGCACAGTGAGTCATTGCTTTGGAATCTTCCAAAAATGACACTTGGATCAGGTATTTCGCCTTGTGATGAGTCAGAGGCTCTGTTTCTCCAAGTGGAAGCAAAGTTCTCCAAGTGGACTCAAGAACTGAAGATCAACTAAAGATTAACTGAAGAGAGAGAGGACACAAGGCAGCCACACATCAGTTGCAAGCTGACTCATCCTTTCTCAATTCATCTATATATTGAGCTCTCTCCTATGAGCTCAGGAGGCTGGAATTTTGTGCAAAGTAATGATATGCTGTTGGTTTCATTATTGAGTTATTGGGTGATTGTTTGAGAGAGGTGAAGAAGAGCAATTCTTTCTGCTGGGAGGTGTTGCTGGGTTGGAGCCTTCAATGGTTGTAATACTCTCAGAACCTTTATTTCTTCATTAATAAAAGCTATTGAGGTTCTTCTATGTGCTCTTGTTTCAATTATATATTGTGATGATTGCATGTTTGGTTTACACTAATCCATGAACCAGTTATGATTGCATGCCTCTTGTAGTTTCCTTCTTTGTTATTTTGCAGGATCTCATTGTAGCTGGGCGAGCAGAAGAACAAAGAGCTAGGAGCAAGCGGCCAAAGAGAAGAGTTTGGATTCAACATTAAGTGCAAGGCAACGGTTAGTGCTTTCTCCATTCTCTTTTGCTTTCATAAAGAAGTAAACCTTAAGTAGTTTGTTTTACAGTTGTTGCTAAGAAACTGTCACCCTTAGAGTGGGATAGGGTCATCCGAGTCGGATACTTTTCCCTACAACAAACTAGCGACTCCGCTGGGGATCGTATCCATTTGATTGCGTTTGTAGTATTTTGCTATTCATTTCCTGAACAAAAGAGTACCAAATCGAAAAGCTTTTGACTATATCAAAAGCGAAGTAGAGGGCAGCTACTCTTGCTCATTTTCTGAGCAAATTCATGATTTGAAGAGCTGATCTACAAGGATCCTTGTAAGCTCTTAGTGATAGCTTTGCACCTTCTTAATCATCCCTTTGAGTGTGCTTGACTGATTGCTTCTGATTTGAGCAAAAACCGTGCATTTTTGAGAAAATTATGACCCGGAAACTGTGAAAACGCAATTCTCGTTTTCCAAAGCAGGTAGTACACAGGCTACCTGCTTTGCAACGCAGGTCCCGAAGGGGCTACCTGCGCTGAGAGCCAGTTTGGCTGTGCAGAGCCTGCGTTGGCCCAAATTTGCCTAGTGCATTTGGGGTTTCCTCCTTTCTCTTGCCTGTTTTCACTTAGTTTTGCTGCTAGGTGTCAGTCTTGTGCCTGTTTTGAAACCAATATTACTTGCCATCATTCTGCCTCTGTTATATAATGAAATTGTACTTTTTCTTTGTATTTCTTACTCATTTACAATTTCCCATAACGAAGAGTAAACTAGTCATGCTTTTGGCCTCTTAGATCTGAACCTGTGTTAGGCATTTTGCTGGTCTAAAGAGTTAGCTTGTTTGCTGTCCATAGCTGATTAGTCATTTTACTTTCGTTAGTATGGTTTGATTTCATGTATTTCCAGTGATTAAGCAAGTGAATCTTAAGGTGTCTTTTGATTTTGGACGAACTTGTTTACTTTCGCTTTAAATCGAAATCAAAGTTATATAACCACTTTCTTTTTGTAATCCATCCACATTAAGAAAGGGAAAAGAAAATACATGCATTGTGCATTTTGCATTTGAAAAAGTTTGCATGATGATTTAGGAGAAAGTGAATTAGTTTGTGCTGTATGAACTGTGTGAAAAGAATTTGCCTTTCTTCTCTCTCAGTAGTTAAGATTTTCATCAGTCAAAAAGATTTGAAAAAGCTTGCTTCTCATCTTAGGCTGCATTTAGGAATTTGTCATATACATCTCGTGGTGAACCTTGAAAGGCAAACTTTAAAAAGATCAACTTAAAATATACTGAATGAACCTAACAACGCATTTGAAACATAACGCAAACATCTAGAGGTCTAGGTAGAGACGTGTTCCGGCGTCGTTAAACATAGTGACTGTCGATCTCTACGAAGGTGGGTGATTCCTCCTGAGAGTCGGTGGCACTAATACGGACTTGTGCTCCCACGTACCGTCGAGTATATATTGGGAGACCCCTATAGGCAATTATCCTTTATCCATAGGAAGCCGTGTCGGCCGCCCTACTGATCGCGATGCAGTGAACACAGCATTCACGAAGATCGACCACCCGTACCGTAAAACGTATTCTGTGGTTTCACGAAAAGTTTGGCACACCCTCTGCCTAGATCTCCAGAGCAGTTTCTTTTGGCTCTTTTCAAACTCTATAACTGAAAAGTTCCAACCGAGCATTTGTCACTTCGGGCTCGTTAATACATCGAAGGAGACTAGAGTCATCTTTAGCTTTTTCTCGACTCTTAAAACATGAAAAAGCAAAGTTATGTTTAAAAGCGTCTAATAAAATTCATTCAAATCGGAAACACAAATTTTCCCCTTTATATTTTAGTTGATCGAGTAATCCGCAATTGTGGAAGAAAGTCAATTGAATATCCGTCGTTCTCGGAGGCTTGCGAGTCAACCGTCTTTGTCTCCGGAATCGAAAACAATCCGGACAAAGCGAGCTCGTCGAACCAGTTCAAAATCTCCTTTAAAAGTTAGAACGAGTGTTCCAACAACATCTGAGATTCTGGTCACTCCAAACATTTCCGGAAACCCTGCCTCCATAGAAGAAGTTCAATCGCCACGGAGGGACAGTAATACTGATCCTAGTCTGGGGGAAAGTACTTGTATGACTGAACCAGTTCCATCTGTAACCGGTCCAGAGAGTTTTGTTCCTCAAACATCCGTCGCGGTCGATACAACCCCTTCTTCGGCACCGGAAATCTTTTACGGACCTGACAGTCTTCCTCTTCCACCTGGTCTGATTGCGATAGAGGAAATTATAGAAGAACCACAAGTATCCACTCCAATTCAATTTGGAGTAGGGGTCACTCTATTTCCTGCTACAACAGAAGTTTGTCCATCACCAGTGGAAGTTCATGTAGAATCACTAGGTGATCAATTGGATAGACTAAAAATGACTGAACAACCGTCGACATCTAGGACTGTGTCGAATGACACGGCGACGGCAGAATTACCTGCTGCAAATCCAACAATGTTCGCCGGCATACCATCTGTCCCAACTAGCTCTCAGTCGCTAGAAGGAGTCCACCAAGAGACTATCTCGACAGTATGGTCTGTTCCTGTTTGTTCCGGAGTAATGTCTGGTAACTCTCATGGTGATACTCATCAAATTGACCCTTTTGGGAATCTAATTAGGCCATCCAGTCCTCCAGGACAATCAATTGCCTTGAGTTCTGGGTTGCTACCGTATGGGGGGCAGTATGCCCTTTCATTACCCCCTCCGGGAGGGTACCCATACGGGAGTTCTCAACCTTATTCAAGTTATGGCGGAATTGCAACGAGTAGTTGGGTACCTATGCTATCCCAGCCACCGAGAGTTGTATATTCTATGCAACAGTGTGTACCTGTGACAAACATCCCAACTACACCGGCTATTGTGACCGTGTCGCAAGTTCAAACAATGCCTGTTGTATGTCAACCTCAGATTTCTCAGGTTCTCATGCAACACCCCCTTGACCCTGCGACCCAATCACAATCACCTACTGGTGGGGCAACACAAGTACAGTTGGGTACAACTACCCCACATCTTGGTCCAATGGTTAGTGTAGCGCAACAACCCATGGTGTCGCAACCGTGGATAATGCAATACCAACAACCGCAATTCCAACAAGTGTACCAAGGTTCTGAACAGCAAATATTTGCGAATACTGGACAACCATATATTCAAAATGGTCAAAATCAACCACTTTATGCTGGTCAAGTCCATCAACCGTATTCATCATACCAACATCAACTCCATTATGCTGGTATGCAAAGACCGACTGTTCAGGCGATTCCATCGTATCCTGGTTACGCTTCACCTAACTTGAACCAGCAGTTACCGTTCGTGGCGACTTTAGAGTTGCCTGATTTACATCGGTTAACCAATGATCCAATTGCTTACGCCCCTTGGTGGCCAGTGATTCCACACAAGCTTCCATCCGACATTCCTAAATTCAATGGAAATCCAGGTGAAGACCCGTCGAATCATGTGATGACGTTTCATCTATGGTGTTCGTCGAACACTTTAAATGACGATTCGATAAGGCTTCGCCTCTTTCAGAGGACATTGACAGGTCCAGCGGCAAAATGGTATATAGAATTGCCTAGAGCTTCGTTCGACAACTTTGGCTCCCTTGCCACGACATTCTTGACCCACTTTCAATTACCCATAAGGTATGAAACAGGAACAGAGATATTAACTAACTTCAAACAGACAACCGCAACTCATATATCAGATCATATACATGAGTGGCGACGTCGACGAAGAATGGTTAAAACATACGTTCCTGATCAGCTTTTAGCTGAGTGGTTTATAAAGTCGTTACTTCCAGCCATAATGGAAGATGTGGCAAAGGGAGGAGTCGTAACAGAAGAGCAGGTTATAGCTCGTGCACAATACTTGGATTTAGTATATACTCAGTCCGGCACGCTCTATGACAAAATACCAGACGCCCCTAGACCAGAGTTTTCAATCCCTCCTCCTCCTAAATCAAACAGTGACTCTCATGCCAGTGATGGCGTGATTGGCACGGCAAACACGAATCCGAAAAGGACCAATCAAAAGAAGGCCCGTAAGGATTCGAATCAAAATGCGCATGAAGAAGTTCTTGCTTCGGAAGTAAATTCCGTATCAACAGATAAGGGCAAAGAAACCAATCAACCAGGAAGCAAGAAGAATCAAAACAAAGGGAGGAAGAATAAACAAGGTGGGTCATCCCCTAAGAAAAATTCTTCAAACCCTCCTGGGAATAGGAAACAGTTTCCGTGTCAAATATGCGATGACAAATATCACAACACTAAGGATTGCCCATTCAAAGCTGAGCTAAAGAGGTTCTTTAAAAGTCCTCATACCTCAACTGTGTCAAGTGATCAATTTCCTAACCCAGGTCAAAATTTGGTTGATAGTGGAAACGCTTCCCCATCCCAAGTACTTATGTTGTCGATTTCGAAACAGCAAAATGATGCTTTGATTTCGACAAGGAGCAAAGATTATGGGAATCCACAGGTGTCGAACGATAAAGGGACAGATCAACCTAGCAGTTCGACAACAACTTCGGCAGAAGTTGTGCCCCCCATCACACATGAATTAACAATAAAACCGCCAAAGGGAGTAATACACAAGTCGACATTTAATCCTCGTGCCCGAGCGGCACAGCATTACAACATAGTAGAAGATTTAGCGCAATCGCCATCTGCTATGTCGACTCCTGAGGTATTACAACATTGCCCATCCCAAAGGCAGGCATTGTTATCAGCAATTGGTGGGGTGGATCCTAAAGATTCCAATCTAGTATCCTTTGATCACAAAGGGTATGATCCTTAGTTGCCGGCTCAATTAGCTTTCCTCGTCCAAGTGAAAGCCCTCAACAAAACAGTTCACAGAACGATTATTGATGAGGGAGCATCGACGTGTATTATGTCGATGAATTGCTGGAAAACTTTAGGATCTCCAACCTTGTCGCGATCATCGACAACATTAAAAGCATTCGACGGAAGGATATATACCCCTTACGGTATCCTTAGTAACCTGAAGGTTGAACTAGGGGGCAAAACAGTAGAAATAGATGTTGAAGTCATCGATGGCAATCTTGACTATAACATCCTACTAGGAAGGCCATGGATTTATGCCATGCAAGCTGTTGTGTCGACTTATTTTAGGAAGATCGCATTCCCCTTTGAAGGAGGGATTACGGTCGTCGATCAACAAAACTTCCTCCCTAATGGTTCACAAGTTACAGGAAGCGTTCCCATGATCCATGGCAGCGACCGGTCGATTCAAGACATTGGAGTAGGTCTGTTGAAAGACCCCACTATGATGGGAACTTTCGCGCTACCACCTCCTATTTGTATAGGAAATGTACCATTTGTAGCAACATGCAATATGGTATCCACCTTGAAAGTCACAGAAGGCAGAGTCGCTATGGATCATGCAATGGTTTTGCCACCAAGCCCCATTGAAATATTGTAGCAATCAATGTTTCATGCATGGGAGGCAAACCCAAATCAACGCTCGTCGAGCGTTTGGGTAGATAGATCTAGGGAATATGGTACCCCATTAGATCCTTGGTCGAGAGTACATGGGACTGACGAAGGAATCTTACAATCAATAATGATTGAGGGGGCACCATGGAATGATCACCACCATCGTTCCCTTCTTCCAGAATACGAAGAAGATACTCAGAAAGATCTTTACCACCCTTCAGTCTTTGAATTCCTAACAAATAAACACGGTGGATTCTGAGCGAAACCTATCAAATATCGAAGAGACTATAGCCATAAATATCTCGACAAAACCTGATGTTGTAGAGAATATTCATGTTGGCAAAGGTTGTTCCCCTTCAGAACTGGAAATATATAACGCTCTCTTTCGCGAATTTAGAGATGTCTTTGCTTGGTCATATGACGAAATGCCAGGCATCGACTCGAGTATCGTTAAACATGAAATTAAAATGTATCCTGATGTCAAACCAGTAAGACAACGGCTTCGACAGGTGCACCCTAAGAAAGCCGCCGCCATTAAAGCAGAAGTTGAGAAACTTCTCCATGCTGGATTCATCTACCCGGTTCCTCTAACCGATTGGGTATCGAATATTGTCCCTATTATGAAAAAACAAGGGACGATAAGAGTGTGCGTCGATTATAGGGATGTAAACCAAGCTTGTCCGAAGGACAACTACCCTACGCCCTTCATCGACCAGATAATTGATGAATGCGCCGGATGTGAAATCTTTTCCTTTATGGATGGATTTTCCGGGTATAATCAAATAAATATCCGCCCACAGGACCAGTCGAAGACTGCATTTATATGTCCGTGGGGCACGTTCGCTTATCGAAAATTACCCTTTGGCTTGAAGAACGCAGGGGCAACTTTTCAGAGGGCTATGAATTACGCCTTCCATGACATCAAGAGCATTGTTCAACCATATCTCGACGATCTTCCGGCTCATTCGCGAAAGCGGACTGATCATCCGCAGCATTTAAGAGCGATATTTCTACGTTGCCGACACTACAAGATAAGACTCAACCCTCACAAATGTGTGTTTTGCGTCGGTTCTGGTCGTTTACTTGGCTTTGTAGTCTCTAAAGATGGGATTCGTCTCGACCCCTGTAAGGTTCAGGCAATCATTAATTTGCCTCCACCTTCGAATTTGCTTCAGATTCAGAAACTCCAAGGGAAAGCAAACTTTCTGAGGAGGTTCATTCCAAATTACACAGAACTTGCTAAAGGTTATACACGCCTTTTGAAAAAAGATGTACCCTTCGATTGGGACCAGGTTGCGCAAGCTTCCTTTGACGCTTTGAAAGAGTCCCTAGTAAAAGCATCATTAATGTACGCCCCAGATTATCTTAGGGATTTTAACCTGTATCTAGCTGCGGCAGATACGACCATTGCGATGGTTTTAGTGCAAGAAGTCGATGGAGTTGAACATCCTGTATATTATTTAAGTAAAAACTTAAATGATACAGAAATTAAATATTCTTACGTTGAAAAGCTAGCGCTCGCTGCTGTTCAAGCGGTACAGAGATTTCGACATTATATCCTCTTTAGGAAAACTACCATTCTGTCAGATTGCAACCCCATGACTTATATACTGTCGCGACAGTTGCTGGGGGGCAAATATTCCAAATGGATAGCGATCCTTCAAGAGTTTGATCTGGAATTTGTGAAATCCAAGTCAAAGAAAGCTCTAGTATTCTCAGAATTATTATGCGATCTCCCATCATCGTCCAACGACGAAACTTCCAAGGAGTCAATAGTGGACGAGACTTTATTTCTTATATCTGCAAGCGATGAATGGTATGGAGATATAATTATCTATCTCCAAACACAAAAGTTTCGGCCTGACACCTCTCACTCCGAGCAGAAACGTATACGATACCAAGCAAAAGACTACATGATCGTCGGTGATACTCTTTACCGTCGTGGTATCGATACCGTTCTGAGGAGGTGTCTCACCCATGAAGAAGCCGAAAAAGCCCTGAATGAGTGTCATTCAGGCGCATGTGGGGGGCATCAATCAGGTTTCGCTACAGCCCAAAAGATATTAAGAGCAGGATATTTTTGGCCAACAATGTTCAAAGATTGCATAATCGCAGTCCGAAGTTGTCATTCCTGCCAAATCTTTGATAGCAAAACCAGAAGACCACCCGCACCGCTGCAACCAATAGTTGCAGTTGGGCCTTTCGCCAAATGGGGCATCGATTTCATGCAATGTAACCCCACCTCGACCGGGGGGCATGGGTATATTATAGTCGCAGTTGACTATTTTACCAAATGGGCCGAGGCGATGCCTACATTGGACAATACTGGTGAAACAGCTGCCCTATTCTTTTTCAATCATGTAGTCGCCAGGTTCAGTGTACCCCAGGCTATAGTTACAGATCATGGATCGCACTTCCGCAATCACATGATGGTCGAATTAGCTGCCAAACTAGGGCTATCTCACGACAGCTCTACTCCGTATTATCCACAAGCCAACGGACAAGTTGAAGCAATCAACAAGGTCCTGAAGCGTATGTTGCAGAGGATGATCGGAGTTCATAAAAGAAGATGGCACCTAATCCTGTATGCGGCCTTGTGGGCCTACCGAACCTCGGTAAGAAACGCGACCGGTTTCACACCTTTTCAATTGGTGTACGGTCTAGAAGCAGTCTTACCGATCCAGTGTGAAATTTCGTCGCTTAAACTCGCAATTGATCTCCTCCCCGGAACTTCGGAAGAAGAGGCTCGTTTCATGGAATTAATCCAATTGGATGAAACCCGTCGTGATGCCGCTTTGGCTAACGAAGCCCATAAGAAACGAGTCAAGGCTCAGTTCGACAAAAATGTCAAACCCCGTGTCTTCTCAGAAGGTGATTTGGTCTTGCTTTATGACCAAGAATCTGATAAATTAGGAGCAGGTAAATTCAATTCCTTATGGATGGGCCCCTATATTTTTAAAAGAGTGTTAGCAAAAGGAGCCTACGAGTTAATAGATTACGACGGAATTCCGCTGGCGCAGCCCCAGAACGGGCTGTACCTCAAGCGTTACTATGCTTAAATAGTAACCTGCGTGCTTTTGTTGTATTTTGTTTTCGCCTAAGTTCTCGTTCTGGTTGAGTGATTCCCTTTTTCATTCGTTGCAGATGTCAAACCTTATAGAGACATGTGTTGGATATGCCGACGGAGCAAGTCGTAGTTCGCGGAACTTATCCTCCGCAGCATGGGCCATTTTTAATCCAAGTGGCGAGTTAGTAAGTTTCAAAGGTGTATGTATTGGGCAATCAACGAATAACATCGCCGAATATAGCGCGTTGATAGAACTACTCTCTGATGCCATCACACGAGGCATACACCGACTAATTGTCAGGCTAGACTCACAGCTCGTAGTACTACAACTCAATGGTATATATTATGTTCGTAATCCAGCTATTTATCGCATGTTCCTAAGAGTAAAGATCTTGGAAAGACGATTTGATTCAATTCAATATCAACATATTTCAAGAAATCTAAACACATTAACTGACTCATTGGCAAACTATGTGTTAGACAGACATTTGCAACATTTATAAAGGACACATCATAAAAAGTGTACATATGAATCATCCAAATCAACCAGAATAAGACTCGAAAATCAAAATATATATATAAGCTATTCATAAAGTTCATACATAATGTTCTGTAACCAAGACAAAATTGGTCATATGACCTAAAAACTCAAAATGCTAGGGGGCACCCTAGCCTAGTGATGCTCCTGATAGTAAGCCACAGTATGTGCGATCATGCGCAGAAGACGGGTCCATCATCTAGGTACACCGATAGTATGCTGCTGCATCGGTAAAGGTAACTTGTCAATCTGTACATCCGGAAGACCACGGGTAAGGTTCTCGACCTGCCCCTGCACAGCTGTAAGGGTCTCTGTGTCGCTAAGATCACGGATAATAACTCTCCGAGCAGGTTCCTCTGCCGGAACAGTAACAGGTGGTCTCGGACGAAATGCCGGACGAACAGGACCGACATCTGCAAGCGCACATGAGTTCAATTAAAGTCTTGAAAGAATAAAGCATAAGAACATTATGAATGAAAACAATGAACGGTAATATGGTTGAAGTTCTTACCAGTAGCATCCCACTGAGCACCGTCTGGCAGTACCATATCCGGATCGCCCCGGAAATCCATACCAACATATGGGTACTCGGAAAAAGCCATCTCCTGGCGATCGAACCACCTAAAGAAAGCAGCATTGAAAGAAATCTGGGATTGACCGGCATGCCTGGACATGTGATCGACCCATCGCTGCATACGTGGCTCGGTAGGAGAAGGCACTCCGAGATCAATGTACTGAGGTTGCATCAGAGGGATCTTCTCCAAGGCGAAGGCAGTCAGAATCGAACCAAAACCAAAGTTCTTCAGCTTCCCGTCCTTCACCTTGTTCAATTGATTTTTCATCTGACTAAGCACTGCATCACTCCAGTTGAAGATTTTCGGTTGGAGACATTCCAAGGCGTGCTGCATGTGAGACCTGTTGGCAACATGTAAAGATGCGCTACCGGCCATCCTACCAAGAGTATATAGAATGGACCTGAGAGGCCTGCTAGTAACATCACGGATAACCACCTTGCCGTCTCTGCTCGGCTGGGACCCCTCCCTGCAATACTGGTGAACATAATCTCTCACGGAATCATTCCCCCGAACCGTACCTGATAAAGAAATGGGGGCACCCCGCCTTGACAGGCCAGTCAAGAAGTAAATATCTGTCACAGTCAATGGAATAGGTTTGTTCCTGATCTGGAATACTTGGTTAACAGGATCCCAAGCATCAAGCAAATACTGCAGTAGTGAAATCTGTGCTCTCATGCTAGAGATACGGAAAAACTTCAGTAAACCACAGTCTCGCAATGCGCCCACCGTAACAGGATCATGAAGGGCAATCATATCTTCTTCTTCATGTTCTCGTTCTCGCCATGTTAGGGCCATCTTGTTCAAGAATCCCTACAAAACAAACAAGAGAATGAGTCAGCTCCTGAAATTGATGAAAAACTGGCGAAATTTTCATCAAAATCTGTGAAAAATTGTTGCTTTTATGCCCCAAAGCAGGTGCCCAGTGTACTACCTGCGTTGGGGGACAAGCTGCCTTCAAGCAGCTTGGATCCCAACGCAGTTTTCGAATGGGGAACCTGCGTTGATCAGAGGGCGCCCTGGCAAAAACCCAGAGGCTCAATAGAGCAGCAAAATAGGCATAAAACAGGAAAATGAAACCATGAAAATGAAGAGCTAAGGTTTAGCTCCTACCTGGTCCAAACGGCGCCGAAAATCGTCCGCAGAATCTCCCGGAATCAGCTGATGAAAATCGAGGGGAAAGAGGCTCCTCCAAAGCTCCAACAAGCAAAATGCAAATGAAATGGTAAAATGAGAGGTAAAACCCTTTTTATTTGCTTTCTTACGTAATTCAAGGTAAATATTGATGTGTTAATCTCATTTTCAAGTAAATATTACCCATTTCTAACTAGTTTGTTGCAGCAAATTGAAAATGCAGTGCTATCAATGAAAAAGAGAAGCTAATTATGGTAAAAAATCAAAAGTAAACCATATAATCGAGCAGTTTTAGCAATGTTCATGCTCGTTAAAAAATAAACGCAAGAATCGAGCAGTTTTGTACAGAGTTCATGCTCGTTAAAAAATAAACACAAGTTGTGAGCAATCTTTCCCTACAGTTCAAGCTCATCCAGAAAAAATGAACCGGTAAACAACCTCGAGAAATGTAACCTTTGAAAGCCATATTAAAAAGCCCTTGGTCGTGTTTATATGCCATCACCTCCATCTGTTCATTTGGCCAATCGTTCACCTCCATATGTTTGTTTACCCATTTTGAGGAACAACTGCGAAGAGTGATTCCACTTAGCCATCCTTGTGACACTGTCGTGATTGGAGAATTCCAACCTGTACCTGGAATCTGCTGCTATCCCTGTTCATCACTCGTTCCTCAAAAGACGAGTCTTCTTTGAGCTCTTTTCACTGACTCGTAAAATATGAAAAGTTTGCCGAGTTTTGGCCTTCCAGCTCGTTAAAGGACAAGAAGAGCTATCCCTCCTCTAGATTTTAATCTTTTTGGACCTGAGGGATTATTACACAAAAAGATCGAGCGCTTGTTTTGTTCGACTCGTTAAAGAAATCGAAAATTCATCCCTTCTGTATTGTTTTATACTTTTTCGGACTTAAGGGATTAGAAGACGAAAAAGGAATTTTGGAGTTAACTTTTCGTACCTTTTCAGACTCTCTAAAAATGAAAAGGACCGAGTTTTCTTTGTCGTTAGACTCGTTAAAATGATTAAATAGCGACAAACTTGTCTTTAGACGAGAACGAGTTTCCCTATCGCTAGGCTCGTTAAAACATAGCGATGGGCTTGCCCGAAGGGCAGGTTATAGAACAAGCATATGTTATCCTCCTCAAGCTTGACAAAAATAAAGAGGTACTGTGTTGGAAATAATACTGAGAGGGGGGGTGAATCAGTATTATCAAATCAAACAAACTTTTTCAATGCTTAGAAACATATACGCTACTTCAGTTAGGTGAACCAGCGTGTACACGCTACTGTGACTAAATAAAACAGCGTATAAGAAGAAAACTCATAATTTAGTTAGCTTATTCTTCAGTTAAGTTCATCAGGACATTATTCATCACATTAACAGTAAACAGGTGCAGTATAACAGAACAGATCAAAAACCACACACATGAACAACAAGATATAAGGTGGAAACCCAATGTGGGTGAAAACCACCTGCTGCAAGTTGTCTCTATCTTTCTTTAATAAGAAACTTCAGTTTACAATCTTTTGTACTGGTGCAGCCTTATACCAGTACGCAGGCTACAACCTGCAGAAGGCTACAACCTTCTCTCGTTCTCCAAACTTCCTTGGAAGGGAGCTCCAACCCCCTTTGCTCTTGTACTAGCCAAGATACTAGTACGTAGGTGCTGACCTACAATCTTCTTTCCTTCAGGTACCACCTTTCATACATTTTCAGACTGGATATTCCTGAAGCACAACATTACAATCTGTAGACCTCAATTCATTCAACTTTCACAACAGATCATTGAAGCATAAAACAACCAAACTTTGAATCACTGAATCACTGAACCCTGTCAATCACCAGTTACCAGAACATAGAGCAGACTACAGAACTCTGCAATAAAAGTCAGACCCCACTGTAAACCCAAAATCAAGCTTCAAAAGATATACGCTACTTCAATGAGCAAAACCCGCGTATACACGCGCTTTTACCGAAGCCAACCTGCGTACAGATCTAAAAATAAACTTTCTCAATTTGCAGCTGTACCAGACATCAGTTAGATCCAGAACATAACATTGCGACAATATGCAGATCTAGAAATACGCATAATCAACCATATCATGATAGTGCATTTCAAACCATTAGATCCCGATCTATCCTTAGATCTAGTCTTCCATCAACCGATGTGATCTCTCCTTGGCTTAGATCAAGCAACCCAGAACCTGCATATCAGATCTCTTTCTCTCTTAGATATTCAAGCCTTGTCGAAAGATGATTTTGCCTAATGATCTTCTTCTCCTTATATAGCCTTAGGCCTTGCTCAATACCAAGAGCCAAAACCATAGTAACATAATACCATCAACTTCAAAACTAGGGATCGACACGCCCGTCGAGACACAATGGTCCGAAACCATAGGCACAACTTCCAAGGACTAACCACCATGGACCAAAGGTACTTTTCCACTTACACGCGCTTTTTCTGAATCCAACTAGCGTGTACATGCGACTTGGGCTTAACGAACCTGCGTATATGAACTTCCTTGGCATGCTGTACTAAGATCTGTCTTCTGATTAAGTTGCCATCACCTGTACCAACCTCTGAGCACCTGTACCAACCTCTGAGTGAGTTGCCATCAAGGACAACACTTGAATCATAATGCCAACAATCTCCCCCTTTGGACTTGATGGCAACCACCACACCAAGTAACTCTCCCCCTTTGACATCAAGGGCAAAGGGCTGTGCTCCCCCTGAGGACATGCTGATACCTCTGCTTGGCTATGCGGACTCATGCTCCCCCTGAGAGTAGGCCAGATCTGCAAAAGATGTTCTTCAACAAGAACCAAGACTTATACACCATAAGGGACCTTTCTATCACCAAAAAGACTCAATACATACATCCATACTCCCTACCAAGAGGGGACATATCAGAAACAACCAATTATATTACAGCATTCATCCCAGGCATAGTGGGGAAACCAACATAGGCCGTTACATGACCTTGACACCATAAAAGAGATATCACAAGAGAGATACATGACATAGAGACAACAGATCTAGACCAAGACTTATGAAAGTCATCAGCAGCATATGATAAACATCTTTTTAGATCAGCAACCAGGATTTCTTTCTGAGCTCCTTTTCCTGAAATCAACAACCAAAACATCTGAATGCCAACAATGCTTTATGAGACTTTTAAGCTGCTCCCCCTGAACCTGTGCCTGCTGCACTCCCTGAAACCGTGCCTGAAGAATTCTGACATACCTATTGCTGTTCAGAACTTCAGAGTTTGCCCTTGCTGTTCAGAACTTCATATACGCGATTTCTCCTGCATGAACCAGCGTATGGACGCGGATATACTCTCTGCAACAGGCGTACACCATACACGCGACTTTCCCAGCATAAATCCGCGTGTATACGCGTATATACCTTTCGTAACTTGCGTATACCAACTTTTCTGTAGAACAGACAAGCTTCAACAGCAGGATGAAGCATCAACTACTCCCAGCTTTTGTCTGAGATATTCAAAAGTTTCCCTGGGCAGTGGTTTTGTGAGAATATCAGCAACTTGTTCCTTAGAAGGAACATACTCCAACTTGACCTTCTGCTCAAGCACTTGTTCCCGAAGAAAATGGTACTTGATTGGTATGTGCTTGGTCTTTGAGTGCATGACTGGATTCTTTGAAATGCTGATTGCACTTGTATTATCACATAAGATAGAGACGGGTGGAGTGCAAGTGATTTGAAAGTCCTGCAAGGTCTGCATCATCCAAAGAAGTTGTGTGCAACAAGATGCTGCAGCCACATATTCTGCTTCAGCTGTAGATAAGGCAATCGAACTTTGTTTCTTGCTGAACCAAGATACTAATCTGGAACCCATGAAGAAAGCACCACCACTTGTGCTTTTCCTATCATCCACACTTCCAGCCCAATCTGCATCTGTGTAAGCATGAAGAGTGAGATCTGTATTTCTAGGATACCATAAGCCATAGTTTTGGGTCCCTTGAAGATATTTGAAGATTCTTTTGACTGCCTGAAGATGAGTTTCCTTTGGGTTGGCTTGAAATCTTCCAACCATTCCTACTGCATGTGTAATATCTGGTCGAGTACCTGTCAAATAAAGCAAACTCCCAATCATGGATCTATAAGTGGGTTGGTGAACTGCTGCTGATTCATCATTTGCACTGAGGCTGCATCCTGTAACCATGGGTGTACATACTGGCTTTGACTCTTCCATGCCATACTTCTTCAAGATCTGCTTGAGGTATTTGGTTTGAGACAAGAAGATACCTCCTTCATTTTGTTGGATTTGCAATCCAAGAAAATATGTCAATTCTCCAAGAAGTGACATTTCGAATTCTTTCTGCATAACCAAGGCAAAGTTTTGACTCATAGTCTCTTCATTGCTGCCAAAAATAATATCATCTACATAAACAACAAGAATTAGCAATTTGTTATTTTCAACTTTTATATAGAGATTGCTATCTGCTGATCCTTTTGAAAAGCCTTGTTGGTGAAGATATTTGTCCAACCGATAGTACCAAGCCCTTGGAGCTTGTTTGAGCCCATAGAGTGCCTTTTTCAATCTGCATACAAGGTTTGGATCATTTCCAAGAATGAAACCATCTGGCTGCTCAATATATACTTCTTCTTCTAAGTCTCCATTCAGGAAGGCTGATTTCACGTCCATTTGAAATACCTTGAAGTTTTGAAAGCTTGAGAGAGCAAGGAACATTCGGATGGCCTCAAGTCTTGCCACAGGAGCAAAGGTCTCTTCAAAATCTATTCCTTCTTGCTGTGCATACCCTTTACAAACAAGTCTGGCCTTGTTTCTAATTACTTCTCCATTTTCATTTAATTTATTCTTGAAGACCCATTTTGTTCCTATTACATTCTTATCTTTTGGTCTAGGAACTAATTCCCAAGTGTTGTTCTTTTCGATTTGCTCAAGTTCTTCATCCATTGCTTTGACCCAACATTCATCTTTGCATGCCTCTTTCACATTTTGTGGTTCAATGGAGGAGAGTAATGCCAAGTAGCTTGAAGCTTCTGCAAGTGTCCTTCTTGTTTGTACTCCTGCTTCTTTCTGCCCCACAATCTGAGTTTCTGGATGATTCTTTTGAACATATCTGGATGGAGTCTTCTCTTCTATTCTTGTCTGCTCCTCTGGTTCTTCTTGAGATTCTTCTTCTTCTTGAGGTTCTTCTTCTTCATCATTTCGCCTTTGAGAGTAACCTTCATCTTCTTCAATGTCTTCATGATGAACTTGCCTAGGAATATATCCCTTCTCATCAACCACTATATCAATACTGTCAACAATTCTGCCAAGTCTTTTATTGTAGCACTTGTATGCTTTGCTATGTGGAGAATAACCAAGAAGAATGCCCTCATCTGCTCTTGGTTCAAGTTTGCCAAGTTGCTCATCAGTATTCTTAATATAACATTTGCTCCCAAAGATTTTGAAGTGCTTCACGGAAGGAGTTTTACCACTCCAAAGCTCATGAGGTGTTTGAGTGCTGTTTACTCGGACATTTGTTTTGTTAAGAATAATAACAGCAGCATGTGCAGCTTCACCCCAGAAGGTTGCAGGAGTACCTGATTCATCGAGCATAGCACGAGCCATTTGTTGGATAGTTCTGTTCATTCTTTCCACAACCCCATTTTGCTGAGGAGTTCTAGCTGTAGAGAATTCTCTTCTTATCCCATGTTCATCGCAGAAATCAAAAAATTCATTTGATGTGAACTCCCCACCTCTGTCAGATCTGAGGCACTTAATTTTGTGTCCTGATTCATTTTCAGCCAATGCTTTGAAGGATTTGAATTTTTCGAATGCTTCATCTTTGTGCTTCATAAGCCCTAACCAAACAAACCTTGAGAAATCATCAATGAATAATATCAGATATTCTTCTCCTCGAGGTGTCCTTTTCCTAAATGGACCACATACATCTGTATGGACTAGCTCAAGAGGCAAGCTAGCTGATCCTTCCTTCTCTGGAAAGTTAGTTCTGGTTTGCTTTCCAAACTGACAAGATTTGCATATGGTGTTGTCTGGAATTTTGATATCTGGAAGATCGCGAACTGCCTGATATTTGCATGCTTTCCTTATTTGTGAGAAGCTTAGATGTCCCAACCTTCGATGCCATAACCAGTGCTCTTCATCCTTGCTAAGATAGCATTGTTGTTGTCCTTCTTCAAATATGTACAGATTATTTGGAGTTCTTTTGCCTTTGAGAACTGTTTTACCTGTATCAAGATCACGAACAAGACATCCATTCGATCTGAAAATAACCTCGGTTTTTTGATCACACATCTGGCTGACACTTAGTAGATTATGCTTCAATCCATCAACATACAAAACATTTCCAGCCTTGACCTTTTCTTTCAAAGGAGCAATACCTTTTCCTTTTATAGTTGCAGGAGTATCATTTCCAAAAGAAACTTTCTTTCCCTTTTCTAAAGTAGAATAAGATTCAAGTTTTTCTTTATCACCTGTCATATGTTTCGAACATCCACTGTCAATGTACCATAGATTTTCCTGTCCTTCTGCATAAAATGCTATCCCACATCTTTCTGTTTGAGGTTCCTTTATTCTCCATGTTTTGGTGCTTGTGGCTTGTTCCTTTTTCTCCTGAAACCTGCTCCTGCATTCAGAGTCTTTATGACCAAAATTATTGCAAATAGAACATTCAACTTCATTTTCAAGAACCGAAAAGTTGTTATAGGTCCTTTTTGTAATCCCTGTCATACTTCTTTGTTTTTGAGCTTCCCTAGTCATGATTGTTTTATATGCAACACATTGAGCTGCTTTGTGACCAAAGTTATGGCAAGAAAAGCATTGTCCATTGAAGAAGCTTCTGCGGTTATTGAATCTACCAGCCAACTGATTGTAATTTCTATTTTCATCTATTCTTGAGCCAAACTGAGAAGATTTTACCTGTGGTTGGTTGTAGCTTTTGTTCACCCTTAAGAAGGATTGTCCCTGATAGTTTCTGTTTGTAATTCGTCCCTGCTTTACCTGATTATCTTCATTGTTCTTCTGCTCATTTCTTCTTGCTGCATCAAGATAACTTTTTGAGGTGGATGCTTGAGAGGTTTCTCCATTATAGCCCAAACCTGTCTTGTTTAGAGGAGACCGCTGCACATTGATAATCTCATCCAAAGTTTCAGATCCTTTGACAAACTTAAGATTAATAGCTTTTGTTTTCTCAATTTCTTTTCTGAGACCAACAATTTCACCTTCTAGTTTTTCAAGATGTTTTTCCTTTTCATCAATTTGAAATTGCAAAGTATCAATGATCACATTCTTTTCTTCTATGCATCTCTTGAGTCTAGTAATTTCATTATAGAGATTATCCACATCTACAGCATCCTCATAATCATCATCTTCAAATGCCATTAACAGCTTATATTTATTACCTTGTTCATCTTCATCACTGTTTGATAAGCCATCACTATCTTCATGGGTGTAGTAGCTTTTCTTATTTGCACTTTGTTTCTTGTTCCATCTAGCAGGTTCTTTTCCTTTATCCTTATAAGGACATTTTGCAGCATAATGACCTACTCTTCCACAAGCAAAGCATTTGAAAGGTAGCTTACCTCTGAACCTTCCAGAACCCCTTTGAAGATTTCTGACAAAATTTGATTCTTCTTCCTCTTCTTCTGGAACATGGCTTGCTTCATAGTAATCTTCTTTTCCTGATGCCTTAAAAGCAGCTTCCCTTCTGTCAGATGGACCTCCCTTTCTCATTTCATAAGCAGTTAGAATTCCATGTAGCTGAGACATAGTGAGAACACGGAGATTTTCTTTTTCTTCTATTGCAGATACTTTAGATTCAAACTTGGGGGATAATGATCTTAGAATCTTTTGAACTACTATAGTCTCTTTTATTTCTTCACCCAATTTTTTCATACAATTAACAATCTCATCTACCCGAAGAAAATAATTAGCCACACTTTCATCATTATACATCTTGAGAGTCTCATATTGAATCCTGAGAGTTTGAAGTTTAGCTTGCTTTACCTGTTCATCTCCTTCATAGCTAGTGATCATTTTGTCCCATATCTCTTTTGCTGATTTGAAGTGCATGACCTTCATGAATTCTGTTTGGGAGATACTTCCTAATAGAGTACTGACTGCTTTTGCATTTGTTTCATACTGCTTTTTCTCAGCTGGATCTGTAGGAGTAGCTGAAGGAAAAGCATAGCCTGTTTCTACAATGTTCCAAACTTCTGTACCAAGAGATTGAAGATATGCAGTAACTCTTACCTTCCAATAATTGAAATTTGTCCCATCAAAAATCAGTGGCCTGATTGATGCTTCTTTCTCGTAGTTGCTCATGATGAATGATCTACCTTCAAGCGATCAAGCTTCTCTGAAGGACCTGCTCTGATACCAATTGTTGGAAATAATACTGAGAGGGGGGGTGAATCAGTATTATCAGATCAATCAAACTTTTTCAATGCTCAGAAACATATACGCTACTTCAGTTAGGTCAACCAGCGTGTACACGCTACTGTGACTAAATAAAACAGCGTATAAGAAGAAAACTCATAATTTAGTTAGCTTATTCTTCAGTTAAGTTCATCAGGACATTATTCATCACATTAACAGTAAACAGGTGCAGTATAACAGAACAGATCAAAAACCACACACATGAACACCAAGATATAAGGTGGAAACCCAATGTGGGTGAAAACCACCTGCTGCAAGTTGTCTCTATCTTTCTTTAATAAGAAACTTCAGTTTACAATCTTTTGTACTGGTGCAGCCTTATACCAGTACGCAGGCTACAACCTGCAGAAGGCTACAACCTTCTCTCGTTCTCCAAACTTCCTTGGAAGGGAGCTCCAACCCCCTTTGCTCTTGTACTAGCCAAGATACTAGTACGTAGGTGCTGACCTACAATCTTCTTTCCTTCAGGTACCACCTTTCATACATTTTCAGACTGGATATTCCTGAAGCACAACATTACAATCTGTAGACCTCAATTCATTCAACTTTCACAACAGATCATTGAAGCATAAAACAACCAAACTTTGAATCACTGAATCACTGAACCCTGTCAATCACCAGTTACCAGAACATAGAGCAGACTACAGAACTCTGCAATAACAGTCAGACCCCACTGTAAACCCAAAATCAAGCTTCAAAAGATATACGCTACTTCAATGAGCAAAACCCGCGTATACACGCGCTTTTACCGAAGCCAACATGCGTACAGATCTAAAAATAAACTTTCTCAATTTGCAGTTGTACCAGACATCAGTTAGATCCAGAACATAACATTGCGACAATATGCAGATCTAGAAATACGCATAATCAACCATATCATGATAGTGCATTTCAAACCATTAGATCCCGATCTATCCTTAGATCTAGTCTTCCATCAACCGATGTTATCTCTCCTTGGCTTAGATCAAGCAACCCAGAACCTGCATATCAGATCTCTTTCTCTCTTAGATATTCAAGCCTTGTCGAAAGATGACTTTGCCTAATGATCTTCTTCTCCTTATATAGCCTTAGGCCTTGCTCAATACCAAGAGCCAAAACCATAGTAACATAATACCATCAACTTCAAAACTAGGGATCGACACGCCCGTCGAGACACAATGGTCCGAAACCATAGGCACAACTTCCAAGGACTAACCACCATGGACCAAAGGTACTTTTCCACTTACACGCGCTTTTTCTGAATCCAACTAGCGTGTACACGCGACTTGGGCTTAACGAACCTGCGTATATGAACTTCCTTGGCATGCTGTACTAAGATCTGTCTTCTGATTAAGTTGCCATCACCTGTACCAGCCTCTGAGCACCTGTACCAACCTCTGAGTGAGTTGCCATCAAGGACAACACTTGAATCATAATGCCAACATACTGGTCAGCAATGACTGGGGAAAAATTGGGAGAACCTCACAGCATTAATGGTAGCAAGTCGCTCTTGAACATGACACTTTGTCCTCCGTATCACATCGGGTTGGGTTGTTTCATTCACCGGTCTCATAACCATGGTCCTCGCCACACCATCCACAATTGGGGTAATGCTACCAATCCATCACATCAGTGTCGTTATATGTTCAAGAGATGTGGTTCTGTAAAGAGTCAACCATGTTCCACCCACTGCCATACATTATCCTTCATCCACTTCATGACCGCCACCCTGAATCATACATCACAGTTTGTTTTCACCTCATCACAATCACTAGCTCCGTTCTGTGTCACTGATGTGGGATTCATTAAGGCCCTCCTTTGACGGATCGCTCCTTGTCGACATCAGCTCATTATCCAAGGAGTTGATCTAGGAACACCCCCCTCAGTACTTTGAAGCTTGCATGCCTCAATGGCAAGTTTCTCACTTCCGGCGACAGGTATACATCAATGACCTTCGACCAGAAGATTTTGCATGGTGGTCGACGCCAAGTCCTTTATTCCCACCATGTGGATTGTACTGCCGTACCTTGAGGGTCATAATCCTTATCGGTGATTCCTCTCGCGCTTGTTAACGGTTTACATCATTGACCGGTAATCAAGTGATGTCTTTCCATGTTCGACTTCAAGAAATTCTCACATGGATCGACTTGTACATCGAGTGAAGATCGGAAGAGATTGAAGACCCCGGATCTATTTTCATCCATCCGGGCTGCGATATATATTCAGGACATAAAGACATTTGATATGTACATCATTACAGCAGATGATCATCCTTCTCAAAGGATGATAATTTCAGCAGAGAATTATCAGTCTACAATCAGACGATCGTCTGTTCTATGTACCAAAATGTACTTATAAAGCTGAGCATGGGAATGCCCGCCTCAGCTAGATCATGAAAAATGTATGAAAAATAATGTATTGTATTGTATCTTATTACAGGACACTTCTCAGCAGATTGAATGAACTTCGGATCCTCTCAATAAAGCATTTCACCCGATAAACGACCTCATACTTTAGGGGGCATCTGTTATAGACAATTTTGTGCCTTACAGCAACAAGCATGAATTGTCAATAATCCAAGGGATCCAAAGTTCCCTAAAACATGATGTTCCTACCCCTAGAGGAACAAGGTCAGCAAACCAACAGCTCTCAGATCAGTTCTCCACCTGAAAACACTCAAAAACAAGCAATCCTGAAATCAAAGCAGGTGCTCCACTAGGTTTCTGCGCTGAAACTCAGTTGCTCCATGGTGTACCTGCGTTGCAAAGCAAGTGGGACAAAGGCCACCTGCGCTGAGCGAGAAAGGACAAGTGGCACAGTGAGTCATTGCTTTGGAATCTTCCAAAAATGACACTTGGATCAGGTATTTCGCCTTGTGATGAGTCAGGGGCTCTGTTTCTCCAAGTGGAAGCAAAGTTCTCCAAGTGGACTCAAGAACTGAAGATCAACTAAAGATTAACTGAAGAGAGAGAGGACACAAGGCAGCCACACATCAGTTGCAAGCTGACTCATCCTTTCTCAATTCATCTATATATTGAGCTCTCTCCTATGAGCTCAGGAGGCTGGAATTTTGTGCAAAGTAATGATATGCTGTTGGTTTCATTATTGAGTTATTGGGTGATTGTTTGAGAGAGGTGAAGAAGAGAAATTCTTTCTGCTGGGAGGTGTTGCTGGGTTGGAGCCTTCAATGGTTGTAATACTCTCAGAACCTTTATTTCTTCATTAATAAAAGCTATTGAGGTTCTTCTATGTGCTCTTGTTTCAATTATATATTGTGATGATTGCATGTTTGGTTTACACTAATCCATGAACCAGTTATGATTGCATGCCTCTTGTAGTTTCCTTCTTTGTTATTTTGCAGGATCTCATTGTAGCTGGGCGAGCAGAAGAACAAAGAGCTAGGAGCAAGCGGCCAAAGAGAAGAGTTTGGATTCGACATTAAGCGCAAGGCAATGGTTAGTGCTTTCTCCATTCTCTTTTGCTTTCATAAAGAAGTAAACCTTAAGTAGTTTGTTTTACAGTTGTTGCTAAGGAACTGTCACCCTTAGAGTGGGATAGGGTCATCCGAGTCGGATACTTTTCCCTACAACAATAGGGTGTAGGGTAGTTTTCTTTTGGACAAGCTTGATTTACATCCCTATAATCAACGCACACTCTAATTGTCCCCTGTTTTTTCATAACAGGGACAATATTCGATACCCAATCGGTTAGAGGAACCAGGTAGATGAAACCAGCATGGAGAATTTTTTCAACTTCTGCCTTAATGGCAACGGCTTTCTTGGGGTGCACCTGTCTTAGCCGTTGTCGTACTGGTTTGACATCTAGATACATCTTAATTTCGTGTTCAACGATACTCGAGTCAATGCCTGGCATTTCACCGTATGACCAAGCAAAGACATCTTTGAATTCGCGAAAAAGAGCGTTATATATTTCCAGTTCTGAAGGAGAACAACATTTGCCAACATAAATATTCTCTACAACATCTGTTTTGGTCGAGATATTTATGCCTATAGTCTCCAATGTTGGACAAGTTTCGCTCGGAATCCACCATATTTACAGTATTTGACAGAAAATCAAAGACTGAAGGATGATAAAGGTCATTTTGAGTATCTTCTCCACAATCCGGAAGAAGAGAATGATGGTGGGAATCATTCCATGGTGCTCCTTCAGTTACCATAGATTGGACAATTCCTTCGTCGGTGACATGCACTCGCGACCAAGGATCTGAAGGAGTACCATATTCTCTAGACCTATCTATCCAAACGCTTGATGAGCGTTGATTTGGGTTTGCCTCCCATGCTAGGAACATTGATTGCTATAATATTTTCGTTGGGCTTGGGGGCAAAGCCACTGCATTACCCATGTCGATATCGTTTTCTGAGATCTTTATAGAAGATATCATGTTGCAGGTTCCTATCGACGCTACTTCCGCCAGATTGATTGGAGGTGGAAGAGCGAAAGTTCCCATTAGTATAGGATCTTTTAGTAGGCCTACTCCGATATTCTGAAGCGAATGGGGGCTTCCATGGATCATGGGAATGCTTCCAGTAACTTGAGAACCATTGGGGAGGAAGTTTTGCTGATCGACGATTGTAATCCCTCCTTGAAAGGGAAATGCAATCTTTCTAAAATAGGTCGACACAACAGCTGCCATGGCATATATCCATGGTCATCCTAGTAGGATGTTGTAATCAAGATTCCCATCGATGACTTCAACATCTATTTCTACCGTTTTCCCTCCTAGTTCAACTTTCAAGTTATTTAGGATACCATATGGGGTATATGTCCTTCCGTCGAATGCTTTTAATGTCGTCGAAGATCGCGACAAGGTTGGAGATCCTAAAGTTTTCCAGCAACTCATCGACATAATGCATGTAGATGCCCCCTCATCAATAATTGTTCGATGAACAATTTTGTTGAGGGCTTTCACTTGAACAAGGAAAGCTAGTTGAGCTGGTAACTGAGGATCGTATCCTTTATGATCGAAGGATACAAGATTGGAATCCTTTGGGTCAATCCCACCAATGGCCGATAATAAAGCCTGCCTTTGGGATGGGCAATTTTGTAGTACTTCAAGAGTTGACATAGCGGATGGCGATTGAGCCAAATCTTCCACTATATTATAATGTTGTGCCGCTCTAGTGCGGGGATTAAATGTCAACCTGTGTACTACTCCCTTTGGCGGTTTTATCGTTAATTCAGGAATGGTGGGTGGCACAACTTCTGTCGAAGTCGTTGTCGAACTACTTGGTTGATCTTTATCCTTGTTGTTCGACAGCTGCGGATTCCCATAATCCTTGTTCCTTGTCGATATCAAAGCATCATTTTGATGTTTTGAAACCGACAACATTAGCACTTGACACCTGGAAGCATCTTCACTTTCAACCAGGTTTGTTCCTGGATTTGGAAACGGATCAGTTAACACTGCGGAGGTTTTTGAATTCTTGAAGAAGTTTTTAACCTCGACTCTGTGTGGACAATCTGGGGTCCAATGATCCTCATCGCATATAAAACATGGATTTTTTGGTTTCCTATTTCCAGGAGGGTTTGAAGAAGATTTTTCAGGTGATGATTCCTCCTGTTTCTTCTTCTTCCCTTTGCCTTTCTTCTTGCTTCTCGGTTGTTTGGTTTCTTTGCCTTTGTCTGTCGATACAACATTTACTTCCAAAGTAAGAAGCTCGTCTTTTGCATTTTGACCTGAAATCTTACGGGCCTTTTTGGATGTAGCCTTTGTCGATTTCGTGTCTGTCGTGCCAATCACGCCATCGCCGGCATGAGAGTCATTGTTTGATTTAGGAGGAGGAGGAATTGAGAATTCCGGTCTAGGGACATCAGGCATTTTGTCGTAAAGTGTGCCGGACTGAGTGTAAATCAAGTCCAGATATTGTGCGCGAGCGATAACTTGCTCTTTTGTTATGACTCCCCCCTTTGCCACATCTTCCATGATGGAAGGCAGTAATGACTTGATAAACCATTTAGCTAAGAGCTGATCGGGGACGTACGTTTTTACCATCCTACGACGACGTCGCCACTCATGTATATGATCAAATATGTGAGTGGTCATTGTCTGTTTGAAGTTGGTAAGAAGTTCTGTTCCCATTTCGTACCTTATCGGTAATTGAAAATGGGTTAAAAAGGTTGTGGCTAAGGTACTGAAGTTGTCGAACGAAGCTCTAGGCAATTCAATGTACCATTTTTCCACTGGACCCGTTAACGTCCTCTGAAAGAGGCGAAGTCTTATCGAATCATCATTTAGGGTGTTTGATGAACACCATAGATGAAAGGTCATCATGTGATTCGATGGATCTTCACCCGAATTTCCATTAAATTTAGGAATATCTGATGGAAGTTTATGCGGAATCGCTGGCCACCAAGGGGCGTAAGCAATTGGATCGTTTGTTAACCGATTTAAATCAGGTAACTCTAAGGTTGCCACAAAGGGTAACTGTTGATTCAGGTTAGGTGAAGCATATCCAAGATAAGATGGGATTGCCTGAGCAGTTGGTCTTTGCATACCAGCATAATGCATTTGATGCTGGTATGTTTGGTAAGGTTGGTGGACATGACCATTGTAGAATGGTTGATTTTGACCGTTTTGAATGTACGGCTGTCCACTGTTCGCAAAGATTTGTTGCTCATAACCTTGGTATATTTGTTGGAATTGCGGTTGTTGGTATTGCACCAGCCATGGTTGTGAAGCCATGTGCTGTTGCACGATACTAACCGTTTGACCAAGGTGAGGGGTAATTGTACCCGTCTGGACCTGTGTCGCTCCACTAGTCGGTGATTGTGGTTGAGTCGCAGGGTCAAGGGGTTGTTGCATTACAACCTAAGAAACCTGAGGTTGGCATACAACAGGTAGCGTTTGAACTTGCGACACCGTCACAATAGCTGGCGTAGTCGGGATATTCGACATAGGTACACATTGTTGCATCGAATACACAACTCTTGGTTGTTGAGGTAGTATAGGTACCCAACCACTTGAGGTAATTCCAGTATAACCTGAATGTTGTTGTGAAATCCCGTATGGATATCCTCCCGGAGGGGATAATGAAAGGGTATACTGCCCCCCATACGGTGGTAATCCAGAACTCAAGGGAATTGTTTGCCCTTGGGGACCGGACTGCCCAAATTGACCTCCAAATGGATCAATTTGTTGAGACTCAACATAAGAGTTTTCGGATATTATTCCGGATGAACAAACAGGAACGGACCATACTGTCGAAATAGCCCCTGAGTGGGCTCCTTCTAGCAGTTGAGAGCTAGTCGGGACAGATGGTATACCGACGAACATTGTCGGAGTGATAGCAGGGAGTTCTGCCGTCGCTGTGTCAGATGACACAGTCCTAGATGTTGACGGTTGTTCAGACATTTGTAGTCTATCCAAAAGATTACCTAGCGATTCTACAGGAGCTTCCGCTGGTGGTAGACTAACTTCTGATGAAGAAGGATATAGAGTGATCCCGACTCCAAAGTGCGTTGGAGTACTTGTTTGAGGATCTTCTACAATTTCTTCTATTGCAATCAAACTAGGTGCAAGGGGAAGACCGTTAGGTCCGTAAAATATTTCTGGTGCCGAAGAAGGTTTGAAATCGGCAGCGACAGATGTTTGAAGAGTAAGACTCTCCGAACCGGTTGTAGATGGGACTGGTTCGGTAACACAAGTGTTTATTCTCAAACTAGGATCAGTATCACTATCCTTCTGTGGCTGTTGAACTTATTCTGTAGAGGCAGGGATTCCAGAAATGTTTGGAGTAACCGGAGTCTCTGATGTCATTGGAACACTTGTTCTAACTTTGATAGGAGATTTGGAACCGGTTAAACGAGTTTGCTTTGTCCGTACTGGTTTCGATTCCGGAGACAAAGACGGTTGACTCGTAAGCCTCCGCAAACAACGAGGTTTCAATTGACTTTCTTCCACGATTGCGGATTACTCGATCAACTAAAATAAAGGGAAGGTATGTTTCCGAATTAAATGAATTTTAGATGCTTTGACACAACTTGTTTTTTCAGTTTTTAAGAGTCGAGAAAAAACAAAAGATGACTCTAGTCTCCTTTGATTTTTAATGAGCCTGAAGTGACAAGTGCTCAGATGGACCTTTTCCGTTAAGGAGTCTGAAAAGGAACGAAAGGGACTGCTCTAGAGTTCTAGGTAGAGGGAGTACCAAACCAATCACAAAACTGCAGAATACTTTTTACGGTACGGCAGTCAATCTTCCCGAATGCTGTGTTCAGTGCATTGCGATCGGTAGGGCGGCAGACAAGACTTCCTATGGGTAAAGGATTTAAGCCTATAGGGGTCTCCCAAAATATACTCGACGGTACGTGGGAGGACAAGTCCGTACTGGCACTTATCGTCTCAAAGTGGAGGAATCACCCAACCATCAGTGAGGACAACAGTTACCAGGCTTTACGACGCCGGAATACGTCTCTAACCTAGACCTCTAAATGTTGTGCGTTAAGTTCCAAAGCGTTGTTAGATTCATTGAATTTATTTTAAGTTGATCTTGCTTATGAAGTTTGCCTTTTGGGTTCACCACGAGATGTAGATGTAATTCCTAAAATGCAATCTAAAGATGATAAACAAACTTTTATCTCTTTTGTGCAATGAAAATCCTAGCTACTAGAGGAAAAGAAAGACACAATATTTTCACAAAGAGCAAAGAGCACACTGTAAATGCACTTTCCTAAATCAAGCCAAACAGACTGTCTATATGCAAATGCACATGCATGTATTTGTTTTCTACTTTCTTAGTATTGATGCTAAAAAGAAAGTTGATGTACAAATCTGAATTTGCTTTCAAGCGACAAACACAAACAAGCTTCTTTTCGAAATCAAAAGATAGAGACGATTACGACACTTTACGATTTTGAAATGAATACTCATTTTGACACTAGAAAATCACAAATTCAGACCAAAGGCAATAGTAAAAGTATAATCGACCATCAACAGCAATCAAACTTTCACCTATGATCGAAATCAACACTTGTGACAGATCCAAATCAAAGGACGACAGTACGACTATTCTACTTTTGCAATGGAAAACTGTAAACGACTCAACAAACACACAAAAACATCTACAGTTATTTTTTACAAAGGAGGCGGAATAACAGCAAGGAAAAGGGGTTTTAAACAAACATATATTGATCACAAGTAGCAAAATTCAGAGACAGAACTGGAAAGAATGAAGCACAAGAACCACAGCTGAACAGGGCTAGTCTGATCAGCGCACCTGTAACACAGAGAAACTGCAATGCAGCGTAGGTTTCCCTTTCGGGAAGTGCATTGAAATGCAGGGTCTCTTAACAGTACCTGCGCTGGGCCAGAAACGAGAATCTGTCTAGGTTCTGGGTCACAGTTTGCAGTTCAGTCTTTGGTTTTTGGCCGAGTAAAAGCAATCAGTAATGCACAATCAGGGGTAGATATAAGGAGGGTCTAAGAGCTATCACAAGGGCAATCAGGTAGTTTGTGAATCAGTTGTTCAAATCATAAACAAATCCAGTGAATGGATTGAAGCAGCAGATTTCTACTTTGCATTTGTTATGGCAAATGCAGTTCGAATGCTACTTATAAGTTTATGAAACAAACAACAAAGAGATACACAAACAAACTAATTAGACATTCCCCAGCGGAGTCGCCATTTTGTTACTGCGAAAAGTGTCTATTTAGAACTGCTCTATCCCACTAAGGTGTGACAGTTGCCTTAGAAATAAACAGAGAAAAACTACTTTTGTATTTCCTTTATGAACTATAGATAGAGAGGAATAGAAAGAACCAACCTGTGTCTTGCGCTAATCCTTTGATCCAATCCCTCTCTTCTTTGACAGCTTCCAGCTACCTGCTCCCTTACTTGCCCAGCTTCACCAAGTACCTGTAAGATCACATAAGAAGAACACTATACAAAGACATGGATCTATATTCATAAATAACTTAGGATCAAATTTAAGTTAACCATACAAATGTAACAAGCATCAATGATACAAAAGCATGGAGGAAAAACTCAAATAGTTTTTATTGATAAATAAGAAGATCCAGGAGGAGTTACAACCGATGGTTCCTGACCCAGCATTAACCTCCCAGCAAAGAAGCCCCTCTTCACCTCTAACAAAGCATAAATCACCCAATACTCTGATGTTTGTCTCAAAACCAACAGCAATTCCTTACAATGTGCAAAATTCCAGCCTCTGGATCTCTGGGATGAGGGATCCATATATAGATATGTGTAAGGAGGATGAGTCAGCTTGTGATTTGATTAGTGTCTTCTCTCTGTCAGTTCTTGCTTCCACTTGGAGACTGAAGGCCCCTTACTCATCATTGGTCGAATTCAGTGAGGCAAGTGTCATAGGAGAAGATTCTGGAAGCTTCCATTATCTCTCCACCTCGCGGAATGACACTGCCATTTTTCATTTCTCGCCCAACGCACCCTCATAGTGCATTTAGGTGTGTTGCAACGCACCTAGCCAATGTATTTAGGTGCAATGCAACACACCTAGCCAGTGGAGCAGCTGAAATGATCCTGTTTTGACTTATTCTGAGCAGTTTCTGGTGGAGAACTTCTGGGAGAAGCTGTAATTTGTTGACCTTGTTCCTTTAGGGGTTAGAACAACACTTTTAGGGACTTAGGAGCCCTTGGTTTATGGAAATTTCATGCTTGGAGTTGTAAGGCACAAAAATGTCTATAACACTGATCCAAGACTCATAGCATATCCTGATGTTGATATCCCGGTTTCTTTGTCTCCATCGAAGTCTGAATCAGAGTATCCAATCAAGCTGAATTCCTCCACCTGTGTATACTTGGTTCCAAAGTCTTGAGTTCCCTTCAAGTACCTTAGAACTCTTTTTGCAGCAGACCAATGTCCCTCACAAGGCTTTTGCATAAATCTGGAGAGGATTCCAACAACAAACGAAATGTCTGGTCTAGTGCTAGTTAGGTAGTTGAGACTTCCTACAAGTTGTCTATACTTTGTTGCATCCTCAAATTCTTTTCCTTCAATAGATGTGAGATTTAAGTTTTGTTCCATTGGAGTAGTGAGAGGATTGCACTCTGTCATGCTAAACCTGTTCAACAAATCTCCAATGTATTTCTTTTGAGAAAGAAATATGGACTTTGGATGTTGGGTTACTTCAATGCCAAGATAGTAATGAACATAGCCCAAATCAGTCATTTCAAAATTTTTCCCCAATTCCTTCTTTATGGATGCAATGTAGCTTTCATTGTTCCCTGTCATCAAAATATCATCTACATACACCACAAGATATACAACTATTTTTCTAACTTTCTTGATAAATAAAGTTGCATCATCAAGATCAAAATGTTTGAAATTGAGTTTCAGAAGATGCTCAGTTAGTTTTTCATACCAGGCTCGCGGTGCTTGTTTGAGGCCATACAAGGACTTCACAAGTTTGCATACTTTATGTTCATGTACTTTCACAGAAAATCCTTCAGGCCGGGACATAAAAACATTCTCTTTTAGATCTCCATTCAAGAAAGCAGTTTTCACATCCATTTGATGGACTTTCCAACCGTTCTGAGCTGCTAGTGCAAAGAGTGTCCAGATGGTAGCCCATTTTGATGTGGGGGCAAAAGTCTCCTCATAATCGACCCCTTCCTTCTGTGCAAAACCTTTTGCCACAAGCCTAGCTTTGTGCTTGTCAAGTGAGCCATCAACTTTATACCTGCTCTTGCAGACCCACTTGCAGCCAATTGGTTTGGTTCCTAATGGAGGATCAACTAGCTTCCAAGTGTCGTTCTTTATGAGGGCATCATACTCCTGTTGCATCGCTTCTTTCAATTCATCATGAGAAGAAGCTTCTTTGAAGGAAGTTGGTTCAAAATCCGTAGACAAGTTCAATTCACAATCATAAGAAACATCCATATCAATAGGTGAATTATAGTCATCTACATCACCTCCATTTTGCCGGTTTGAATTTCTGGTTCTTGTCTTTCCAACTTCATCAGGATGAACACTTTCAAGTGTCTTTGTCACCCGCTTTGGGGGACCTTTATGAGATGGTCCAGGCTGCTCCTTTGATTGAGTTGGGACTGAATCAAGATTGAGTCTCCCAATTCTATCAATTACATCACTTAAAGCATCATCCGTTGTTGGAGTTTCATGTGGGGGAGAGTGTTCTTCAGAAGAAGATTCCACATGTTGATCTAGTATAGGAATCCCCCCTTCAAGATGTGGAATATGATTATCAAATTCTTGAAATGATTTTGCTTTTGCGAATCTATCCAAGCGATCAAGTTGTCGCTCAACAACATTGTCAGTTTTGGATGATTCAAGGAAAATTACATCTCTAGATACAACAAATTTATTATTTACTTCATCATAGAGGCGGTATGCTTTGGAGGTGTTTGAATATCCCAGGAAGATACACTTACGACTTCTAGCACCAAGTTTGTTTCTATGTACCTTTGGTATCAAGGCATAATAGGTGGAACCAAAGACCCTGAGATGCTTTACTGAAGGAACATGTCCATACCACATTTCATATGGAGTCTTGTTTCTTATAGCATTAGATGGACATCTATTCTTTATATATGTAGCACATAGAACAGCATCAGCCCAAAACATTATCTTTACATTTTTGAAGAAGAGCATGGATCATACCATATTTAAGATTGTCCTATTCATTATTTCAGCTACACCATTCTGTTGGGGATTATAAGGCACAGTTGTTTGATGTTTGATCCCATGTTGGTGAAGATAGTTTTCAAATTCATTTTATGTGTATTCTTTTCCATTATCAGTGCGAATAGACCCAATATGAGACTGTGCATCATTTTCAATCCATTTATGAAAATTCTTGAATGTTTGAAAAGCATCAGATTTGTTCTTCAATAAATAAACCCAACACATTCTGGTGTAGTCATCAATAAGTGTCATGATATATTTATTTCCATTTGCAGAAGGAATAGGCATTGGACCACATAAATATGAATGAATGAGTTCAATTTTTCTATGTGCTCTTGAATGTGAATCATGAAAACACTATTTGCATGCTTTCCTAGAATGCAAGCATCACATTGATTAAGTTTCCTAGGAATTGTAGGCAAACCAGCAACACCATTTTTCTTCAACAAGCGGAGACTTTCATAGTTCAAATGTCCAAATCTAGCATGCCATAATAAACTTGATGGAAGTGTACCTTCTTCATGATGAGAATTGTATGAAAATTGTTGTGCATGAGCAGAGGTTCCTTGCAGCTTGATAAGCCTTTCTTCTTCTATTCCCCTCATGACAAGTGAGTGGGAAGATGCTTTTCTTACCTCAAGCTTGCCATCAAACATATGAATGGAGTGACCTTGCTGGCAGATGTGGACCAAGGATAACAAGTTTCTCTTGAGCTGTGGGAGATATAAAACATGATGCAGAAGAAAGTCTGGAAGACCAGGCAGTTTATGCCTGATTGTGCCAAGCCCTGTTGGCTTGATTTTTGATTGATCTGCAAAGTATACTGCTCCATCAACATTGTCAGTGAAATCTTCAAAAAATCCTTTCTATGAGTCATGTGGCAGGTTGCTCCTGAATCAAGCAACCAATCATTTTTCCAAGAAGAAAGTGAAGCATTAAATAAATATTCATTTACTCCAATGTTAATTGTGCCAAAACATAGTGAGAGGATTCAGGTGCTTTACCTTTGTCTGTATCATCAGTTTTACCTTTCTGTTGGTTTCTTTGCTGCTCAATTTTGTCCCATGGTAGCTTGCAGTGCAAATCTGCCTTTTCTCCTTGAGAGAGTCTACCCCCCCTGCCTCTGAAATATCTTCCTCTTCCTCTTGAATGCATACTGTAACAAAAGAATACTTCTGCTGATAGAAAAAATACTTCTGCCAATATACTGTAAAATTGTACTTCTGGTGGTAATTTTTTTTTTTTGACAACATAATAGATGCAATATTTATTAGAACTTTAAGAAGCTCAATACTACAGAAGGAGGTGCTCCGAGATCTTTACAAAATGATTCAACTAGAACATATCATACGCCTTAATTTTCAAAGCTAGTGGGCCAATGCAGCATAATATTAGAAGTTTATGATTCCCTAACAAAAGTCTACCACCAATGGTTTCTAAACAAATACTCGGCTATAATAAAACGAAACACCAGTCAGAACAATACTGAAAAATACATCGCTTCTGTCTTTAAGTATACTTTGAAGATTTATCTCTCCTATGTAGCTTTAACTCCAAAAAAAGAACAGTGTGTCTCTTCTATGGATTTCCAACTGCAGATACTTTACATGTCATACGATGGAACTCCAATTCAAACACTTTAAAGAAGCAATGTCATGCGATGGAACTCCAATTCAAACACTTTAAAGAAGCAATGTCACACGCTTAGATACCCCAATACACTGCAAAAAGACATGATTTTAGTCCATTCCTGGTCGGCAAAATGATGAATGTTCTGTGAACTCGGACGCATGTCAGGGTTTACCGTGCTGATAGCGTTGGCCTTTGCAATGGCCTCATGACTAGCAGCCTTGAAATCGAAGGAGCAGCATTATTCTTCAAAACAAGAGAAGGAGCAGTGTTATTCCCACAGACGGCGATATTCGCTTTAGGTCCTGCGCTGGAGTGGAAGGCTTAAGGCATCGACATTGATAATGAAACGCGGGTCTTCTGAAGGTAGCTCAGGCACCAGCAAGTCCGCCACCAATACTCTTACAAGAGATTATTACAGACCTTGACATATGCAAACGAATGCAAATGAAACCTATGCAACATGCCAATACTACAAGAAACCTTGAAATTGAAGAAAAGCGGTGTCAGAGGACAGGTATGTCTCTGCCACTGCCGAGGGGATTAGCAAATAATCAGAATAGCTACCATGTCAGGGAGAGGTTCATGTGAGAGGCATGGGGTTTGCTACGCCACATCTCCACCAGAAGAAGCAATTCATGCAATGGAGGTGGCAAGTGCAATCAGATTGAAATGGATATGGGAAGCTGCAGAAACGCCCTCTTTACAGGAGACAAGGAAAAATATGCCATTTCAAAAAACTTTAACGCACAGGACAATGCTTATTTTATGTCAGTACAGCGCCTTTTTTTTGTGAAACGTTTATACCATGTTAGAACAACAAACGTTTATGGACAGTCGCCTTCTAGCAGACAGAGAGCGCAGGTAAAGGAATATGGTAGACAGAGCGCAAATAATGGAATATGGCAGACAGAGGAGTTACAAGGAGCATAAGAGCTAAAAAAGGAGTTGGATCTGATACCATGTCAGGCCAGGCAGTAACTCCATTAAGCAAAAACTGATTCGTATTGTCTATTCCATCAGGTAGGTCTGTTATATACATGAGGGAGAGACTGTTCAGTTCATCTCCCGATGACTGTTCACATTTCTCATTTATTTATTTACATATATTTACCCAATCACAAGGATTAGGTGTCAACAAAAAGAAAGCACAAATAATGAATTATATGCTTATACCATTCTAAACACAAAAAATTATACCCGATCTTCATACCTAGATCTTTCTTTCCTTCACTTTCTTCAGCTTCTTTTTCATCCACAGGTGCCAACAAGTTGATTCCCAATGCCTGAAAATTTTGTTCTGTCAAAATTTTTTCCAATCCTTGTCCTTTCACCAACTTTGTGGGTTTTATGTCCAAATCATATTCTTGGATCTTGGCTATCCATTTTCCTCTTCTGCCTTCTACATCTCCCTGTAGTAATACATCTTTCACTGCAACATTTGGCACATAAGCAATGATTTGTGATTGCAGCACATAAGTTCTAAAATATTTCTGGGCTTTTACCAAAGCATAAACCTGTTTCTCGAGAATATTATATTTCAGCTCAGAATCCCTAAGAATCTTACTGAAGAATGCAACTAGCTGCTCTTTCTCTTCATCATTCTTCTGCAGTAAGACATCAGTTATTGAACTTGACGATGCAAATGAAAAAACTTGGAAAGGCTTTCAGTAATCAGGGTTGTTTAAGAGTGGAGATGCCTTTAATGCCACTTTAATCCTGGAAAATGATTCTCTAGCTTCTTTGGTCCAATTCACTTCATTCTCCTTATTTAGCATATTAGTGATTTCTTTTACAATTTCTGCATAGTTGGATACAAATATTCTCAGGAAGTTTATCTTTCCTAGAAACTTTTGAATATCATTTTTACTCCTAGGCAATGGTATTTTTTGCACAGCTTGTACTCTGGCCAGATCTATCTTCACTCCATCTCTGGAAACAATGTGCCCCAATAGTTTTCCTTCTTCCAGAGCAAAAATGGATTTCTTGGGATTTAAGGAAAGTCCAAATATTCTACATTTATCAAAAGTTTTTTTCAAATGGTCCAAATGTTCTTCATCAAACTTTGAGAAAACAATAATATCATCCAAATATATTACTACAAACTTATCTCCAACAAAAGCAATGTCCATAGCCCTTTGAAATGTAGCACCTACGTTCATCAATCCGAAAGGCATTCTGGCATACATAAAGGTTCCCCAGGGAGTTGTGAACGTCGTTTTCTTCTGATCCTCCTTATCCACAGCCACCTGGTTATAACTAGAAAATCCATCTAGCATTGACATTCTAAAATATCCCATTACCTTTTGCAACACATGATCCATTTTAGGCAATGGATAGTTATCTTTCAAAGAAGCCCTATTGAGATTTCTGAAATCCACACATAACCTTATTTCTCCATTTTTATTTCTCACAGGCACTAAATTAGCCACCCAATCAGAATACCTAAGTGGAACTATTATTTTGGCATCAAGCAACTTCTTGACCTCCTTTTCAATTGATGGTAGAAGCAGAGGATTTATCTATCTAAGCTTCTATTTGTAGGGTTTAATTCCCTCCTTCAAGGGAATCTTGTGCTAAATAATATTTACATCATAAGTTTTGAGATCTTCATAGGACCATGCAAAGACTTCAAAATAATTCTTGAAAATTTTAATATATCTCTCTTGAAAATTAGGTGAAACTCCACCATACAATTTTACTAACCTAGGTTTCTCTTGAGTTCCAATGTTTTGGTCCTAAATATGTTCATCTTGTGAAATTTTCCTTCGAGTCAACAGCCACATCATTGGAATTAAAAAGCCTTTCAAGAGGAACAAGTCCCTTTGGTAGAATATTATCTTTCAATTGAAATATTTTCTGATTTGCTATTGAATCTTTTAAACCACTGGCTTTTGCAACTTCTGTTGTTTCTTCTTCATCCTGATCAATTTTTGTGCCCTGAAACTCTTCAACCATAGTAAAAAACTCCTTAATCTGCTGATCATCCTAAAAAACTTGCCAATTCTGAACTTTATCAGGAACAAAGGGTCCGTGTCTCATCTCTATCTCGTATCTTAGTCTTGGATTAATAGGAGGCTTGAAAGTACTAGCAACAACATCCAATGAATCCGCTAATTTATTCTCATCTCTTGGAATGAATTGAATGTTAAAAGCTTCAAAAAGGTTCTCAATCAAATCCCATACCTCATTTCTGTATGCCCTAAGCCTAGGGTGCTTCGTTTGCCAGTGATATTTTATTTGCTTAATAATCAGCTCTGAATCTCCAAAAGAAAAAATTGACTTAACTCTTATCTGTTTAGCTGTTTGTAAAGCAATAATCAAGGACTCATATTTTGCCACATTTTTTTTTGCCTCGAACTCTAATTTAAAGGAAAAAGGGAACATATTACCTCTAGGTGCAATTAGAAGAAAACCAACACCTGTTCTTTCCTTAGAATAAGCTCCATCAAAGAAGCATTTCCACACTCCTCTCATTTGCAGCTCTATAATTACATTTGCTAAAGCAAGCTACTTCTGATTGTCTTCAATGAGCTCTGCATTATCATGCAGTGTGAAACAAGCAAAATCATCCTTCTCTTGGCTATATACAGGTGAATTACTTGCTCCATTTTTTGTAATTATTTTTACAAATCTAGTTTCTATTTACAATCTCCTTTCTTCCCCACCAAAAATCGGTATAACAACATATGTAGAATCTAGTTTCAAAACACCACCCAATTTATCCCCCCAGGACCTAGATAAAAGCATTCCAAATCTAACAGGAATATCTGCTACTACTACATCCATGACCAAGCTTCTAGCTGGAATTTGGGCTAGTGACACTGCCAAATCCTTAATAACCCCCAGACATTGAACTTTGTTCGAATCAAACGAATACAAGTCCTTATAAGGTTTGGTAACTTGTAGATTTAGTTGCTTCATCACTGACAAAGGCATAAGATTATGTGAAGCTCCCAAATCAAACATACAATTATGTAGGAGGAAATCATGGACCAATAAGGAAATATAAAAAGGAAGTATTGAAGAATCTAATTCCTCTACATGTGGACCAAAAACCACTACTGTTTTATCTTCTTGCAAATTTATAGTATCATTTATACTCTCATTTTCTTTTAAATTAATAAACTCAGCAAACTCCTTTTGATAAATAGGTGTTTTTTCCAACTTTGTAAGGGGAACTTATATTCTTACCTTTTCCAACTCCTTAGTAAGACTAAACAAGTGACCCTGTTTAGCTGTCTTTTCGTTCTCATCTTCACCTTTTTTCATGACTGGAATTACTTGAGGAATTGAAACAAGTTTCTCCAAAGGAAATTTTTCAGTTTGATCTTGAGAAGGCTCACCTTGAAGTGTTTGTGTCTTGCCATTTGCGTTCTGTTGTTGCTTTCCTTTATTTACTTGTTTGGTAGGCTGAGATTCTTGTGGAGTCGCCTTCAGTGAGGAATTTGAAACTTGCTGCTCACTTTCGTTTTCTTGATTTCTTGATCTTTTCCTTGATCTCATGTCATACTTCTTATGTAGTTCAGCCTACATAAAATCAGAAAATTGTTTCCAATATTCATCAATTTCATTTTCATCATGAATGGCATCTGTTTTATCATATATATATATTCTTCTCCTTCGATACCAAGTTCATCTTCATCTACTGCATATAATGTAGAAATTTGATCTTCAAGTTGTTCTTCACCAGGATCTACTTCTATATATAATGGCGCTTGAATCTGACTTTGATCTTTTCTTTCCCTTTGCAGGATTTGCAAAGGTTGTCTTCTGTATTGGGGATTAAAGTTCTTATTATACTGTGTTTGCTTCTGAAAATTCTTATTTTCTAACTCTAATTTATTTAACTTATCTAACAAAGTTTTAATTACATTACACATATCCTCCAATGCTTGACTTTGAGAGGATTCCATCTTTTCCTTTCCCTTGTCTTGGATAGGCTGTGTTTCTGGTGCTTTTCCTGCAGCCACCAGATTTGCTTCTATCTCTAATGCATCTGTTTGGATTTGATCAAGGGTTGGAGATATTCTTTCCCTTAATGTGAATCTAAAGTTTGATTCAAAAGCCCCTACAAAAGTTAATTTTGCACCAGCAGGAGGAGGCTTAATCTCCACTGGAAGACTATTGTACAATTTGTTAAACCTTCTGACAAATTCGACCACAGTTTCATCAGACTTCTTCTTTATGGCATTAAACTCTGTTAATGAATACCCATGGTCTCTTTTTTCTCCCCATTTCTGAATGAATAAACGTTCCATCTCTTCCCAAGAAGGAATAGAATTGTTGGGAAGTCCTTTAAACCATTTCCTTGCTTCTCCATCCAAGTACTGAACAAAAAGTCTTAGAACAACATCTACATGTTCAACATTTTTGTTTTCTGCAAAATTACAAAATACTGACACATGATTCTTTGCAGTTTGTTCATCTTCCCCTGTAAAACGAGGAAGAATATTGAGGTATTCCTGTGGCATTTGATTTAACGGTTGTGGCAATTGAAGAGGTGCATACCTATTCATCAAGAATGCAGGTACTGCCATGTTTATTGAACCTTGATTACCAAAAAATGCAGAACTTGACTTAGAAGTAAATGGAGTGTGCAGAGGTGGTAATGTGGATATTGGTTCAAGTTGAATAATTATAGCAGGTAAATGAAAAGTAACGGACTCTAAAGATTTCTCTTGACATTTAGGTTCATGAAATGAAGATGATGAAAAAGATGACTCTTTATCAGATGAATGTTCGGATAAGTTACTACCCGATGCAGACAATGTAGGGATGGGTGTAATTGGGATCTTAGAATTTCCAGCCCTCTTAGAAACTAGCTTTTCAGGATCTGAAAGATCTTGAACCTTCTGTTGTGAAGTGTATGATCTTGTATGGGGTCTCCTGGAGGCCAGAGTTATTGCATTGATTCAAAACATCCAAATATTTCCTCCTCACTGAAAAACCAGAGGAAACTCTTAAAAACCCAGGGAAAAGTGTTCTTGTCTTCTCTCCCTGGCAACAACACCAATTAATGTTGTACCTTAAGAAACCAATTTCCTGGCTGTGGAGAAATTGTGCTTAAGACATTGATGATTGTTGTTTGTTGTCACTTCATTGTTTGTTGTATTCTTAAATGAAGGACCTGGAAAACTTGGTCTTTATCCCTTAATACATATGTGACCGGAAAATATTGGAATGACGTTTGTTGCTATATATAAATGATGAATGAAGAAAACTTGAAGGAGAAGTTAAAGATAATATGTTGCTTAACACATAACCTACTATCCATCACTTAGAAGAATTATGAAAATGAGAACTGAATCATAGACAATATGCTGCTTGACACAGAAACTATTATTTGTGACCCTTGGAGAAGTTAAAGATAATATGCTACCTTACACAAAAACTGTTATCTATAACTTAGAAAGGAAGGTGAAAACTTCAAGTATAGGAGCGCTCTTTTAAGGGATTTTAACTTTATCTACATAAGCAAATAAAGGACTGCAGCTTCATTACTATACTTGAAAGAAGAAAACATAAGATAAAACATGACAGAGAACTTACAAAATTGTACCCAACAATTCATGGAAACTTTTGATTCTTTCATTAATCAATAGCTATATCATGAATACAGTGGCTTAGTCTCCAGGTTCTCCAAAATTCGAACCCCTTCTCTGTAAATGTTCCTCCTTTTATACATTTGTGGAACAGTGTTAGGGTCCCACCCTAACCCCCTTATTTATGTAATGGGATCACGTCATAGTCAAGAGTCAATAAAGCCCATATTAATAATTGTAAGTGGTTAATCCGTAATTAATGATGGAACCACAGTTAGTTGCAAATGGGCCGTAGTATTAGATAGATGGTATTAATAAAACCCACGATATTGGCCCGTGGTATTGCATGTATGAGTCATATATAAAGGATAGAGACTCCCTGCGAGGAGCATCGTGTCTTATTTTGTAGTCGAGCTCTACTCTATTGGAGGTTTCCCACTCGAAGAGGCAAGTGAACATTACTCTTTGAATAATAAAAGCATTGCTATTCTGTGTTCTGGGTATCTTTTCTTCGCATATTCTGTATTTGGGTATCATTTGCAGGTTAAGAGCATAACAAGTGGTATCAAAGCACTTTCCAGGGCCGGTGGGATCTCCATTTCTTAGCAATTTTTTTTTTTTGGCTAGAGACGTGTTCCGGCGTCTTTAAACCACGGGATCTGTCATTTAGCGCATAAACCTGCGGATTTGGGGAGGCATGCACGCAGGAAATACAAGAGGTGGTCACATCTGTTGGACTCCCTTGTAACCCTTGTGGGTACCCCTTCGAGTAGTAGCGCATTATACAGAACCGCGCACGTATTGTCTTCCACGTACCCTCTGGGTATATCGGAAGCCCCCCTAGGCTCCCTTGAAACCTCGCCATAGATAAATCGTCGGCCGTCTTGCGGCTACAGTTCACCGAGAACAGCACTCGGGGAGATTACTCGGCCGTACGATAGGGTAGTCGGGTTGTACGGCTAAGGGTACGGTCGATCCTCCTTAGTTAGAGCCCTGAAACATTGGGCCGAGTACTACTGCCAGACCTTTATGTATATTGCAATCTGTAGCACCTGACACTTTTCAAGACCTTAGTTCCCTTTTCTATCGGGGGATCACACAACATCTCTTCCAGATCCGCCTGTGCAAAGGGGTGTAGCAGCAACAGACATCAGTCCCGCAGTCTCAAGTTCACAGATCAGCCATTTCGATCTATTAGATCCATCAGATCCGTAGAAGCAGTCTGTTCCACCATCAGATCCGCTATTCAGATCTCTCAGATCCCCCAGAATGGAGTCGTTGTGAAGGGTTCCTATACCGGGGTATAATTTTCGCAGGACTTTTGGCCGCATTGACATTTTGAGGATTTGGCCACTGTAGTATTGATAAGGAAGGAGTAAAACTCCGTTAGGAGTTTTAAGAAAAAAAGAAAAAAAAGAAAAGAAGAAGTCTGAGATCTTCCGGGGCGCTTATTGGTGATCTAGCCCATCATAATCAGGACGACGAGCTGAGCACGGTGGTACCATTCAATTATTAGTGAAAATGTTTAGGTGGTCCCAAATTTTCATCAGGTTGGTGTATGGTAGAAACTAGAGCTCAAGTGATGGCCAATGAAAGGATGGACAAACTTGAAGAATCCATGCACACCCTCAGCCTTCAGCTTACCGGACTATGTAGCCAAGTCGCGCAACTCATCCCGAAGGACAAGGAGCAAGCTCACGAGGAGGCGTATAATGGCAATGGATACAATGAGGGTGAGTCTAGCCACTCTCCTCACGTCTGGCACACCCACCAACTACCTAGTCAGCGACCTCCCAAGTTGGATATGCATAAATTTGACGGTTCTCACCCGTCGGCATGGATAACACAAATGGAGCAGTGTTTCAAACTGAAACGTATCTTAGATGATGCGACTCAGCTTATGTTGGGGAGCATGTACTTGGAAAATGAAAGGTGGCAATGGTGGGAATGGCATCAACGTTGAAATGGACCCTTTAGGACTTGGACCCAATTTACAAAAGCTCTTCAAGACCGCTTTCAACAGGAGGACTCTTTTTTGGGTCGTCTTACTAAGCTTCGACAGACTGGTACAGTAGATGAATATATTACAGCTTTTGAAGCCTTAGCCTTCCGCACGTGGGGTCTCTCAAATGTGTTCTACACGGAATGTTTTATCAGCAGTCTTAAAGAAGCCATCAATGCTCAAGTCCTACTGCACCACCCTCCCACATGGACGGAGGCTTGCAAGGTAGCTCGTAACGTGGAGTGTGCATTAGCAGCCAAATACAGTCGCCCAAATTTCTCCGCTAAGGGTCGCCCCCCACAAGCTCACAACACAACTCAAACACTTAAGGTCCAAAAGGTGTCACCTGCAGAAATGGCCGAAAGAAGAAAGCAAGGACTATGTTACTACTGTGATGAAAAATACTCCCCAGGTCATAAATGCAAGGAGCCCAAATTTTTTCAAATCGATGCCACTGACTACAGCTCAACAGAGGAAGATCCACCACTTGAGGAGCATGAGGCGCTAGAAGAAGACAACCAAAAGGACAATGTCCCTGACGAACCAGTTATTTCGCTGCATGCATTGGCAAGGATTTCTTCCCCTCAAACTCTCAAAATCAGAGGTTTTCTTAAACATCGCCCAGTAGTAGTCTTGATTGATAGTGGAAGTACACATAATTTCATCCATCAAAAAGTTGCAGAAGCAGTGCATTGTTTTGTACGAGCAGTTTCTAACTTCCGAGTCCAAATTGCGGATGGGGGCACAATGAAATGTGAAGGCCACTGTGAAAATATCAAACTTCAAATGGGGGATTATCAGTTGAAAACCCACATGTTTGCCATACACATGGGGGGTTGCGACATTGTCCTCGGCGCTGAATGGCTACGCACTCTTGGGCCAATCACAATGGATTTCCAGGAGTTATATATGAGTTTTAAGCAGAACAACTACACACATACCCTCCGTGGACTCCAAGCGGGAGCCCCCTCTATCATCAGCTCGCATAGGATGGAAAAATTGTTAAAAAGGGGCAAATATGGAGTGGTAGCTAAATTTAATGCCATCCAGGTAGTCGAAACCAAGTCTCTGCCAATTCATCCTGAGATGCAACAGATTTTAAATAACCATCTTCCGGTCTTTGACAAGACTCATGAGCTTCCACCCTCGTGAGGGGAACATGATCATAGCATCACCTTGGTTCCAGGGGCTCAACCCCCAAATGTGCGGCCATACAGATATCCGTTCACCCAAAAGAATGAAATAGAAAAAATAATCAAGGAACTTTTGGAAGCCAGTGTCATTCGTCCCAGCATTAGTCCTTATTCATCCCCAGTGGTCATGGTGCTCAAGAAAGATGGGGAGTGGCGGATGTGTCCCGACTTCAGGGCCCTCAATAAATTGACAGTCAAAGATAAATTTCCCATCCCGGTGGTTGACGATTTGCTGGACGAACTCAATGGGGCTCAATTCTTCACTAAGCTGGATCTTCGCTCAGGCTACCACCAAATTCGCATGAAGGAAGTCGAAATTCCCAAGACTGCTTTCAGAACTCATGAAGGCCATTATGAGTTCTTGGTCATGCCATTTGGTCTTTGTAATGCCCCCTCTACTTTTCAGAGCCTTATGAATCACATTCTCAAACCATATCTCAGGAAATTTGTCCTTGTCTTCTTCGATGACATCCTCATCTATAGTGGCACTTGGGATGCACATATTTAGCATGTAGATCTACTCTTGCAACTGCTCTGCAAGCATAAATTATTTGTCAAGATGTCCAAGTGTTCGTTTGGCATGGAAGAATTTGAGTACTTGGGCCACATTGTGGGGCGTGAAGGTGTCAAGGTGGACCCCAAAAAGATCTAGGCAATGCAAGAATGGCCTCAACCTAAGACCTTGAAGAGCTTGAGAGGATTTTTGGGTCTCACAGGCTATTATCATAAATTTTTCCGCAACTATGGCCGCATAGCGAAGCCCCTCACTCAACTCCTAAAGAAAAATTCCTTCTTCTGGAATGAGGAAGCACAACAGGCATTTACCGCTCTCAAAAACGCCATGTGTTCCACTCCAGTCTTAGCACTACCTAACTTCAACAAATCCTTTGTCATTGAATGTGATGCTTCGGGGATAGGTATTGGGGCGGTCTTAATGCAGGAAGGGCGACCTTTGGCCTTCACAAGCCAACAACTAAGTGGGAGGAATCTGGGCTAATCTACCTACGAAAAAGAAATGATGGCCATCTTACATGCAGTCGAGACCTGGCGACCTTACTTATTGGGGCGACGTTTCGAAATCCGCACAGATCATCACAGTCTTAAATATTTTTTGGAGCAATGCCTATCCTCCCCACAACAAAATAAATGGCTCGCCAAAATGCTGGGATATGATTATGAGATCATTTACAAGAAAGGGAAAGACAATAGTGTAGCGGATGCATTATCTCGCCAATTTGAGGAAGAGAGTACTCTGCTAGCAAGATCATTTTTTTGGACAGGCATGAAAAAGGGACATCCTTACTTTCGTAGCAGAATGCGATGTTTGTCAACGCCACAAAGGGGAAACCGTCAACACACCAGGCACATTACAACCATTGCCCATTTCGGCATCAATTTGGATGGAGGTTTCTATAGATTTCATTACAGGTCTTCCAAAGTCAGGGAACACGTCAGTCATCATGGTGGTTGAGACCGACTGTCGAAGTATGCTCATTTCTGCGCCCTACCCCACCCATTTACACCAACTTTGGTTTCTCAATCTTTCATGGATCAGATCTTCAAATTGCATGGCATGCCTACTTCTATTGTGTCCGACCGCGACCCGATCTTCACCAGTAATTTTTGGCAGGAACTCTTCAGAATACAGGGCACTCAACTAAAACTCAGTACTTCCTATCATCTGCAAACAGATGGTCAAACCAAAGCCATCAACAAATGTCTAGAAACCTACCTTAGGTGTTTCACTTCAGAAAAGAAACACCTTTGGGTACAGTGGCTACCTCTGGCTGAATGGTGGTATAACACCAACTATCATGCCACCACCAAAATGACTCCCTATGAAGCAGTATATGGTCAACTCCCGCCTTCACCTACTCCATATCTCAAGGGATGCTCAAAAGTACAAGTAGTGGATCAACTCCTACAACACTGCGCAACCATGCTCGCCCATCTCCGAGAGAATCTTCATCAAGCTCAGAACCGCATGAAGCAACATGTAGACCAGCATCGCTCAGAGCGCCAATTTCAAGAAGGGGATCAGGTCTTTTTACGGCTCCAACCATATAAGCAAACATCACTCAAAGACAAGGGGTGTCAGAAACTCTCTCCCAAATTCTATGGACCATATCAAGTACTTCAGTGCATTGGAGAAGTGGCCTACAAGTTGGCCTTGCCACCTACTGCAAAAATCCATCCAGTTTTCCATGTCTCATGCCTCAAGAAATTGATTGGGAACAATTGCAGAATTCAGACCAGTCTACCTGAATTGGATGAAGAAGGGTCCATCTGGCTTCAACTCGAACAAGTCCTAGACACACGAGACAAGCAACTGCGTGGCTGCATGATTAAGGAAGTCCTCGTCAAATGGAAAGACACCTCTCCGGAAGATGCAACTTGGGAACCAACCACTATTCTTCAGCAGTTTCCGTAGCTTCAACCTTGAGGACAAGGCTAGTCTTAAGGGGGAGGGCATGTTAGGGTTCCACCCTAACCCCCTTATTTATGTAATGGGATCACGTCATAGTCAAGAGTCAATAAAGCCCATATTAATAATTGTAAGTGGTTAATCCGCAATTAATGACGGAACCACAATTAGTTGCAAATGGGTCGTAGTATTAGATAGATGGTATTAATAAAACCCACGGTATTGGCCCGTGGTATTGCATGTATGAGTCATATATAAAGGATAGAGACTCCTTGCGAGGAGCATTGTGTCTTATTTTGTAGTCGAGCTCTGCTCTATTGGAGGTTGCCCCTCGAAGAGGCAAGTGAACATTACTCTCTGAATAATAAAATCATTGCTATTCTGTGTTCTGGGTATCTTTTCTTCGCATATTCTGTATTTGGGTATCATTTTACAGGTTAAGAGCATAACAAAAAGTTGCTAAACTCCGAAACTGTCAAACTACTAAACTGTTTCCCTAACTATCTGAATCAAAAACTATTACAGAATTTTACAGAGGGTAAAAGACACCTCAAAGAACATGAAATAACATGAAAATAACTGAATTTAGAAGAGGACGATAACTGTTGGCTTGCTCTGTTAATCCGCTGTCGAGTTCCTCTGTATATGACTTAATGATATTTAATTCGTTTTAACCGTAATGAAATGTGTTTGCCTTGTGTAAACCTGGGCTTACATATGTATCGGGCGTTTTGATTGGCCAAAATACAAAGAAAACATACCTAATTGTCTTCCTCTTTAGATTCAGCTCTAACACTGATTTTCCTCTTTACACAGCGAAATCAACGCGAACCTTTGATTAATACAGAACTCAAAAAGAATTAATCTTGCTTCATAAATCCGTCAGATTTGCCCATTCAACGCTCCATTGACTTCGCATCGCAAATCGCAATCGGCCCTTTCAAATGTTATATGAATACAAAACTTAACGATATGTGATATAACGGACGTGCTGAGAATTTAAAACATAAAGCATATATTTTTGTCTCTGGCCATTCTCCACCATATATTTCAACCCCAAGATCTGACGACTAATATCAATTTTAGGTGGGCTACTTGCACAAGAGTTACCCAACCGAAATGAGCGGTGTTTCTCTCTCCCCTAGTGCTATGTGTCAACCATTGAATGGAATTAGGCGCTTTCCTCTAAATACCATTTACCACTTTGCATCCGCCTGAAATCCCTCTTATAGCTTTAAATCTGCCCTTCATCTTGGTTAATGCCCAAACTTGTTCGCGCCTGATGACCATAGATCTTTGATCATCGATGGCGGCAATGCACCTTTGGATTTCTCTTCCACCAGCGCTTCTGATTAATCTCTGCTATTCATTCCTTGATTCAAATCTACATGATTTAATCTGGATCGTTAATTTCCTTTGATCTTATCCGTTGATCTCCCAGATCCAATGGTTCCTATGCGTTCATTCTTCATCTGTCCACTCAAATTGAATTTGCGCCATTCCTTTAGTATTTTGTGGTTCTAGGGTTTTAAAACATAATATATATGTGTTTCGAGCCTGACTACCACGAATTGCAATCGGCCAAGGCTGAGGTGCTATGTTATAACTGCCCACTGTGATTTGTGATTGCGATTTAATCGCATCGCTAACACACACACACACACACACACACACATATATATAACCATTTATATTATGATTTGGTTTGATCCTTGGCTATACCGGGGCTGATTCTTTTATTCTTACTTGTTCCTTTAGCGATTTCCGATATACCATTATCACTTCTTCCTCTTGTTTTTATCTATTTTTTGAAATATTTTCAAGTTCTTGAATGAAAAGTGAATACTACAAGAAACAAAAATGCATGTTACAACAATGGGTATGGAGGATATTGAGGAAAATATCGAGGATATTGTGTATTTCTCCCATAAGGTCCTTCCCAACCTTGTTGCCAAGATTATTTTTAGTGTTGAGATGGTCAAGGTTGCCAATGAAAAAGTGTGTTACAATTACTTTGAGATGGATGTGCATAACCTTGAAATTGTGAATGAGGTTCTTGCATCATACCAGGTTAACTAGGCTATCATGGTCTTCTTGGAGCTACATAACGTAACTGCTTTGGTGATTGACTTGCTCCATTGTTCTCTTGGTAAACTTCCTTCAACCTCGGTAATGATGGGAAATATCTAATAGCATGTGATTTTAAATGGACAACACAAATATCAACATCTTATTTTTGCTCATATTTCTTTCTTAACATTTCTACTTGTTCACTTAGGTTGCTACAAAAATTTGTTTTAAAGTTATCAAGCAAATTTCCAAGTTCAACTTAACTTACCAATATTGATGTTGATTTACTTACTCTTTCCCTTCCTCTTGATATGTGTTTGCATGTTTCACAATTTTCTTCAAATGATAATTGGTATACGTCACCTCTACTCATGAGATAAAGAAGATCAATCCACTCATCCCTAATCATTCTAAGTAAGAGGGTTTTTAGTGTGTCAAATCATAAATGATGTAATTTTTCCCTCTTAACATTATAGATTAAACTCTCTATTATATCCTCAAGGCCCTTATCTTCTTTTTGAGTCATTATAAAGGTTTCTTCTTTAAGCTCATGATATTCATATTTTTCTAGAAATGTATTTTACATATCATTCCATGATCTTATTGAATTAGTACTGAAGTGCATAAACCATTTAAGAGCTCTATCCTTCAATTTTGGTGGAAATAAAATCAATTTTTGATTGTTTAGTAAGTAACCGTAAGATCTACAAAGGATTTAAAAATCAAAGAGAAAGGTTTTTGGATCCTCTGACCTCATACCATGGAAGTTGGAAAGGAAATATAGAGGGATGTTCTTCATATGAACAATGATATCAATATATTAAATAGGAAATCCAATAGGATCTTCTTCATTGTCATCATCTCCATCCATTTATTCTACCTTCTCTTCCACCTCTTCTTCTTCTACCTACAAAAGTGGAAGGAGATGTTGTTCTTACTGCACCACATGGTCAAAAGGAGGGGTTTCACATTAGAGAAGTAAATTTTTTATGTTTTTATAAAATAATTGCATAAGAATGTTAATGCAATGCAATTTTCTGAAAAGAAATATGCCTAAGATTAGAATTTCACATATTTAATTAATCACGACGATGAACCAATATCAATGTGATGGATCCGAGAACTAATTCACACAACACAAATTGGAGAAGCCTTATATCTATAATGCCTAATGAGAAAACAATGTATACTATGACACCTCCCCGGCAACGATGCCAAAAAGTGACGAGCTCCAGTATTACAACAAGAATGTTGCAACTCCCAAGGCTACCAACTTAAATTATCAACTCGGGGTTCATAAAAACTTAAGAGGTATCAAAACTTTATGTGCAACATATAATGTATCCTTCTTTCATTCATATGATGTAATGGAGTGAACAATGTGAAACTAAAGCCCAAACTAATTGTAGAAATGGGAATGTTACTCTATTTGTATGAAATGGAAATGCTACTTGCTCAAATGTAAACACTAATGCTAATTGCAAGAAGGTAAAGGTTATGTTATTTGCAGGAAATAAAAGTACTTGTCTATTTTCAGAATGTAAACCTTGTGCTACTTGAAACAATGTGAATCATTAGTATAATTACGGAACGTGAAAATTTGCCTTGAAAAGAAACTAATCTGGTGCAAGAACAACAATTTGTAACTGAAATCCTAAGAGCATGAATTCAAAGAAATAGTCATAATCTAATTTTTAAAAAGGAAATTCCTAAGTGGTGTTACCAATATTTTGGAGAAAATATGGTCAAGTTACAAGTGCTACAAGAGTGCTAGAGGACTGTTATAGGAGTGCTACATGATTGCTACAAGAGTGAGATAATGTCTTGACTGACCAAGAAAATCAAATGAAAACAAGATGGGATTTTTTATTATTATTAAGTAGGATGTCATAGGACTCCATTCCAAGTGGAATCACTCCAAAATCACCTTGTTAACACGTGCTAAAAAATAGAAGAAAATTACCACTCTAAAAACCAGAAATTCAAGAACTAGTGAGCTAGTTAACCTACCAAATGCCTAACCTAATCAAGTAAAAATTCTATCGGGTAATTTTTTTTATGAACTTGAATTTTTTTATGACCCAATACAAGTGGAATCAACTCAAATGAATCTTAGTAAAATGTTATAAAAAATAGCAGAAATTTACTCTTATTTTGCTACAAGAGACTTCCAAAAACTCTAGATTTGTGAACTAGTAAACCAATCCAAGTAGTTCAATGATGAATATGCCTTTTCAAAGTTTTTCTAAGGATGTATCATGTTTGTGGCTCTATAAATAACCTAAAAAAAAACTCACTTCAATGATTTAACCAATATGACCTACAATGAAAGAAGCATGAATAGTAAATGTAGAAATAAGAGATGCAAGTGAAAAAAGCATTCAAAGGAAATTAAAAAATTGTAAAGAGGGCTCTGAGGCTCCTAAGATGGCCTATCCCAATGAAAATTAGAGTCCCATGAAGGAAAACAAATTCTAGAAGCTAAAAATTCCACCAAACTTCATTATTTGAATTAATACAAGTACATCCCTGCTAGAAATGAAAGTGGGGCTGCGAAATAACAAGTTTTATCCACAAGAAGACTAAGAAATACATGCATCTAGAGGAAAATTCGAATTGGTACTTATACAAAGTTATGAGGAAGAATTCTCCTTGGAAATAGGCAAATTTCCCCTCCAAAACCCCTCAAAAAGTGGATTTAGTTCCCAACACTAGGAATTTTCATTAAATGATAGGGAAAACATTCCTAGATTTTCTCAATCTTTGGAGATCCATAATTTTTCAATAATTTCATGATATTTTGTTCATTTATTATCCAATATCAATCCTCCTATAGTAGGGATAAATTCCCTAGATTATCTCATCCTCCAAGTCTTCATAATCTTCCTAATACTTTCACAATATTCTACACAAATAAATAATATTAGGCACATAATATGCAATTATCTCTAAACCTTCTTAAGAAAATATTAATACTAGAAATATATTATTACATGTATAAGGAGAGATTTAATATAGCCTTTATGTTCCTAGGAAAGGTTAGATGGGCCTTAATTTGTTTCTAATTTGGAGGCCCATCAACGACCAGAAGGGTTTAACTTGTCTAAAAATAAAGAAAAATAAAGAATTTGTATGAAATTTAAAGACGACCTTGTTTGGATTAAAGAAAGCTCCAAGAGCTTGGTATGCTTGACTTGATCACTATCTCCAACAACAAGGATTCAAGAAAGGAGTTGAAGAAAGCAATCTTTACATGAATATGGACAAAGAAAACTTGCTAATTACATTAGTATATGTGGATATCTAATTTTTTGGAGCAACAATGATGAAATGAGTAACAAATTTTCCCAAGATATGTCAAAATAATTTGAAATATCGATGATTGGAGAATTGTATTATTTTCTTAGACTTCAAGTAAATCAAATTGAAGCATGAATTTTCATATCAAAAGAAAAATTTCTCAGGGATATGCTTAGGCAATTTGAGATGGAAGAATGTGCTATTTTTAGCACACCTATGACTATAGGTCGTAAACTAAGTGAGGATGAAAAATATCCTATGGTGGATGCAATTATTTACAGATCAATGATTGGAGTTATCCTATATCTCATAGCTTTGTGACTAGATATCATGTAAGAAATAATAATGGTGACAAAGTTCTAGCTAACTCATAAGGAATCTCACATTCTAGTTGTAAAAGAAGACTCAGATACTTGAAAGGCACTCTTGATTTTGGACTATGGTACCCTAAGAGAAAAATCTTACCTTGCAAGCATATACTGATGCAGATTGGGAAGGAAGTGTTGATGATCGAAGAGTACCAGTGGGAATGCATTCTTCTTAGGAGACTATCATGTATCTTGGTTAAGCAAGAAACAATCATCTATATCTCTCTCCATAGATTTATCCAAGTACATAGTAGAAGCAGATTGTTGTACATAAATTTCATGGATGAAAGAAGCCTTGAAGGATGTTAACATAAAAACAAATCAACCCATCACCGTCTGGTGTGACATAACCAATGCAATCAACCTCTCAAAGAATCCAATCATGAATTCAAAGAAAAAACATATCGTAATCAAGTAGCACTTTCTTAGAGAAAAAGTTGTAGAGTAAAACATAAAAATGGAGTATGTCAACAGTAAGGAACAAATTGCAGATATCTTTACAAAACCCCTACCTCAAGAATCATTTGAATATCTTCATCAAAAGATGGGGGCCATCTATCTTGCATCCCATTAGAACATCCCTTTTCTATTTGTGTTGAAGGGGGATAATATGACAAGGGGAGTAGCACGATGAAAAATGGAGAAACACAATGACAGGAGGATTAACACAATGACAAGGGGAGTAGCATACGAGGAGATTGTTGCCATCAATAACAAAGGGGGATATTGTTGAAAGAATATTTGTTATAGATGTCGAAGGAATCATCATCTCAAGAGGATAGCACCAACTCAAGAGGGTAATTACTTAGGATCATATAAGACTTCAACCCCTTTCTAATGAGTATTTACTTGCCTCCTAATTCATCGTCATTAAAGAGAATTATATTTTACAAGTTAGAAAACCCATATTTTGTCTCTCAAGTCAAGTCGTCCCATATGAACATAAGTCATCCCCTCTCCAAAATAAATGCCAATTCATAAATGGATTAAATAGTATAAATAGACATAATGAATCCTCCATTTTTCTAATCCATCTCGGCTAAGGAGACAATAAGAAAACAAATTTATGGAGAAAAAGAATAAGGGTTCATAACTCATGAACCTAGGAGCTAGTTGCAAGAATAAAATGTGAATTTCATCATTGTTTTGGTTAAGGGTTCTTAGAATATTTCTCTATTAGGATTCATTATACTTGTGGCATATTCTGGGCACTATTTTGAAGTATTACTTCAGCTATTGTTTGGCACCATATTCATCCTTCCTTTGGAACAATTTTTTCGTACCTCTTAGAGTAGAATGTTTGACCCTCTTAAAACAAAACTTTTTCCTATGACAAGAGACATACCTAAGGTAAATACAGACTGTAATTTTTGCCCTGAGGTAGACCGTGTCTCAGGTAGGACATAGATTAGTCTCGAACAATCTTCAACCCCTTGTAACTCTTAGCCTCCTGGACTACTTGGACTATGATAGTATTCAAACTCAAATTGTGGGTTTGTTTTAGATCATACTTGACTGTTTAATATTATTTTGAGAGAAGAATTCGGTCATTTTATGAAAACATTCTGAGTTGAATTGAATAAAACCTTAGACTAGGTTACGAGAAAACTTGAAATAGATCTTGTGCCATATTTTTAACAAATATTTGAAGCCTCTCTCTTGTGGACAATCTTAGTCACACTCTTTGAGCAACATTTGAAGGGTTTTTAAAGCATATGTTTAGAAAAACTAGGAGATATTTTGAGCAAAACTTGAAGCCTTAGTTGAAGCAGTATTGAGAAACCTTGTTGAAGAAAACCTTTAACGATTTGTTGGATAAGTGTTTGAGAACCTTCTTGTAGAATATTTAAAGACCTCTTTTGAAGTATACTTGAAACATATTTCAGAGAAATATTGCAGAAGTCTTTAAAGTCTGTTTGGAAAGGTTTGAGCCTTGGAGGATTGGAGTCCCCATTTTGGCCAAGTTGGTGCTTGGGTTTTTGAGAGGATTGAAATCCTCATTTTGATTAAGGTTGGAGTCTTGAAGTACTTAGATAATTTTTTGTACAAGTTGGAGCTGGTGATTTGTTTTTAGAGAATTGGAGTCCTCACTATATTCATCAATAAAATCATTATTTTGTTCTATTTCTTGTGGTGTGGGTTTATTTGTGAAAAAATTATTATCTAGTATAATATAATAGTTAAAATAAATATTGATTCACCCCCCCCGCCCCAAGTATTTCCAACATAAATAAAATTTATGTATATGAAAATGTTAATATAATTGGTTTTAGAATAAAATTTAAAATGAGTTTCAATTAGGGAAATATGGTTAATGACTCGAGGCTTAAAAACATATGAGATGAATGAAACTATAATAGACTACCAGAAAATCATTTCAAGGAATGTGATTTTACTTGAATAAGATTGATGAGTCAATCCACATTGATCATTATTCTCATTACTATTTGACAACTAAATTATTAATATTTTTCTTACTTAAAAACAAAAAACAACAACAACACAAAATTTATTTAATTTTCATAAATAATTTATCCAATAAAACATTATGTATTTCTTATAATGTATTTTTTTCATAAAATTGGAAATCCTATTTTTCCTTTCATATATATAGGTGTAGTCTAACTAATTTAAGAAAATTGTTTTATTTGACTAGAATTTGGCAATATAATTTCGAACAATATTGTGAAATTTTGTTGTTTAACATGCACTTTTGAATGCATAAATAGTTTCAATACCCCAAATATTACCTGAAACACTTAAACCTTGTAGATTAAATAATTTAAACTTATGATTCTTAAAATATCTACCAAAATTTGGACAGAATTTAATTAAAAATTAACTAGAAAAGTGTCATTTGATCTGTTAATTAAACTATATGTATATATTATAAATGCAAAAATTAATATATTTTAAAAAACCAATGAAAATGTCAATAAATGCAAAAATTAACACATTTAAAGAAACAATGTGGACTATTCATATATGGTTATTGACCCAAGAGGCACTCTTGAGCCCACTATGGCAACGATGTTGTAATGTCAATATAAACATTTTGACTTGGTAAAAAATAAAAAAAAAAATAAAAAAAAAAAATAATAAGAAGTGCAAATAGCTTGATAATTAAAACAAAAAAAAATAAAATTAATAATTATAATTTTAACTATAATCTTAACTATAAAATTATAAAATTAAATTAAACTATAAATAACCCTAGTTTACAAGGTCATGGTTTTCCACTAGCCATGGTATTTGTTATGATGAATCCTATTTAAAAGCTTGGGGAAATCCATTATGGAATGCGAAAGTTTCAAGTTAGATCCATCTTAGCTCTTGACTTGATCCCTTTCGACACTTGGTAGATCCAAATTTAAGATGAATCTAAGTTGATTTTTAACAAGTCCTTTAAGTATGCCTTATTCCTATTCTTTCAATTATTATGCATTCAAAAAGTCACCTTTCTTAACAGTTTTGAGATAGTAAAACATGCATACAAGAGGTAGGTGTATTTTTTAATAAATATAAAGTGAAATTTATTAAAAAATAAAATAAAAATGATATATTTCTTTATTTTTATTATATAAATATATATATATATATATATATATATATATATATATATATATATATATATATATATATATATATATATATATATATATATATATATATATATATATATATATTACAGATGAAAAATTCATAAATATTTGATTGTTGGGTGACTCTTATATGGGAAATTAATCGCTCTTTAACATTGCCTTCAAAATATCTTTAGAAGATTTAAAAAGGCTAAACTCATAAAACATTTCTTAATAGCCAATTAGAGGCTTATAACTATTTCTCATCGTAGATAAACATAATACAAAAGAAAAGGAAACTCAAACTAGGTTATTCATCAGGCATAGGGTGGATCTTATCTACTATCTTAGTCTTTTTAGCAGGTTTTCCACATTTAGACTTCTCTTTCTATGGGTCATGATGTGATCCTTCCTCCTCTAGGATAATGGGATTGGTAGGGATGCCTCCAACTATCTCTTAATGATGATGTCTTATGTCTTCATTAGTTATTAGTGCTATTGAGAAATAAATTTAATAAAATCCTCTACACATTGCCTTAAATTTGTCCTAAAAAATATTAAAGAGTGTGCGTGATGTCCTCCTTAATGTCTTGTGTTTTCTCCAATGCTAGGGCACAAGGGCTTCACTGGGGAGAAATACCATACCACGTGAGTTCATATTGGGGGATATATATTGAGGTAAAAATGACATAATATATTGGGGATATATAGGGGTTAAAGGGTTTTTATATTGGTAGGTATAAACAATGGAGCTCAAAGTTAATGAAAAAATATAAAGGGGTATAAAAAATGTTAATGAATAAATGGATACCTACAATATCTAGTGAAAGTAGGGGTTTTTTAAATTGTGAATGTATTGGGTTCGTATTGGTAGTGGGTTAAATAATGTGATTTTTAGAGGTATTTTTCCAATATGTAGTCAAATTAAGGGTATTATTTAATATGCCATGAACGCATGTGATATGTCAGAGGTTCATTGAGTGAATCCCCCTTGTGCCAAGGATACGATGGCCTTAGTCATCCAATACATCTCAATAATTTTGTAAAATTTGTTATCCTATATCCTAGAATGAATAGGGTTTGATATCCAACCATTGACTTCTTCCATGCTCTGTTATTCTTATAAGGTATTGCACTTCACCACCACTTTTTCATCCACATATTCCAACAAAAATTATTCCTTACCTAAGACTCGTATATGAGGCATGTGCTCCATTTCCTTCACCTCCCACTCTACTATGGCGAGGTGATATGGATAGGATGACAAGGAAAATCAACATGTCCATCCATGGCCATGATTTTTTCTTACTACCATAGGAGTACCCCAAAACTTTAACCATCATGCTCCAAATAGCCAGAATCACCACTTGACAGTTCCTTCTAAACCAAAGAGACAACCTTCATAATACAATGTTTACCTTTGATTAGTGGATTACTCTTACTTTGTGCCCTAACCTACTCTGAATTCTAAGACCTTGTCTCATGATTTCCCTTGGGGAAGGGTTATTAAAATTAGGAATTATGATCCTGTATCATGTATATCTCTCCCAAAGTAACTATGACTCTGTGAAAAAATAGGAACCCACAAAATTTCACGAAAATTATACTTTATTATATATTGCTTCACCCTCAAAGAGGTTGATTTTAGATCCTATCGCTCATCTCTCATTCCGCTATTGTTGTGATATCCTTTATCCATGGCTTAAGTTCTCTAGGGGCATCACGTAGGCGACGCTTGCATATTTCATTTTTTCATACGTTTACGATCACTTGAATTCAGAATGAGCTTCTAGTACATTCCATTAATATACATTATTAGTAATCATCGAGGAGTGTTTCACAACAACCCCACTCCTCATTATAACTCTTTTGTATGAGGCCATGTGCGAAGCCCATTCTGCTTATCGATGAGAATCAATGTGGGTTGTGTGCAAAGGGGTGGAGGGTAGACATGCTAAAGGAATCTCTCCCCTCATCACCATTCAAGATAATATATATATATATATATATATATATTATATATATATATATATATATATATATATATATATATATATATATATATAAATATAATATATATATATATATATATATATATATATAT